>JAPZDV010000022.1:5765527-5778657 GCA_029814665.1 Acanthurus lineatus
CAGTATATTGCTGTAATCCTTACTGTGAAAGTCATGCAAAACTTATCCAATTATTTATTGTGAATTCACGGCGAAAATTTTTGCAGTGTGTTCAACATCCTGTATGTTCTCTCCAACCAAAATTATGCACTAATTCCTTGTGTTTCTATATTTTCCATTATTTTTAATGTAGACCACTCACTTGGTGACAGCTTTCTATATGCAATAAACAACACAGCAAACATTTATAATGTGATAAACAACATAGTGAAATTTACTGAAAAGACCTCTATAAGCTAATGCATTTACCAAAATCCAGATTGTCACTGGGGATGTGCATTGATACAGAATATTTATATTTCTTTGCTTGGCCTACCTGTACAGTCTTCACCTTACTACAGAGTGAGCTGTATTCACAAGATCCCCTTCTCACTTGTCTCTTTGCCCTCTCTTTGTCTCTATACATGAGATACATATATATATTTCCCACAGAGCACTTGAATATGAATTGAAGATGAATATTCTTGCACAAATTCAAGTGCTTGGGTGCAGTGAACCCTCTGCAATGTTATTTAGGCAAACGAAAAGATCATTAGTGTAAAGACACTCAGGTTATCTATTTGGAGGAGTTCTACTTTGTGGTGCCAGAGCATAAGCATTATGAGTGTTGTTTGGTGCAGGAACTTGAAAGAACCATCATCTGATAAAAAATTATGACAGGAGCTTCAAATCTGCACTTTTTAAATTCTTAAGCCATGAAAAACAGTCTGAGAGAAGAGCTGTGTGACTTGGAGGTTTGTTCTGAAAAAGATCCAGTCATGTGTGATCCTAAGCACCAAAGCACAAAGTCAAACCTGTCTATAAAAGTTCTGCCCATTTCATAACATTACAAAATTATGCTGAAATGTTTATATCTAGATGATACTTGATGTGAAACAAAGTCTGCCATGAAAAGTATCAAATGCATGTTTAGATATGAATCAGCACGTGATATTTGAATCAGATTGAAGGAGATCATCAGGTCTACATTTGGTTATCCAAAACTAGGTCAAGCACTTTAACTTAATCCTAATCTAAAACACTTGTTTGCACTAAAACACATGACACCATTAATTGTCCTTCACATTTACACTGTTTAAGATCTGGAATAATAATAATAAAAAAGGGCATATATACACCACCTAGGTATGTTATCTTTTATACACTTGATACTTTTAGGAAAAGAACTCCAGATGAATAGCAGGTCATTTCATATCAAAGATTCATCCTTTTTTGTTTGTTTGTTTGTTTGGTTGGTTGGTTGGTTGGTTGGTTTTTTTTTTTTTTTTTTGGTTGGTTGGTTTTTTTGTGTTTTAATGAGCCTGACATAGAGGTTGTGCACAACGGCCATCTATTCAACTATCAAAACCATCAGTTGGCCGTATGCATAATCACTTATTAATGCTTATCATTGCCCTGTGGTTTTATAACCCCACAGTTATAAAGCAGTGACAGTGCTTTCTGCTGAGAGCAAAGGACAGAATGAAACATAGCTATTTTAGTGCTTAACTGCAATCACCTAAGTGTAAATACTTCACCAGAACAGACACAGATTAATTTCAGCAATCATCTTCATCAAGCTTTGTTAAACAAACAGAACTATCTGCTATCTGCTATACTTGCAAGAAAGCAGTCATATTGTTCCTGAAGTCAAACAGTATCTCCAACTCAGACAAGCATGTTGGGTATTCGATCCAATCAGATCAGAGCTCAACTGTAAACAACAATTCAAGAACTCTTTCACCTACCCCTATAATGAAAATATGATATATGTCCTATTATACATTAACTGGTGAATCATTTTTTTCTATGGAGATCTCACAATAGTGCTATGACAAAGTGCCATTTTTACATTGTCTTTGTTTTTTTAACTAAACTAAATAATCCCACCCAGTGTAATTTTAAATATCATGTTGCAGGGCATTAAAAGGCAAAACAGTTGTGATGTGCAGTTCAACAGAGTCAGCGTCTGGGGTGACACACAACATATGCTCCAGGCACAGCTCTCTAAATGTAACAAGTAAGTATAAAGTAGCAGTAATAGTCATTAGCGGTGCTTGTTATATGGTGGTTGAACTCGTTCTCTGCTTGGAGGGAAAGCAGCTCCAGGACATCATTGTCTCAAGCTGCAGACATTTTCTTTTTTTTCCATTTGAATTAGCTGCTTACAACTTCTAGTCATTTTTAAATCTCCCACCAGCTGCTCACACACACATTATCGTGACTAAACACCCCCTGCTCTGGCCTACCAGCTCAGCTGTAGAGAGATGTCGGTTTGGTACTATTACGTCTTACCTTGTTGACTTAGAGGTGGAACAACAATAGTTCCCATTTCACCTTCATTACTTTTGTACAGGACAGTGAGTGTCAGTGGTACAATATTCCCACCCTGAACAGGCTGTGTAGAGGGGCTGATAACAACCTAAATGTTGTCGTTGTGAAAGCCCTGGTATAACATTTGTGTCAGTGGTGGAACTATTTCCTTAGAGATTAAAGAAATTGTTGAATGTTGCCCTGATGCACCCCAGCAGTTATTTTACTAGTAAACACTCATATTGTTAGAATCTGTAATTTGAATAGTTTAGGTTTAGTTATGTCATGTTTTATTTGGGTAATCCTTTTCTTGTGTCTTTTATCTACCCATGTCCTGTCGAGTTTCCCTCCTGTTGTACCTGATGTGTTTCCCCTATGTCTCATTGCCCCCAGTGTGAATATAGTCTCTGTGTTTCCCTTTTGTCCTTGTCAGATCCTCTGTTGTTAATCTCTGGTCCTGACGTCATTCGCTGGCTCTCTTGTCACCCAGGCTCATTACTCCCTGGTTCTGCATCCTTTTTCCTGGTTTACTGCTTTATTAATTTTTTTTTGTCCTTTCATAGTTTTTGTGTATCCTTGAGCACTTTTTGGGCTTCCATAGTTTGTTTTATATCAGCTTTCAAATGAAACTCATTTTTCATTGTTTTCATTTTCATTGTTGTGTTTTCATTTGTTCTCCTTTTGTGAATAACCATGACAGATATTTTTAAACTAATTATTGGAATCAAGATACTATTTTAATAGCACAAAAGCATGTATAATTTCTAGTTACTGGATGGTTGAATCAGTTGCTGAACATTTCACATCTCTGTTTTGTAGTTTTAATATCTTGATATTTCTTTATCTAACAAAAAACAACAAGGCAGGGGAATACGTATAAATATATATAACTACTTTAGTTAAAATGTTTTGCTTGGTACTTTTTTGAAGGAACATTTTCTTCAGTGGAAATGTGTAGAAACGCAGCTGTAAAAGATTTCTGTTTGTTGAGGTGGACATTTGGGTATACAGGTCTTAAGTGAGCAGTAGAGTTATGTGGGTTATAAGCCCTCTCACACACAACGCTATAAAACTGTCTTGATTTAACGGGATGATTAGTGCCTCTCAGGCTGCTGAATGAAATATGAGGTAATCTGACTCCCCTCCCAGTCAATACATGCCCAATGTGAAGGAAGCCTATATCCTGCTACGATGAATAGGGATCTGTTTCCATTGTATCAAATTTTGCACTGCAGTATGGGATTTGCCCATTTGGACACCAGAAAGAGTGCAATAAAAATTTAAGGTGTAAAGGTTGTGTATAACAACATTATACACCATGTGACTGTGTGGACTCTGTCTTAGATCATTTGTATTTATTTAAGGCCCAGTGGAACAGAGTGGCTCAGAAGGAGGGAAACACTGGTACCTACAGGAAATGGTGACTTAATCAGGGACTTAACAACACCAAACTGATAAAAGATACTCTAAACAGGATATTAAACAGCTAATAAACATCTAGAGGCATGTGTGTTTCCCTCCAAATTCTTCCCAGGCATCTTGAGGAAAGTGATTGTTTGATTTTCCAAGGTCTGTTGACTGCATGCTGTTGACCACATCTGATGCAATTGAGTCATATGGAGGTGAGATAATAACGTCATGTCATTACACTGGTAATTTTGGGTTGTGTGAAGGATTTCTGAGTGGTGCAAAAAAAGCATGTGTTACTGAGACATTGGTGCATGAAATACAGCAAATATTCCTGTCCTTCAAATAAACTTAACTTTGAATAAATGTTACAGCACCTTGTAAAAATTGTAAAAAAAAATCATAAAATAAAATAAGATAAAATGATTAAAGCAGTAAAATGGACTTTTGACACACTCCCCCACATACTGATAATCTCAACTGCCAAAATTAACTTTAAAAAATCAATAAAATTTTATATGCCATTTTAACTGTTTAAAAAATTTAACCGTGTTACTAGTTATGTACTTTTGTATATCTGAATTTGTAATTTTATTTATTAATTAAATTTTACATATATTTATTTATATATTTATTTATTTACATGTTTATATGGTAGTTGATACTAACCCTAATCTAAAGTGAAAGAATTAAAAATTAAATTGGAATGTTAATACACAGAAATAAATCTAAATGTATAGAAATGTAAGACATCTGTCTTCATCATTTGATAATGAATTATATAAGGTTAGTTTTAGCATTATGTAACACGTATTTAGTTTTATTTTTTATTTTATTATTACTATTAATTGTTTACAGTTTTTTTGATATTTCTTTCTTTGATGAGTAAGTCAATCTTAATCCTTTGTAAGTAATGCAGTGATTTAGGGTTAAAAAAAACCCTTTTCTCTTCATTTAAAGGAGAGTTATTATCTGTTTTTACTGAGCTCACATTGCTGCAGTAACTTGAGGCTGCCAATGGAGGACACTAAGAGACACATATTTCAGGATACCTGTTTACAGAGTAATGTTAATAAAGGAGAATTCCTGGAACATATAAGTATGCTGACTGCCCTCAGAAACAGCTCAGCTCTATTATGCTGCTGCTGTTTCTACTTGTTTGTTGGTTCATGATCACAGGGAAGCAGTTTGGAGCTTTGGAGCCAGAGAAAACATTAAGGGATATAAGGATTTCAGCATATCAGCACAGGGAGCAGCGCTGAAATTCTGTCAAGTACATGGATATGGCAATGCATTTCACTTGTAAATCCTAAGCTGTTAGTCAGTTGGACATAAATCACAGTTAAAAAGGGAACAGCTTGCATCTGTATGTGTGGATATCCATGGAAGGCCTCACATCAATGTGCATCAACTGTTTTTGAAAAAAAAAAGATTTTTGTGGATTTTACATGTGGAATAATGTACGTACACATCTGAACAAAATATCTTTCAAAGACAGTCATTCTTTTTAGCATTTTAATTAAAAGTTTAAGTAATATCCTCCTATCAAAAGAGGTTTCTCTGTATTCTCCTTAAATTTCTATATAACACATCTACTTTTTAGTATTGCTTTGTACAGCCAATGTAGAAACCATGCATTTAGTCTGATGCGAAAACTTGAAACCGTCAGCAAAACTAAGTATAAACTTTTCAGTATAGTTAAGAAAAACAAAATGATTTAACTTTTGTTGAAAAAAAAACATATGACACACAAATGAAAACTATAATTGGCCTTTTAAAATTTTAAGAAAATGTCTATATGTAAACAAGTAAAAGCAGGCTAATATCAGCTTAATATACCTTATGTAATAAAAGTGCTATGTGACAGAAATGCACCTGATATGCGATATTGTTGTTTATTAAAAAAATACCAAAATAATTTTACAGTAAAGATTAGATTTTTTTTTCTTTTGAAATGTAGTAAAATGAAAATATTAAGTGGTCAGAAGGTAAATAAAGAGGCTAAAACAGAAACTCCTCAGTAAAGTAGAAGTGCCCTCAAATTGTACTGAAGCCAAGTTCTTCAGTAAAAACTTCACATGCCAACACTGAGAAAGAAATGGTGTCATGAAGTGATTTAATGTTTACATAAAGTCTGAAGTCAGAGGGCTGCTATGCTTTAATAAGGTGATGAGAAAATCCCCTTTTTTTAACCTTTACTGCTTTATCTACCCTTTGATTTGAGGTGTTCTCTTTGATTTGTTTCTGTCTTTAGCAATAAATGCTCAATGCTTGAGTCAAGATGTGAGTAATTATGATTAAACATAGGTGCTTCAGGCAAAGTCATCCAAACTAAAAATGAGAAAAACATAAAGATGTAATTAAGCAAATTTTCCCTCACAGACTGAGGTTAGTCTCTACTTCTAATGTTCACACAGTGCTGTTTGCTGTCCAATTTTATTCCACTGTGCAGTTTAAAGGAGTACCAAACTTTTTTTTTTTTTTTTTGGGGGGGGGGGTGTCTACGCTGAATATTGAAAACTATCTATCATAATTGAATTGAAGTTTACCAGTTCATCACATGGAGTACTTTAGGGAGGATACAAGGGTACAAAGCCTTTTAATTACTCCATTAGACAACTAGACCAGCTCAAACTGCAGTGAAAACATAGTTGTGAGCTTATAGCATGCATGTGTTGTGAATGAAGAGCCTCAGTGATGCTGACTCAGAGTTCTCTTCCTCACCAACCCTCACAGAGGACCCTCGGGGACTTTGGAGGCCCAGCTTTTTGCAAGAGACAAACAAGCCCTGTGCTGGAGCAATAGTTGGATTTTAACATTTATACAGAACCACTAATTACCTCTCAAAGCCAGGCTCAGGCCTTGTGATGCATGGGATTGCTGTGAAAAATGCATTTCTCTCAGGAGCGCCACTTAGATTCCCAAACTGAACACCAGCTCCTGACAGACCATGAAAATCTTTCTTGTCTTTGCTAAAGTCATTACGCTGCTGAACTAATACTTGTGGAGCAGTTTATTCCAAACTATGGATCAGATGCCAAAGTGGTTCACCAATTGGCAGAATAGAATGTTTCACATAATGATAATGTTAATTCATTGTCCTAATTGCATCCCAATCCCAACAGAAAAGTAGTATTCTTCTTCCTGACTATGTTGCTCAGCTCAGATGCTCTTGTTCAGGTTGGTGAGGAGAGATGCCTCCGACTCCATCTCTCCTCACCAACCTGAACCTGAAATGTGTGTGAGCTCTGTGACTGAGTTGTTGCTGAGTGTGACTTTTACAATTCTCTTACTCTTGATTGTTGCCTCATGTTGTAATGAAAATGTAAGGAAAAGTTTATAAATTCTTGCTTCACAGTCATTTGAATTGCAGATGAGAATCCTCTTTATGTGCTCAATGCTTAGTTATAGGAGCTAAAAATATGGAAAGACATCTCGAAATAGGCATTTTTGGTGTCTGCAAGGGGATTTCAAATGAGAAACTTTAAAGAGACAATGGCTTTGTAAGGTTATGACCTGTCACCAACATGACATTCTAAAGAGCTGAGGCCATAAGTTAGATCAACCTGGATGACCTACACACCGTCTGGACAGCAAAGGCAAGCTGTCCAGATAAGTTAAAGTACACTTAAAGTACTGGCTGAGCAAGAACTGTGTTATTTATAAAAGTGACTTAATTCCTTTTAACTTTTAATGTTTTTAACTTTAACCTTTTGAAATTTTTATCATTTTACACATAGTTTTGATTTTATATCCTGGTTTTGCAGCCTTATAATCTGCATCAGTAAAACAGTTGAATAGTTTGTGAATACATTATTCAACTTAAAAGTGTGTCCATTATTCCACAGCAGACCCAAGTTAAAAAGAGACCTACAGGCAAAGGAATGGCCTTGAAAGAAATGCAGTGGGAGTAACTTTTGTGCTGTTAACTGTCAAGATAAAGTTATCACAATACACCAAGCTTTTAGAGAGGTTAGGTAACTGGTTGACAGAACCAACTTGCTCTGGATGGATATGGTTTACAAATATTTAAAGAAATACAAACCTTTTGTAAGCATGTGTATTTTCTGAAACCAAGGGGGAAGTTTGTTTCCCTTTTTTAAAAACATTTTTTACTCAAATTTAAAAAATATTTCTTCTTGCCTAACTGGCGTTTGGGGTTTGTAAAGGGCCCAGGCCAGGATCATCTCTCGAGTATCCCTAGGTTAACACAGTTGAAACAGAGACCAAACTAAGTTTTGTGTTGTCTTCAGACTTAATTGTTTAAAAACCTTAATAACACCAAAAGCAGTGTCTTAGTAACAGTAATGGTTGTGCATGTTTTGCTACACAAATTATGCCAGTTTCTAAAAATTGTAAAAGGATGTGGAAGTGATTAATAATTGTATTCAGATTGTCTTGTCTGTTTTAAAACTATATGAAAGTCACATTTCTGTGCTGTTACATTAAATAGGATGATTTGTAATGCCTACCCTGCATCACAAGAATAATTTGGGCGCTTCTCTGTGATGACCAGCAGCAGGCTCTTTGTGTCAGACAGCACTTTTAAATTAACTTGCATGCAGTGTTTGTATGACTAAATGTGTTTTATCCTGGCTACAAACCACCTTCTCTTAAGGAACAACAAAGATATTTTTGCTTTTGATGAAGGACGGTGATGGTGAAAAAAAAGCATTTCTTTTTTAAAATATCTAATATATAATAATATATAATATTTACATTTATTTTTTTTAATATACTCCCAGTATATTTTTTATTTTTATATGAGTAAAAGTATATATAAGTTATAAGTAAAAGTGTGTCTTTCAAAATTACACAAAGGCAAAAGCACATAGCTATCCTGAGCATGATTTACTTTGTGATTTACTTTACTTTTACCCACTATACAACCATATGCTCTGGCATAATTTTTTGTGTTACAATGTACCATTATGTTTTTTGTGATAATAAATTAACATGTAATCAGTAAAGTAAAGGAACTAAAGTAACTCTCTTAAATTGTCCCCTAAGTTGTCTTTTATTGTGTAGCACATTTCTCTTTTGGAAGAAGTGGAGTATAAGTATAACCTCGTATAAACTTAAATGCTAAATAAATTTAAATAAATAAATTTAAGTATTGCCTCGGCAGTAGAGGATATGCATTTAATTACTTCGTCACAAAGTAATACTGTGACTTGGCCTTAAAACAGTACATAAACGGTGCAGAGCCTGATTGCTCGTGTTGGAACCAACAGCACTTGACCGGAACACTCGATTTTAATCAGTTCCATCCGGAAAGCTTATTTCGTAGTACATGCTGAGTGCTGCTAGCGGAAGATAAACGGAAATTTTAATCATCATGGCAGAGGTAAGCCATCTATGTTTTTAAACCATAATTTTCCTATGTCAGTGGTGTGTGAACATATAACATTTAATGTCACACTTTGTTCTTGTTTGCTGTGTGTGTGTCGGCTTAAAAAACCGGAGAAAAGTTGACCAGCCTGGTAGCTCAGTTTCGGTCGGTAACTTGACTGGTCATGTTTACATGAAGTACTTGCATAATCGCCAACAAGCTAGAATAACACTGTGTGTATTAAAAGCAGTATATGTTTTAAAAAAGAAGAAGGGCCAACGTTGGGCCAACGTTATTGTTACGCAATATAATAACAAAGCACAGCCATTTATTCCATAACTTTAATATGTCTTGTTTTTGAAGTTGATTGTTCTGTAAAATTTAGCTGAAAATTTGTTACTTTGGTTGATGATTTGATCCAACAGAAAATTGAAAAAAAGTGAAAATTTATGCTTCCTTAAAAGGGACAGTGACTGTCTAATCTCATGTGTCTCTGGAAATAATTACTTGAGTATAACCAGTTTAAGAAAAATTTCTACTGATCGTTATGGCATGCATAATAATAAGCTCAAGAAAATATTTTAGCAATACATCCGTCCATTTTTAAAATTCATACAACTTAATACATATGAATGAATGCAAAAATGGATTTGAAAAAAACTCAAAAAGGTTTGTGCACATATATTTGTCATCATTAAGGTAAGAGACCAGTCACCAAAAAGTTTCCTATATATGCACCAAAGCCTTTTAACTTAAGATCTGGTAGGATGTAAAATTAACTCTACTGTCACAGAAGAAATTTGTCTTGGCCAGAAGTGCTAATCAGAATACATCTGCATTTGGGCACACATAAGAATACATGGCTGACAGGGTATCGGTAGAGAGAACAGTAGAGAATAATTAATCAGAAGATTAAACACCATAATCAGAAACTGAGGAAGCACTAGATCAAAGTTGCTTGTACTTGAGGAGACCAGCCCATAATGACACATAAAGCACCACTGCAAAAAGATACTGTTGTTTGTTGAGTGGCGTTATAGAGGTTAGAAGGAAAGAAAGAAAGCTTAAAGCAGTTTCTTTTACATCTGCTGGCTCTGTAGTGTATTTTTGCCCATGCAATAATTTGAACTCTGAGAATAGGATATGAGTTGGATCCTTCGTTTAGATATGGAGAAATGTAAATTCCAAGGTATTCATACAAAGGGAATCACCTGCTCCAGCTTCTCACTTGCTTGTAGGCAGATTCTCAGATGTTATCCAGTTAATGAAGTAGCCAGAAGCCCGCCATTATTTTAATCACATTATGGACCAATGGAAGCATGGATTGAGGGGTTCCTATCATATGCAAAAGTGTCACTGGAATATAAATTGATTTTGAAGTAGTGTGACTTTGTTTGGATGGCTGTAATGAGATCACAGTGTCTGATGGAAACTCCCAAAGTTTCAGTAAAAGTGCAAACAATAGTGGAGAAAATCAGCATTTCTGCTGAGTGTCTTTTTTAATGAAAACGATTTTGATATGATTTCATTGGAGTAGTGGATCTTATATATCTTGTCAAACACCTTTTCAGAATCAAAGGCTGCTGTGATAAATAGGAAAGTGTTTATGGAGTTGGTTTTGGGAGTACAAAAATATCAATTTGAAGTTAAAGCTCTGAGGATTTTCTCCCTTTTAATGAAGCCAATTTGATCCATGTCAAAGTGGTGGGGATCCTTGTTTTGTGTGAGGATAGGTGTAATATTGGCAGTGGTCATATGATGTCGCATTGTTTATTTTGGTGAATTTATGATACCAACATAAGGAAGAATTGTGAAAGAAGAGATAAACATTGTTTATAAAATTCTACTGGGTCACAGCCTGGTCTGGATGATTTATTGATGCGCATAAGATTGACGCTTTAGTGATTTCATCCAGTGAGAGAGGTTATTTTAGGTTCCAGGTTTACTTTAGGAAGCGACATACTTAGCTGAAAAACCTGCTATCTTTTGGTTAATTGTTCTTCCTTTGAGTGTACGGGTTTACGTTATGCAATTCAAAACAGTCATTATTTAGGGGGTTGTTTTGTGGAGGGTGCCTCTAGATGGGGCTATTAATTGATTGAATTTATTAATGAGGTATTGATGTATTTCTCTGTTAGTTGCTAAGAGTTTACTACTTTGCTATGAATGCAATGCCTATCAGAACCTGATCAGAGATAATAATGTGATGAATGGCTGAATCAGTTATTTTGGAAGTAGTAGAGCTTTTAAATAATAAATAGTGGCACAGGAGTGTGATTAATAGTAATATGAGTAATATGAGTTTTCTATGTTACAAGGGTTAATCAGTCTTCAAACATCCATCAGTACACAATCTGACGTACGAAGGGAAAAGAAGTGGTTTGTGGCATTGGTGGATGATGATGATGATGAGCGATTCATGTGTGAGTCCAGTACTGTTTTAAATTTGCTGCCCTGGATAATATGTGAGTCAAGGAAATCAGATAGTGCTGAGAATAAGGAGTGAACAAAGAAGGGGTATCTGTGTTGGGACCGTCAGTATTTGCTAACGTTGGTGTCTCTTCCAATAGTTCCAGTGATAATGATAAAACCATCCTCTGGGTTAGTCAATGTTGAAATATGAGAAGAGGAATTAATCTTGCTGATTAAGATGGAGTCATATGTGGAGTGATATGTCTGGCTTATCCACCTGGCTGTAAATTTCCAAGTTTCTGCCTCTGGGAAGTCACATATCAGATTTTAATTTATTTTGATGTTTAAATATTTTTGTTCTGTTAGCAAGGGAGCTGATTACTCTTACATTCCATTGTGTTATTTTCGCTGGCAGCATCATGTAAAGCTGAAATTAAATACAGAATGCGTAGTGAGAAAACATCCTAGGGTGGTGTATGCGCGTGCAAGCACGTTTACATGTCGACCATGTAATGATATATGGGGCAAGGGGATAATAGCAACAACAACAGCCACAACAAAGACAACAAATACAGCAACAACAAATATTTTATGTAAACATAACAAACATGTAAACATTTATGTAAACACAACATTCTAACAATATGATTCATTTACATTATGAGAAATACCCTTTATGTTTGACCTATATGCTAATCTTTAAAGCCAGAGATGTTGTGGAATATGTCTGCATACTGAGTGGACTGAGTAGAGAGAGGGACTTGAATTACAAAAACCTCAGTATGTAGTTGGATCGAGAATTGGGTTTGAAAATTTATATTTTTATACTCAGCAGTAAATGTCAACAAAAATTGGATATTTGTACAGAGATAATTTTCCTATGTTGACAAGGAAGTGGATCATTTAGGCTGTTTTCCTGTCTGTCATGGATTGCAGTGATATTATCTTGTGATTCAGTTTGCATGCTCCACCCAAAGATTCATTACCAGTGACGTTTATTCTACTCATCAATGCATCTTGTATGAAAAAATGTGTAACTGTGTATCAATCATAATCTGTTTTCACAGACTCACAGTTTGCAGGACATGAGACAACAGGCAGCTGTCGCTGCAAAAGTCTTCATCCAGAGAGATTATTCCAATGGCACTGTGTGCCAGTTCCAAACAAAGTTCCCCTCTGAGCTGGAATCCAGGGTAAGATTCATGATCACTGTGTTATTAGGATGATTAGTTTGATCGCAATAACAAAGGACTTAAAGTATGCCAGAAGTCTAACATGAGGCAGGGATTGTTTTGAATTTGAAAATATGAAAGATAAGAAAATATTAGCATTCAACCTTAAGGATAGAGAATATACTGCAACAGCTGCCATTTTGGTCAGTAACTCAATTTACACTCAAAAAAAGAGATTTCTTTTGCATAAAGTACAAAATAACTTTATGTGGAAACACACGAAGTAATTAGATTTTTTTCAACTCAAGTTCACTATTTGGATTAAATGTTTTTCTTTCCATCTGATACACTAAAAAGGTTTGATTTCTTCCAGCTTTCTACTGTAAATGACCAAGGAACCCATATCTATCTATCTATCTATCTATCTATCTATCTATCTATCTATCTATCTATCTATCTATCTATCTATCTATCTA
>JAPZDV010000022.1:5778757-5792775 GCA_029814665.1 Acanthurus lineatus
TCTATCTATCTATCTATCTATCTATCTATCTATCTATCTATCTATCTATCTATCTATCTATCTATCTATCTATATATGGCATTATGTCAAATGTGGATTGAAGCAAATGTCTTTGTCTCTAATTTTTGTATGATTTTTATTTATCATCTAAGACCCTAAATTGTCTATTAAGATAGGTTTTTTTTGGTGATTTGGGTTCCCAGGGCCTTTAAAAAACATAGTTATACATAGGGAGATTATTACTTCATACTTAAAAAGCAATTCTATGCAGTGATTGTCTGCCTGAAGTCTGGCACTGATGGACATCACAGAATACTGAGTTGCCTCCCTTGAGATGCTTTGCAAAGTCTTAACTGCAGCCTCTTTCAGTTGCTGCTTGTTTGTGAATCTTTCCAGCTTTTAATTTTTTTCTTAAATAAGTGGTAAGTACAATCAGTTTTGTAGATCAGGTGAGTGACTTGGTCATTAAGGAATATTCCATTTCTTTGTCTTAAGAGCTGCCTGAGCTGCTTCTACAGTGTGTTTTGGGATCATGACCCATTTTTACAGAGAATCAGCATCCAACCAGTTTCAAAGTATTTGGCTATGTCTGAGCAGATAATATAGCTCCACACACATCAGAATTCATCTGCCACTTCTGTCAGCAGTCACATCATCAATAAACACCAGAAACACAGTTCTTTTGGCAGTCATACATGCCCATGCCATAACACTGCCTCCACAATGTTTGACAGATGATGTGATATGCTTGGGATCCCAGGGGTTTTACTTCACCAAGGAACAAATCTGCAATCATCTGCCTCAGATGTCTTCTTTGGTCTTTCAGGCTTTTGGTGTTGATGAGCTGGCATTCCTCCTTTTAATAAATGTACCAAATGGTTTTGTGGCATCTCCTGAAGTTATTGCTATCTGCCTGATAGGTTTTTTTTTCAGCCTTATAATGGCCTCCTTCCCTTTTGTTGGCAACAATTTGTACTGAGAGCCCCAAGAAGCAGCTACCAACCCCAGCTCCTTCACCTGCTTTATTTTTAATGGAATAATGATTAAACAGGCCACACCTGGCCATTAAAACTGCTCATAAGTCAATTGTCACATTTCTTTTGAGCGTCTGAAAAGGAGTGACTATGCATAAATATCTATTATTTCTTAACTGGTAATTCAGTACTTTCTTCATACTGTTTGAATTAAAGCTGGAAGTCTACACTAAAATCACATCTTCATTGATTTATTTCAAATCTGTTGTGACATTTAGGCAATGCAAAATCATAGAATTATGGCACCGTGCAAATACTTGTGGATCTGACCATCGATTCAGGATTAAAATACTTCAAGTTTCCCGCTTTTTCCAATGAAGGGTTTTCAGTATGGCCAGATCTTTATTAAGGGCAACATTATTATTTTTTGTGTCCTGAACTGCCTTAGATAACCCCAGACTGTTATGGAGAGAGTTTTTTTCCTCTACCCTGCCCCACATTTCATAGCTTTTAAATGTTCAAGACACTTCAGATAAATGTAGAGCACTTTGTAAGGTTGTTTTTTAAGTAGGCCTATCCCACATTTTATAGCCCAAATTTGTCTATTAAAACAAGACGAGGTTCCAACCTCATTTATAGCTGGTCCCGTTGGTGAATGCCGCGTGCTGCCAATTAATTTTTAGGCATTTTCCACAGGCTAATTAGCTAGTAGCAGTTAGCCGAAAGCTAGTTAGCTAGCATAGCAACATTAACTCATATTTTTTAGCTAGTAACAGTTAGTGGGGGGCTAATTAGCTAGCGTGGCAACATGATTATGCAGCCAGTATTTTATCAAAGCCTATCAATAAAAGAAATTTAAAAAAAGACAATCTACTGAATGTAAAGTGGAGGCTTACTTAGCAAAAGGGCACAAACCACCGTTGGTAATTACAGACTGTTATGTTCTAGTACAACAGGCGCAATCCACCTACCTTGCACAGGGTGGTCTTCAGGTGTGGATGGACGAACAGGAAATGCATGAAGAGAGCAAACCCAATTAGCAATGGAAAGACCAGGCTATTGTCAAACACGCCATGCTTACTAAACTCTGCTCAGTCAGTCAGTCAGTCAGTCAGTCAGTCAGTCAGTCAGTTACAGACACAGCCATCCTTCATCGGGTCCCTATGAGACCCAGCAAAAAAAACGACAGCAAATATGTTGTTATTCATGCCTGTTATTGCAAACTCATGTAAACATGGAGAACCTTTAAAACCAGGACCTTTCTTCTTTGTGGCAGCAGTGAAAATCTCTGATCCACTTTCCTCTCTTGTGTTATCAGCTTACTGTTTTTTTAAGTATGGACTCTACTTTCTCTGAAGAAGGATATTGTCCATTCTTATTTGGGAGTAAAAAGGGATGAATTGAAGAATACTATCAGCAGTATCTCCGGGGAAACTCTGACTCTGTCCTCATCTGAACCAAAGTGGAAGTGGGTTCACTTACGAGCAGACATTGGTTGCTATGTGATGGAGATATACCAGGTCGCCTTAAAGACACTGCTAGCCAAACAAATTAGAGTTTGCAAGACAAAGCTTAACTTTGAAATGAAAGGACCAAATGGAAAGTGACAACACTTAATCCATTCATGGTGGTTTATTGGCACTTGGTTCTTGAGGTCTCCCATAGTTTATTAAAGCATTCAGTTCATGCACACACAATAAAACACTGGAATGCTCGATAAACAGAAAATGCTTCCAATCTGGGAGGTAAAAGCAGAGGTACCCGATCATAAAAACATGTTTCTACATATAGTTTTATCATTTTGCTGTAATTCAAATGAATGAAATACGCATTATAGCAGCAGCTGTTCACTTGCGTCACTTTGTAAGGATGTTTGCTGAACATATTGTTAAAATAAAACTTTGTGTTCCTTCAGTCAGAATTTTTTCCCTCTGTGTTTTCCATATAGTCCAGGGCCTGTTTCACAGCAGTTTGCATGCTGTAGCATTTTTGCAGACAATTATCTTACACTGTGGAACCTATTATGCTTGTTTGATTTTTTTCTCTTTTAATACTGTTCGAGAGCTGTGCCAAAGAATTGGGAAAACACACTGTTCTAAATGTATTTAGGAGCTAAGTTGCAAAACAATTCAAGAGGGAGAGTATTAATTAAAGATTCACAATTTTTTACCCGTGTCTTACATTCTTTCTAAATTATATTTTGTGATAGTTACAATTAAGAGAATATCCTTTTCCTTGATTTTGTAAACCCAGTACCCTTATCCAACATTTTTTAAGTGTTAGTGTGGCTGGATCAGAAGTATTGGAATGATGCTCAAGCAGAGAATTTTGGTTTGAATAGCAGCCTCTGAATTAAAAAAATTGGAAGAACAAAGGACCTCAATGACAAGTACCAAACAAGCCTAAGACCCACTGATGTGCTGGAGCTTGTTCTTGCATTCCTCAAGCACAAGGGAGCAGAACATTGGAGGTTTAACAGAGGCTCAGGAGGCCCCTGGCTGGCTCCTTGTCTGTTCTGGAGGCTTCTTCTTTTTCCTCTCAGTATCACAGAGAAATCAAAAGATCCACTCTGGACACCAGCATGGGACGAGTGTCAACACCCCAGTCAAAACAGCCTGTGAGTCCAGCAGTTCTCCACCCTCCATCAATCTTCCCTGCAGCAGTTTATTTGAGAAATTGTTGAGAAACTTTAAGCTAGTTTGTTTGCCAAAAAGAGTGCACTCCGTAACAAAAAAAAGGGAAAAAAACAGGTAAACGTCTTCATCTTATCCTAGGTGTGCCCATGCCACTGATGAAGAAGAAACCATCAAGATTTCCCCTCTGATTGTCACTGTGTATGTGCTGTCAGTTAAAAAGCATGTCCATTCACAGAGCATATGGCCAAGGCATCCGAATAGTTCCAGGAGGTGTTTCCAGTGTTGGAAGGAGGCCTAGCATTCCCCTGATGTATGACTAGTCCAAGAAAAAAATTCAGCCCCTCATATATCTAGAGATGGAAAGAATGGGAGAAATTGATCTGGTGCTAGTAGGATGAGTTTCCAGTAGAATTTCCCAAAAGAGGCAGAAAGCATTCACACACCTCTGTCCATGTATACTCCAGACCCTGTGCCTTGCAAAATGATTTTAACCCCTGGATCTTGATGCTTCCATGTTTCAGATTGACAAACAGCAGTTTGAGGAGACGGTGCGGACACTGAATAACCTGTATGCTGAAGCAGAGAAACTGGGAAGCCAGTCTTATATTGAAGGCTGTCTGGCCTGCCTCACAGCGTACACAGTTTTCCTGTGTATGGAGACTCACTATGAGAAGGTGAGAGACATTTCACCTGCATACATGCATACAGTGAAAAACATAATAGGCTTGTGTACTAAACAGCACTGCTGTTTTGGTAAAGTACAAAATTAGGTTTCATCAGGGCTTTGACAAGAGTTTTAGTTTTGGACATGAAACATAAGCCAGTAAAAGTTTTAGTTTGATTTGGTCAACTTTGTCCTTTTTGTTTTTGGTGGAGAAAAAAGTTTAGAAATTTTCCTCTGTTTTCATCAGCAGAATTAATTCATTCATTGATTTTCCATAACTACGCATCTTTTAGAAGGTCACATTTTACCTTTAAAGGTAACAAAAATTAATGTATTAAGCATTTAAGTAAAAAAAAATCTCACTCAGTGGAAAACATGAGAGCTGTGATATATTTGACCTAATTTAGTTGCTAAAAAAGCACAAAAAAGTTTAAAATCAGTCTGGATGCTGGTTTGATTTAGTTTGAAATGTCAAAATTTAGTATTGCACAGATTATTCAGGTATGCCTCCTTCATTGTGAAATAATTCTTTAGTTTCATGTTTGTGCCTTCTACCTTTCAACAAGTGTCAGTCAGCTTATCACCTACAGGCACACCATGTGGCTACCTTTACTTCAGTGTGTCCTTAGACCTGCTCACTGACCTCTGTGGAAACAATCCAGTAACTATGATTGTCTCAATTAAAATCCCTTTGAGTTAAGATCATGTGGATTATAAATGGATGCATATGTCAGTGGCCATTTTGTGTCCTACAAATGGATTGATGGATTTGGATCTGGATCTGGATTTGTCTTTGGTGGTTAGGGGTGAGCTGGGATTAAAAAAAAAAGACAAAAGAACAAACATTTGGTTTAGTTTAAGTTTTATTAGCGCTCATTAAGTCATGCACATGAACACAGATTGGTTGGTACTAAAACAGTATTGAGGTTCAACACCCAGCCATAGTCTTAAGGTATGAAAATTTTGCCAGCACTGGTTGGATTTGAAAACACATTGCAGCTCAACAATTATTTGCTGCATGTTAGTGCAAGTCTTCCTGTCCAACATGATAATCTAAACATGCATGACAAGAATGTATCTGAGACTGTTTTTGTTTGCTGTGCACTTGTAGGTTTTGAAGAAGATTGCCAAGTACATTCAGGAGCAGAATGACAAGGTCTACACACCACGAGGCCTCCTTCTCACTGATCCAATCGAGAGAGGCCTGCGAGTTGTATCCTACGTTTTTAGGGTTTACTTTTGATTACTGTTTGTTCTCTTCACTCAGCCTTAGCTATTGAGCCTTTTTTAACTATAAATAAACTACAAAGAATGATTCCTAAATAGATTAATTTCTATTTATCTGCATCTGTACTTCAAGGAAAACATGATTAAAAAATACTTGAGTAAACTTAAACTAAGATTGCCAACCTTACAAACAAATTATAAACACAGTCTGTGTTTTTACAACAAAAAACAGACTTGATAAGCAAGAATGAGCATGTGGGGAAAGAGGAATAATATGTTCAATATTTTGGGTAACTTTAACTTGTTAAACAAACCTAGGAATCAAGACATGTGCATGTAATCACACCACAGCTTTAAGTAGAACAAGGAGCTTTCACAATGACCTAATACTGTTAATATAGTGATTTACAGGCCTTCTGCCCCCACCAAGTCTTTCCCTGTAACTGCTGGATGAAAATGGAAAGAAGCAGTCCAGGCAGCTTACAGGAAATCCAACACTATGTCGGGATACCCTGTAAAAATACAAGATAAAATGCAGTATGTAATTCATAGCATCTGCATAAAATCAGCAGGAGCACCAACATTGCAGCTGTACCAGAGTTTCTGAGTGTTTGTGTGTGGGGGCAGTGACTCAACATCCCAATTAACTGGGCGGCAATGGGAGATTAGGGATAACAAAAATATGACAGAAATTGTTCGCAGCTGAGCTTTGTTCAGCCTCTTGCCTATGGCTTTATGGGGTTTACAGTGATCTGGATTATTCCTCTAACACTGTCAGGCTGCTGTGCTGACTTTGGCACAGAAGTGCTGGGAGATTGACAGGAATTTCTCACCTTTGCTGTTGTTTTAACTTTTCAAACCAAGACAAGCACAGTAATTGTATTTTTAACTGTCTAATGATATGTCTGTTTAATACTTACATTTAAGCATTTACATGTCCCTCCAAGTTTTAATGGGTTGAAAGTTTTTAATCTTTTACTTTTCCCTTCAACTGAGCAACTATATTGAATATCAACTATGGATAGAAGAGAGGAGGACTGAGCAGTCAATCAAACATAAGGGGGAGCTCCTAATTGAGCATAGGGCTACACTTAAAATGCTGTGTTTTCATTTCAAATGCATACTTTTTGCTAAACTCATGTCTGAGTTCAACACAACTCCAGAGTTTTGAAATGCTGGCCCCATTTCAGTTTGAAAACATTAGGGTTTATTGAAACTAAATTGGATAGGCAGAAAAGGAGTCGGTAGAAACCTGTGATAACTTTAACAGTCACTAAATATCCTTCTCTGATTCTTCATGCAAATATCCTGTGACCATTTAATTTTGACCATTTTGTTTTTTTCTATGAGCTTTGACTACCAACAGCTAAGTCATCATTGATAAAGAATTTTAGGGAATTTTGTTTTCTGTGCTTACAACTCCACCTACTTATCGGTCCAAGCAAAGCATTTTTATTTATCCTTATATTATTTCACCTTTTTTGATCTTCCTCCACAGTCTTCTCTGCAACCAAAAAGACAAGATTCTACTTCACTTTGATACTGGCACCCACATAACCAGTGTATATTTATATAATGTATCATCAGTATCATCAATGTTTGTGTTTAACTGTGTGTAAAATTTAGCTGGCTTTGATTGAATGTAAGATGAACTCAGCTCTACTTGAAATGATTTACCTTAACTAAATTCTATTCAGATTGAGGTCACAATCTTTGAAGACAGAAGCCTAACCAGATAAAAGCTCCCAAGGTGGGTCTTCAATTTCGTTTTCCATGCATAACAAGGATTTGAGCCTTTTTTGATTATAAGCTTGGCTATAAGTATCTGTAACAAAATAGTAAAAAGTGTACACATACATTTTTTCAATAATGGAACCCCACATTATCTCTTAATTTATGGGAAGGCACAAGCTTCCGGCAAAGAGAAGTAATAGAGATGGTTCACTCTTTGTGTGCTGTTGTTTTCATGCACAATGCCTCCTCTGCATTCAGAGAAAAATACCACAACATGACCATAAAAGACTCCTCATCTGTGAGTAATATTATTTAACAGTCAGTAGTGGGCTGTTTCAAGAAGGATTTTAAAAAACTTAATGACTTTATATTGCATAGTGCTCAGTGTTATGTTACTTTCTTCACTGAGGAAAGTGAAGAAAGTACATGAGGCAGTCTCAGAGCCCCTCTCCACTGTTACACACCATATTAAGGGAGAGTAATTTTATAACATAATTGTTAAAAAATATAGATTTAAATTTTTCTGGATGAATAGGCTAAGCTTTTGTCAAATTTGTTGAACATATAAGGAGTGAAGTTGATAGGAAAAGCAAAAAACAAACTGTGGCAATTATTTTTTTATTTTATACAATACTGTTGTTTTAATATCTTGTGTAGATAATTGAAATGGTTTCTTTCCAGTCAGCACTGCCTTTTTACTGAATATTTGATATTAGTAATGTAATGTTAAAATAAAGCTGCAGTGCTTAACTGGTCCTTGCAACCCAGTCCCCAAAGTGGGGGGTCGCAGACACCCTAGACAACATAGACAACATAGAGTAATTGTTCTTTATGTTCCTGTACATATAGAGTTGTGCATGCACAGGAATTTAATGTAAAAATAATATCATGATTGTCATACAAGGTTTACTTTTGGTAGCCACCAGGGGGTGCAATGTGTGTGACCCCTAATTGGCATGCCACTTTCCTAAGAATGGAGTTCTTCAACATTAACATTCACTGCTGTCATGGTTATTCTGTATCATCATCATCAATTGATTGAGTTTAGTTGATTAGGTTTAAGGTTGATTTGATCAACCTGCTAAGAGAAGTACATGAAAGTGTATATCATGTCATTTCATGTTGCCAGTGGGTGATGCTCTAACTATGGCATAATATTGACGCATTGTTGAATTAAAGCCAAGACACCTAACACACAGTAAGTTTGGTACATACCAAAGAATGTCCATTAAAGTTATGAGCATTTGTTGTTTCACGGCAAAAATCTCAAAATGGCTGCCATGTCATGGCTGCACTGTTAATTGAAAAATAAGGCTTTTGAAACTTTTACAACAAAGGTCTTGAGATTGTGCAGACCAAAAATCAAATTTCAGTGATACATTCTGTTGAAGGAGTTTGTTGAAGTACAACATGTGGAAATCACTAGAAAATGGCAACTAAATTCAAAATGGCTGACATCCTGTTGGGTTTAGGTCGTAGCTCCAGGGATTTTTTGTTTGTTTTGACATGATACGTGTGCCTTCCAAATTTCATACACCATGTGAAACGCACTGTGAGAGCTACTTTGTCGAAATTTTGTAGTGGGTGCTACACGCCATTAGGTCCCGCTCAACCCTGATATGCAAATCAGATATCAATATTCAATATTTATGACAACTCTGGCAAGTTTGGTGAGATTACGCTGATCCCTTGCCCCTCAAGAAAAATTGTTTGTCATTGCAAATCTCAAAATGGTTACCCTGCCACTGACATATTAGTAATCTAAAATTATACCTTTTGATAACTTTTTATCACAAAGGTCTAAAGTGTGCCCAGACCAAATTTCAAATTGTTCAGATTAACTCTGTAGGAGGAGTTAGTTTAAGTATGACACATGGCGTTTGGGAGTCATTTCCTGTGGCCAGCAGGTGGCACTATGAACATGGCTAAATATTGGCACATAGATTTGCTCAGGCTGGGACTCTTATCAAGTACATGAAGTTTGATTCATATCAAACAATGTACACTGAAGTTATAAGCATATTGTTTTTCATGAAGAAGAAACACACACGGTTCTTATAAGTACACTAACCAAATTTCAAATAGGTCCGAAAATCAATTATGGAAATTACTAAAAATGCAAGCAGTGTATGGAGTTGTAATCCAAAATGTTCAACTTATATATGTTTACTGAATTTTGTACATGCGGGCAAAAGTGATCCACTGTCCTAAGTGAACCAAAATTTGTATCTGTGGCCAAAAATTTTGCAAAGGAAAATCACTTCTGTCAGACAAAAAAACTTGAGCCACATCAGTGTATTACGATTGCTTTGGTAGCTGTAATAATTCTGGTGTTGTGTTGCAATGAAATCATAACAGTCGAGTAGGAGCACATCTCAAGACATGTAAACAATGTAGCATTGCTTTACACAAATCAGAGGACAGGTACAACACAGTACTGACAGAGAGGGTTGGCCCTCAAGGATGACAATATGTTCTCTGTGTACTTACTATACGGGAGACAAGTGATTTTTGGGTGAGTTACTTTTAATGTTCTGGTGCAATTAATTATTATGCCACGCTGCACTGTGTTCTGATTTGCTCCCTATAATAGGTTCTTAGTTAAGTCTGATTGCATTGCAAGTGAACTGAACCTCAGTTTACTTTGAAATTGACCGAGTCTAAAAGTTCAGCCAAAACAAGGCAGGTGTGAAAGCACCCTAAATTCACAGTGGTTTATCTTACAGAACTCACAATCCACTCTATCTCTCAAAACAAGAACCGCTTTTATTTAAAATGCTGCTGCTGTCTGTAGCAGCACCACTTGCATTGGCTTACACTTTAGTTTTATCACAACTCTTGAAGTTTTGTTCTGTATTCATTTAAGACTGTAAGTGTGAGGAGGCTCTCCAGTGCAAAAGGCTCTCATTCATAGACTGCTGTATCTGCATTTTGATTTAATTTGTGGGGCTGTGTCTGAGGTGGAGTGAGGTAAGTGCCTAAAAGCCAGGTAGAGGGGAAAAAGTGATAACTGTAATCTGACTGAAAGTACATTTGGCTGCTTTAATATATATCATAGGTTTACCCTCTAAAATGAATTGCCTCAATGGAATTTTACTGAACAATCATAGCAATATGCAGTTCACTGGATAAGTACACTTGCTTGATGTTCCTTTGACTCAGCCACTCTTCACTGAGTGCAATGTTTAAGCTATGTTCAACTCGCATGGAACAATACAGAACCACATTCTGTTATTTGTGCAATTTCATGTTAAAATATATTTATTATTACATTGATATGGAATTTCTCAACTGCCAGCATAAACCCCTAATGCTCTGCTTTTTCTAATCTTCCTTCTTGCCCTTGATTTCATATCAGTTACCAAAATGAAAAAAAAGTAATGATGAAGATGTAATCTGAGTTTATCATAGCTCAGAGAGATGTGTTATTTCCCACCCAGCCAAATTTGAATGACCAAAAACATTGACAAGTATGTAAAATAAGCTTTCAAAATCATGGAAAAATGAGCAATGTTCTCTGCTGTCCACTGAAGCAGCAGAGACCACGCAGTCAGCAGAACACCATGATCTGAAACATGGCTGCCCGCAGCTTCTTTATCCCACTACTGAACATTAGCAATATGCAGCTGCTTCTCCAGACCAAGTTGAGCTTCTGTGTGTTGCTCTACAGAGCAAGCTAGCATTGTCCTGGATTCACAGAGTGGTTGTCAACCACGGATGACTTTTATATATCTGCAGGTATTTCACCCTGACATACTGTATGTCCAAGGACCACATCTCATCCCATAAATTGTTTCAGTCTCAATTACAGCATATGTAGTGTATCCATTCTTTCCTCTTGTGTACAAAATAAGGCAATGAAGCATATTTTCATGGTGTCATCCTAGGATGTGCTAGGCCTACGTAACATTAAAAAGCACTTTAAAGACGCTGGACAGGCTCCACTGTAGCTTAGACACTACAGTCAGGGACAGACAAGACATACCCCATAAATATTATACCTATGGGGAATATTGTGTTTGGCAATATTTTTCAGACCACAGACCCTTGTGGATGGATATACCTTTGCTCGACTACTGTAACAGACGCATACAGGGATTAATACTCTGGTCTGAAATTCCTGCTGAGAGCCTCAACACATATACATGTTCTGTTGAGGAATGTAAACCCAGGACTTTTATAAGTAGCTGTTGAGAGAAGAGTGTAGTGGAGTTTTGCCATGGTCAAAGACAGGGTAAACCACATCCAGACTAAGCACACATACAATATATCTATCCTTTCTTCTTTTCCGTCAAGGGTCTCTTCGCTTCTGTCTCTTCCAGAAAGGTACTTTATTGTTCCCAACGGAAAATTGATTTGCTGCACATTCACAAGACATTTCATCAAACCATCTCAAAAGTCACCACAAGACATACTTGCTTACCCGCATACATACCTCACTTTTTGCAACAAACTAGGTGTAAGGAAAAAAGAAGGGAAAAGGCCAGCTAGACACTCTTTAAAACCAGGAAGGAGTGGTCAAACTATATGGTATATAAGGTGCTGGTGAATTGCGAGTGTAAAAACCTTTTTTTTGTTTATGGAAGCAATGAAAATTTAAGTCTTTTCCAATGTACAAAGAAGGGTCTATAGCTGTAGTAGGGCTGTAGCTCAGGAGCTATAGCAGGAGTTCTACTGACCAAAAGTTAGTTGGTTTGATCCCCAGCTCCCCCAGTCCTCATGTCAAAGTTTCAGTGGGCAAGATACTGAACCCCAAACTGCTCCAGGTGGTTGTACAATCAAAGCATGAATGTGTGTATGAGTTTTTGATTCTGAGTGGGTTGGCGCTTTGTAGAGTGGCCACCTAGCATTGGTGTGTGAACGTGTGCATGAATGGGTGAATGCTGACTTGTATTGTAAAAGCACTTTGAGTAATTGAAAGATTAGAGAAGCGCAATGTAAATACAGTCCATTTACCAATTTATCTCTGCAGAAGCATTTCATACTTTGTAATAGAATTCCTGGCAGTTTTCTTGCTCATGTTACATTTTTTCTGAGTTCTTTGTCCTTTTCTCAGTAACTTTGCTAAAACCAACAGATGATGCAGAGTTAAAACACTTTGAATAATAATAAAGCAAAGTAACATTTCATTGGTGCAATTCAGATTTCAAGATAATGGTCATCACATAACAAAGGTTCTTGTCATCTGCAATTTAAGTAAATCTGAATTTAATTGAGCTCTCTATTTTGCAAGTTTGCCATCTTCATGCAGAATCTGCCAATAAACTTTCCCGTGTGTACTTAAAGAACACTTAGAGTAAAATGTTCTATAAAGCTGTTAGAAGTAGTGTAATAATGTGAAAAAACATCACATGGCTATTATTATGCAAAATGAATTGCTAGTAACAAGTAGTAAGAAGTATAACTTGAGCATGCTGAACAAGTAGTAGTTCCCTTCATCTCTAGAGCTGACGTGTTTTATCTCATTGACTTTGTTTTGATTTACATCTACAAATTAGTTTTTTTAGTCCACTTTTATAGCTTTTATCAGCTTAGTTTTCAGCTGCAGTAAGACACTGCTTTTAGTCAAAAAGTAACTAAGCAGCAGTTTAGACAAAAGCTGTAGAGCTGCTCAAGAGAACTTGTCAGGAATTTGTCAGGATGCTAGAAACATGACTTTGAATGAGTGCTAATTTTTATGTCCTCTTATGTTTACCAGCAAGCAGCCGACTTTGCCTTTCTGCCAGTTGGTGCTGGGCAGGTAGTGTATGTACACTCAGCTTATCAGCTTTTTCACTGATAGCAGTTAAGTTGCAGGCCAGAGTACCAAATCAATGAGCTGTGGGAACCTTAAAAGCAAAAGTATACTGGTTGGCTGAAAAGTTTTGCAGGACTATCAATGCAAGTTCCCTTTACATTACACAAAGTAATTTTATCCTTTGTAATGAAAAATCTTATCATTTCAGCTTAGTGTCCCATGATTAGAGAATTTTGGAGTTATTCTTTTTACTGTGCAAAATTAAACTGGGGTTGCTACTTTGAATTTGTGTTTTTGGAGAACAAAACAAAAATCGACTCCCATCATGTTTATAGTTGACTGTACTTTCACATTTTATCTCCTACATTATAGCTTAAGGCCTAGAAGGGTTTAGGCAGGACCTTTTTTTCTCAGTCTCCCAGGTGTGGGCTGTACAGCATGATGGATCAGCCTCTAGTGGAATGACTGAACTGCAGAAAAACCAGACTTGGCCTGACCACTGAGCATTCATTCAGAGTCCTATGACAGTCTGTGTCCTGGCATTTCATGCATAAGACATTCTGCTCCTGATTAGTTGTTGCTTGGCTCTGTGTAGAAATTTGCTGTCTGGCCACAGATGGCCAAAAAACATGTAAATTTTGCAGCACACATGACAGCATTTAGTGTCAGTGGGGAATGTTGGATAAGACAAATAGATAAATGATTCTCATCATTCCTTTTATTCTCTGAAATTTGTTTTTCCTCATATGCCGAGAATATTTTTTTGTATTAAGCCAAAAGATATTTTTATTGTAATGTGTCTTTTTTTGTATTGCCTTTTTTCACATGTGATAGAGCAATCAAGGATATTTGTTTGGTCAATATTACACACTCTTCATAAATACCCGATATTCTCAGCTCAACAAAGCCAAAAAACAAGCCACTTTGAGACACGGTACCACTGAAAAGCTCTGGCACAAAACCTAAACTGAAACATAAACGTTAATATGTACTATTAGCCTACTCACAACTGACCACCATAACAGCCAAATACACATGACTTGAAT
>JAPZDV010000022.1:5800495-5812345 GCA_029814665.1 Acanthurus lineatus
TCTATCTATCTATCTATCTATCTATCCATCCATCCATCCATCCATCCATCCATCCATCCATCCATCCATCCATCCATAAGTAAAAACAATTAAAAGAACTTTCTACATTTAATACCTTACATCTTACTAATGAAATAGGAGAAAAGCAGTCCACATGTCCTTAATGTATAGTAGTCATCACATTATGCTTTTCTGTCACTGTTCTGACCGTGGCTCAGTAGCTAAGGTGGGTCATCAGCTTACTCAAAGGTCAGTGGTTTAATACCTGAGTGCCTCCAGTCTGCATGTCGACGTGTTCCTGGGTAAGATAATGAATTTCAAATTTCTCCTGAAGGCAGTTCCTCCTGTGTCTGAATGTGTGTGTAGGAATCCCCGATGAGCAGGTCAGAGCTGTCTAGAGAAACCATCCATCATTAGTGTGGAAATGTGTAAATCAGTGCTTGCTGATATGTGATGTATAGTGCTTCACGTGGTTGAAAGCTTAGAAAAGCACTAGAAAAATGCACTCCATTTACCATTTACCCGACCTTCCTCACCCACTCATCCACCTGCTTTCAATTTCCCTTATACACATGTTCCCCAGATTTATATTGTACATAAAGGTAACTGTGTCAGGGTATTATCTTCCAAGGTTTATGTTCCCCAGCTCAGCTATTAGATACTGGGTTAAGTTATTTGACCTTAACACACTAGGAAGGTTAATATGTGTTAACAGAATATTAAATTGGGGAACACCAGACCCTGGAAACATTTAGAAGTAGCGCATATTTCTGCCTCTTATCTGTATCCCTTACCTGAGACCTGACAACTGGAACCTGACATTTGTTACCAATTGGTTTGTTCAAATTCATACTGGTTTCCTTATTGCTCAGACTTTCTGATTTTTACAATTATATTAACAATTATATGCCTTTTAATACAATAAGCAGTTAATTTATTATTATTAATTTTGTTTTTCTTTTCTTTTTTTTTTTTTTTTTTTTTTTACAATAAATCTACACTGTGACTGCTGAGAAAAATTTGTTGCCATTAGGGTCTTTTTTTTCCTGTTGTTCCACTTCAACCAGGCATGACTTTAGTCACAAGCACTATAATTGAAAAATGAAAAGATTTTCAGCATTAAATTAGGCCATAATGTATTAATTTAAGCTGGATATTGATAGCTTTGTGTTGCACGCATGGTTAGATTTATGGTTATGAATCCATTACGCTCATTTCATGTAGTTTTTCTCTGAGACATGAAAAAAATCTGATATGAACCACAAAAATTAAGATGTTTCCCTCTTTTATGAATACAGTCTTTACACAAGAAAAAACTGCATTTGTCTGAACCTGATGGGCACCATATCTTAGAGTTGAGGTGAGCACCCACACTGGTTTACCTACTGTGTGTTTCAGCTCAGTTTACACTGCAGCACAACAGACTGCCCAAACAAAAAGTTTCTGGCCTCGCTCCAACATCCTCAGCTAGTGTTCTCCTACAGAAAAAAGCAGCCATAATTCAAAGACTACACAAGATTTGGAGCAGCTTATTGCCTCAGTTCTAAATGATGGTTTTTATGACAACTGTAATTCACCGGCTTTATGGTTTATTGAAAGTACTCTAGCAAAAAAAAGTATAATTGGGCTTTACTGTAAACATCCCTCCCCTCTGCCAATGGGCTTTGAAATGAGATCTGTCTGTGGCAGAAAGGGAGACACAAGATTGCTGGGTATGTACACGTACCACTCCTATTGTTTTTGGTCAAGCAATTTAGGCTTACCGCTGTATTTTCTCTCTGTGTCTTGGGTGGATTAGAAAGTCTAAACTACAAGTAGGTGTGATTGTAAATGTAGATTTGTTTTTAATCACTGTGACAGGCCAGGGTGTACCCACTTCCCTCCCAATGCATGCTGGGACAGGCTCCAGCACCACATGACAGTGCACATGAAGTGCTTTTGAGACTGAACTCCCAAATAGCAGTCAGCAGTTTATTGGAACTGATGTCTTCTTCAGCCATTAGGAAAAAAAAAATCTAATGACTAACTTTGCCACAAGAGGTCAGTGCTGTACAGTCTTTGAGTCCTGTTGATTGCTACGGTTAATAGATGATTTTTTTCTTTTCTAAGAATATGGGGTTTTAAAGTGCAGTTTGATGCTATAATTCTAAATTACACATTTTATGTTCGCAATATGTATTTTAATATTTTTCAACCAAATTACCTTTATGTTTGCCCTGAAATATATCAAAATATTAAAAAATATCAAAATGATCTGGGTGTAGAGGCTGTTTGCACTTATGACCTCAATATTTCAATACCTCCGAAACCCCTAACCCCTAACCCTAACCTTAATTATTAAAGCTTGACATTGTAAAGAAGAAAGAAAAGGCTTGTGGCAATGTTACAAAGGAATTAAATACAATTACTTTTGACCTGTATTCATGTAAAGGTTTGATAATTTTGCAGTTAAAGTTTCTATAGTGAGTGCAGCTGTGGCTCAGGGTGTCCATTCATTAAGCACTACTTGAATAAAAGTCATGTAATATTTTATTAATGAGCTCCACTTGGACTAATGTAAACTAATGTAAGACTCAAGTCAAAGTGTTATAAATTTAGACTAGATATGACAAAATCAGAAAAGACTTGCAGCCTGCCCTTTGAACCTGGACTTTAACACTTGTGATACCCCTTGGACTTGAGTCAATTTTTTTTTGTCACCTTAAAATGTTTGATACATTCCCGTTAGTGATTTTTTAAGAGTCAACCTGACATCTGTCGAGGTTTGAAAACACATCTGTTTAAATGTAAAGGATGCCACAGATTAATGGTTGTTTCTCTTGCCTCAAGAAAATATGTAAGAAAACGTGCGAGTTTTTGGGAAATTAACTGCAACAAAAAAGATTATTTTGAGCACACAGTCTTAATTTTTTGCAGACACCAACTGATGATCATTTGATGAGCTGAAGTTTCTTTTTTCCAAATTAATGAGTTCAGCTCTCTTTTTTATAGCTGTATATTGAAGTGTCACATCGTGGTTTGAATACAGTTTCACAGTCTTTTTCACACACCTGCCAGGAAAGATGTCAAATGTATTCGATGTTAAGATGTCGTAAGTCAAGGTAAAAAAACAGTTCTTTTAACAGGAACCAGTGTGTGAGGCATGGTGTTGCTAAAAGGCATACATCCACAAAAATATTACAAACAGCACTGAACAGCAAAGATGTAGTTGCTTGTCACTCAGACCTTTATTTTAGCTTAAAACACAAAGGACACATATGCTCAGTTCAAGTATACTATTAGTATACATAATGTAGCTGTTCAACATGTACTGTACCCTCAGAAAACAGAGGATCAGTTTGATAGCACCATTATAAAAAGTACAATAACTAGGATTTACACACACATTATTGTACGAATTTTTTTAACAATGAATAAAACTTAAAAAAAGTCAATAATAGTAAGTTATTTTGTGTTGGGTTTTGTTGCTAAAAATGTAAGAGTATAAATACAACATATTTGCAACTCTGTTGAAACAGAGAAGAAAAAAACGCCATTGCATATGCTCTCTTAGTAATTGAAAGATGGTGACTATGGCACAAAATGATGGAAATCAGCCCGTCTGTTTCCTGGTAAAGGCGACATACAGTGTAAAGCAATGAGAAGAAAAAGCTTTTTTTTTGTAAGCATGTTAACTGTGGAACAGTCTGATTCTCCTGTGGAGCTGACAGGAAAGCTACTGTCCGTGGAAGACTAAAGACACACTGAGGACTAATATGAGGTTTAATTTTAGTGTTATTATATTTATTATTCACAGGAAGAAAGAAGTTCTTTGGAAAAGCATCTGAAATGCTATTCAGCCTTCAAGCCTGTGGGTGGGCATGCTGGTGTACATATCCGGTTGGCAGCTGATCTGACTATGCCACGGACACACAGACTGAGCAGACTTGCTCTGCTGACTCTGGCTTTCAAGCAGAGGTTAGAAAACTATTTGTCAGCGACAACTTCCATACGTTTTGAGGCTGTACAATATGCTACAGCTAACAAGCTAATTAGCTACATACCCTGTAAAATGCCCTGTTGTCTTCTGGATCCTTTAGCTAAGCAAAGGTTCACATGAGTAGATACATAGATATGAAGAAGACATTAGAATAGGACAGAAGATGGAGGTGGGGAAAAAATATTCACATATGAATCTTGATTCCTGTCTCCTATGATTTGGAATTGAATCGCATATTTCAGTGATCAATTTTATAACAGTTAAGCAGAGCATCGCCCAGTCTACATTACAGTGCACATGTTTTCATCCTCTAAAGTTTTTGATTTCTGGACTAACTGATGACATTTGGAAGAGGAACACAGAGCATATTGTGAACTTTCTATGCTGCCACTCAGAGACTGTTGTTAGCTGAGGGAGGCAGTGAGCATCAGGTCACACTCAGAACTAGCTGGGGATCTGCTGTAACTGCTAACATGGCTGGTCATTTAACTCATGAAGTAACCAGATAATAAGTTCTCAAACTTCATGTAAAAGATGCATGTGGACTCTTGACTGCTGTTTCATAAATGTCTACAAATCATTCCTCTTTTTAGGAAATAGTTTTTCTGTCATAAGACATTAATAAAGGGTGAAATACGCAACACACCTACACTGTATATATATGCAAAGGAGTTCCTTGCACACTTTAAAAAGACAAAGACCCTTGGAACAGACAAGGTGGTTGTCCTAAAAACAAAAACAAAAAAATTTAGGGGTTAATTATTTTATAAGGAGGAAATAAAGATAAATATATCAGAACTACAAGACAACATTGGGGAGTTTAAGTTGATCTAAGTCTGTTATAAAGCCGTCCCTGTCTTATCTTACCAAATTAAGACACAACCTAATTTTAATAGCACTGGTTAACTAAAAGCTCCTAATACTGATATTGTACACTGTAATGGAAATTAGTAAACACATCTGTAAGCAATATTCCTCACCAAATCAGATGAATTTCAACAGACTTTTACACCACCAACATCAACAAGTATTGTAGTGCAAATAGTTTCCAGAGCAATTTCAGAGAACCTTTGCTCCAGTTATTTGAAAATGGCTTCAGGGCACTCTAACACACTTGGTGAATTAGTCTTACAACTAAGTCAGGGAATTAGCACTTATCACTGATGGACTGTGCCTCAGCTTGGTTGAAAAAAGGAAATAACTGAAATGTACTGACATCTCCAGCAGGGTGACCTTTGTGAAAAAATGCTTTATAAGGGTTCTGTTAAAGTGCTGGACCTCAAAGAAGGATCACTTGTGATGATATTTTCCAGCTCTGTAATTAATATGAAATACCTGAATTTTTCTTTGCTTATTTCAAAAAAGAAAAACTCACAAGGAGAACAGAGAGCTCAGCTGTTCTTTTTATCCTGACCAGTAAAGTTGAAATGTTGGTAAGGCTGAACTGCCTCTGTTTGGACAGGAGGGGAATCAGATAACTTTCTGCTGAGGGGAACAGGAGGGTTGAGCATCAAAGAAAGCTGCTGCATTGTGGATGAGGGACAGAACATATGAAGATGGCTTGACCAGGGCGAGGCTGACAGGAGGTATCCAACCCAAATGGAGCTGTGTGGTAGCTGTTGGGTAGGTTTCCTCTGTGTAAGAGAGGAAACAGTCGCTGGACTCCTCTGCTCTGCCTTTATTTGTGGGTCACCTGGTTGTTGAGTAAGCCTGGGAACGTCTGCTCTGTTTCGATGCTTAAGGAGCCACCTAGCAGAGACAGACAGACAGACAGACAGAGTCACTACCTGCACACTTATCATTTCACATGGAGGGAGTTTCTAAAGGTTCACTTTAGCATGATGATGAGGAAAGAGACTAGATAAGAAGAACAGCAGTAAATGCTTTACTTCAAAGACTAAAAGGCTATTTCAAAAATAAGTCCACAGACAAATGCATTAGATTTTGGGATCAAGGTGAACTAGTTAACTTAATAACAAATTATAGCCTAATTCCACAACAAGCTTCTTGATGAATGGGCTTGTTTTTTTGTTGTTGTTGTTGTTGTTTTTTTTGTTTTTTGTTTTTTGTTTTTTGAACTTACCCTTTAATATCTTATGAATATATTTTAATTTTGTATGCCTGCTACCAAATACTACTAAAAATAATTGCTGCAAAACTTTGTGTACTTGTTAATGATTTACTGTTTGTAATGACCTAAAATATAACAGCTGAACAGCTTCAATTCTTAGATCATGAAAATTAAAAGGACAGATATTCCTCCTTACCATTATGGCAGCTGTACATCCACACACGATGGCCATCATATCGACATCTGCATTTCAGGATGTTATTAGAGTAGTCTGACTCTGGTACCTCATAGTTTGGGTTTATTATAATCTGTGAGGGGAAGAACATGAAAAAGTCAGGGATGACTATGAGAGATCAGTACTTAAGGCTGCATAGCAGAGTAGAAAATCACTCTTGACTCTTTATTTAGAGAAGAAATAACAAAGAGACACTGAAAACATTACCTGGAAAATGTAATCTCCGGGTTTCACTTCAGTAATGTCAATCCACTGGCAGTCGATATCATGCCTATAGGTATCCCAGCAGCCCACGGTGATGCCCTGCTCCCCAAAGTTAGCACATTCATACCTCTTTTCAATACCTGCAATAGGACATCAAAGAATCAGTCCTGTTCTTTCACCTCTATATTGGTCTCCACCAACACCTGAGAGATATATCTGACTTTGTACTGAGAGTTGTGAGCTGTAGGATCAAAATTTAAAAAAAAAACACTAAGAGATGTTTAAAAACTTCATTGGTGAGGGGAATAGCATATTTTCAGTTACAAAGAGATATTTGATGATAATGTGATAAAATAAAAAGATAAAATAAAAGAGGCATTTTTAAGAGGAAAAGTTACATACATCTTATTTGCATTTTGAAATTAAATTGTGAACATCATTGTGGTTCTCACCTTCATCACACTCTGAGTCCTCCAGGCAAAAACTTGCTTTATGTCCTTCGGCCACTTTGGTTCCATTGAGGCTGAACAGGTCATAAAGCGTAAACACCTCCATGCTGTGATAATGCCTACACACAAAGACAGAATGCAGTTTTAAAAAACAAGTCAGACTGAAAGTCCAATACAACAGTGTTAGTACAGGATGGCTCTAGTTTCTGCTCAAGACAGTTCAAAAATGTTCTTTAAAATTAACATCACAAATTGGAACTTATAATCCACAGTCCTCTGAAAAGGTTTGACTTTGGCTTGATGTGCCATGTTAAGTTTTGCCAGTCAAAGGTGCCAAAGGTTTGGAGTGTGTATGGCTGGTAGCTGAAGTTCCTCCCAGCAATAAACTGTGTCCCCAGCCAACATAGGAACCACAAAAATGAGATGTCTACATGTGCAGTATCTTTAGCTTACAGCACACAGTCAATTACAGGGCAGTGGAATGAATGGAAGGAAAAATTGCTCCAGAAAGACAACATGACGACATCTCTGTTCTTAATTGAGTCTAATTTGAAATGTCTTTTCTAAATCATTAAATGTATTCCTCTGGTGGCTGTGGCTCAGGCAGCTGACCCTTTGGTCTCTGGTTCCTCCAGTCTGTACATTGATGTGTCCTTGGACAAATGTTGTGAACCCAACATTGCTTTTTTATTGGCTGCACCCTCAGTGTGTGTGTTTACAGCTCCTGATGAGCAGGTTGGCCCTTTGTGCCAAGCCCATGTCACTGGTGTGTGAATGGGTGAATAGTGACATGTATTGTAAAGCACTTTGAGTGGTCAATAAAAATCCAGTTAATACATAAATGCAGTTTGTTAACCCTTTTGTCATAAAGTTAGATTAAAAAACAAAAAAAAAGCAAAAAAAAACAACATTTGGCGTTATGCAGTTCAAATTCAATCATTTAAAATCTTAGTCTAAAGTCCCATTACAAAAAACTGTGACAGATTTTTTCCTACTGATTTCTGATTTGACAGTGATTTATGTTTCTGGAATATAAACTGGCTACAAATTGCCTCTGTGAATTATCTGTGTCTGTAACAAAGAAAGCTATCGTAAGACAAATGGCTAATATTTTTAAAGATATTAATCTGTAAATACTCTGCCTGACCTCATTTCCCTGAGGCACACACACACCATGTGTAAACCTGCACACTGTTCAGTGAGACACGTTGCACAACTTTCCTTTTTTTAATGGCAGTACTAATATTTTTATTAGTGCTGCTAACATTATGTGATGATTTTTATCTTTAACTTTTCCTATCACTGCAGGTATCAATTTTTGAATGTTTTCTATTGTTAGAGTATCTGCTAGTAGGTCACACACTATCCACCCAGCACCTTTATTCCTTATTCAGATCCCATTGGCTGCCACTAATGTAGCAGCTACTCTTCCTGGGGTCCACGTGCAACAAACGTAACATACAAACTACACATAATTAAAGAGTCTGCACAGCACGTTTCCAGATGTGGTAAGTGAGCACAGACTTTGATGTATGTGTCTGTAGAGACAGTCATAACACTGACCCCCCCCACTATGCCAAGAGAAAAGACAAGAATATTTCTGGAAGTTAAATTGACTGACATGGACAAACAAAGCAGCTTTTATTTGCAAACACACTGTTTGTCTCTGTGTTCAGTAAATAAAAATGACTGCTGCTGTGGGAGTTTAATAAGCTAGCTGTGATAAAGTCAGTGTACATATAAAAGAGTTGTTAAACACTGTGACACTGACCTGTGGCAGTCGTGCCACACCCAGGAGTGTCTGCCAGCTTTGGGCCGGAAGTCGGACTGGCCATTGTTGTGGATCTGGGAGGAGAAGCGCAGCAGCCGGCGGTAGGAGTTGGCTGGAACCTGGCTGGCTGTGGAGGACAGACAGTTCTCCTCGTACGCACACTGCAGCATGAACATGGGCCTGTCCTCCATGTAGGTGGTCTGCTCCACCGCCTGAGGGTTCAGCACCAGGTCAGGAGCCGCTGTGACAGCAGGACCAGACAAGAAAAAAACAAAAAACACACAGAAGCAGACAAGGACGAGACATATTTAGAAACAAAGAGAAATAGCTCTCTAATTGGCAAAAAAACATAACAAAAGAAAACCAGCGAAGCATGTGACAGGTAAATGAGTGGTTTCTGTTTCAAGCTGCTGTTAGGATTCTCTACAGCAGAGCATGTTCAGAGAAAGAAATACTTTCATTTGATGAATTAAAACTTAATGTGCAGAGCACAGAGTCAAAGTTTTTTTAGAGTCAATGTGTGAACTGACAAATTGAATGGCAAAAACTCTCATCTAAATAAAGACAAAAATGGAAAATCAGTAACGTCTTTCTTTACTGATTTATTCATGACCATATATATGTAAGATCTCTAAGGAGCTGTAGAAGAATTTTTCTGATGTAACATCACATGACACAATTTTTATCTCTTAAATCACTGAGAACATATGAAATCAGGTGTCTTACTCTCGGAGCAGGAGACTCCAGCGGCATTGCGTCCACCTCCTCTGGGGCAGCTCAGGTGGGCTCCATGGTGCAGGCAATGGGACAGAGACATCTCAGTACCAGAGCAGCGAACACCACTCATCACCACGGCATCTGCACCCACCTGTCCTGGCCAATACCAAGTCTCCTACAGGACAAACATGACCCAAGGTTTACATCCCCCTCTGATTTAGTGCATTTAGATTGATTGTGTACTGTATATTTTGAAGAACTGATTAATTAAACTGAACTGTGATAATCAACATATATTCATGAATAAGTCTGGAATCACAACTAATGTTGGCTTCTAAAAAAAAGGACATACTAAAATCCCTTCACAGAAGTCCAAAGGGCACTTCAGTGAGTACAGCTAATTAATTAGTTTTTAGTTTTATTTAAAGTGCAGGGGGATTTTATTCTGAATTCTGTAAACTGGCAGTGCAACCTTTTGTAGGTACAATGTTGAAATATGAAATATCAACAGCTGAATCCATATCACTTGATCCCCCATCACATTTATCCACCTCACTCCACTGCTTTATCAACAAAATGAATTTTCAGAATACAACAGGAGGCTGAAATGAAGGGGAAATACTTGCAAAGCTGTCCGAGAGTGAAGACAAGCTTGCTGCATTTCCACCGCAATTTCACTAATTGTCATCAATAAAGGTGATTCTCCACTATGACCACCAGAGGGCACACCCCGTCAATTTACAGCCTCATGGATGGTACATTACAATGTACTGATCATGTGGTGAGTGGGCTGTTGGATTGTTGCCAGGTCTTGAATATATTTATGTGTAATAGAGCTGTAAGGTGAAGAAATTAGTCTAACATAATGCTGTAATGTAGTGAAAGGACCCATATAACAACACACAGTCCCTTTGATTCCTGCCTCCAGGTAAAACTGGCATTCTATAACCATTCAACAACACCGAAATCATTTACAATTTCCATTTACAAAGCTCTGCTATTCATTCCAATGGCTCTGTAGACACTTTTAAAGGCATTTAGTCAAATAACCTCCTCCAACACCTGCTGTTATTGTGATCATGTTGTACTTTGAAACAGCCAATTTATTGGCTGAAGAGAAAGGTGTCTTTATTTTCACACAAGAGTGATCAACACTGGGAGTCTAAAGGAAGTATACGACTGCTTATATAAAAACTAAATACCTCAAAATAAAGCATTTCATTTATTTTGTATGCACAAAATGTACAACAAAATAAAATTAGATTTTTTATTGAAAAGCATTAAAAATGTAATCAGAATATTGGAAAATAAATTTAGCAAACTTTTATTGTACCTCTAAGCACAACCCCTCCATAATTTAAATACATTTTTAGAATTGACCATAAATAAGGGAACTTTTACTCCGTTTTAATTTAAAATTGGACAAATTTGAAAGTGGAAATGCTTTCATTTGAAAGCAATTCTATATATTAAAACATTAAATTGGAAATAGTGATTAAAAATGTTTATATCACTGTCGGCCAAGTCAAATTTCATTTGATTAAATTAATTATTTGAATATCAGTAGTGATATTCTTCCATGGGATGTAGATACTTGATGGATCTTTCTAAATTATCTATTATTATAGTGAAGGACATTTCCAGAAGAGTCAGAAGGAAATCTTATTTGAACAGGTTTAAATGAAATAGTTTTCAAACAAAATTTCTCTGGAAGTAAACAGCTGCTGAAATCAAATACAATTTACTAAAAAATCACATTTCTACCTCAGAGTTTTTCTCAGTGAATGGTTAGTTATTAAAAAAAAACAATAGCAATAAACTGAGCAAGACTGATCTGCAAGAAAACTCTGGCAGAAAAATCTAAAGCAAACTCAAACAGGCTGATTTCCACCTTCTTGCTGCTGTGACTTGTACCTGGAAAGCGTTGCTAGCAAAGCCCAGGCCCAGCTGTCTGCAGACCACCATCGCCTCCATGGTTCCCCAGCCTTCACTGCACACTGTCCCCCACACCAGTGTGCCATTCTTCTCCACCAGCACCTCCACTCGGCCCTCAAATGGGTTACGACCTCCACTCAGGCGCAGCTGTGGGCATAAAAACCACAACATTAACACAGACTTACATGACTCGTATATCAGTGATTTCTGGTGTTGTTGATATTTGTTGCATTCTTGAAATGTTAAAGGAAGACATAAGATGGTTAGGGAACAGTTGTACTTACTTATACTGATGATTGTAATGGAGACATTTGAGATATTAAAAATGACATATATATCATATGATATATTTACATAATACATTAAGTGATTTACGTGAGGCCATGGGTAAGAATTAAAGACATGCTAAGAAAATTCAATTCAATTCAATTCAATTTTATTTATATAGCGTCAAATCACAACAAAGTTGTCTCAAGACACTTTACATAT
>JAPZDV010000022.1:5812445-5849175 GCA_029814665.1 Acanthurus lineatus
CAAGACACTTTACATATAGAGCAGGTCTAGACCACACTCTATAAATGCATTTATATTTTAGATTTATAGGAACCCAAATCCAGCCTCTTGTCGTTTGTACAAACTAAAAAATGTTCTTTAACATCTATTATAATCTAATTAAGATGTATTTACATGCAGGTTCAGGTACAATACATAAAAAAATAAGATTTAGGTGTGCATGTTTGAAGTGCTGTTCTTATGTGCAATTTACACTGATTAAAACTTGTATGCTGATGTGGTGTCTAACAAAAGTTGAGGCTCACCGACTCCTGGAATCCCATAGCAGGAACATTACATCTCACGGCTGCGTCCTCCTCATGGCTGCAGCCAAGAGCCTCCTTGTTGAAGAAACACTCTGTGATGGACTTCTCAAATCCAGAGCACTCCACCTCATTCATATGCACAGGACCCATACCTAAAATATACAAATAAATGAAAATGTTTGATAAGGATGCTACAGTTCTTGGGGATTTTTTTTTTTTCCCAGTGAAACTTGGAGGGGAAAACAATGAGAGTTTTTGAGTTGTGTCTTCATTGAATATCGTCTTACCACCTCCATTTTTTAAATGTATCTGGTGTCATACACTCAGTTAGAGAGGGATGCTTATTTGCTTTCTGTATGCAGTACAGCACTGACAGCACCGCCAGTACAATGAATGTAAAGCTACAGTACAGTCAGCAGCAGATTAGCTTAGCTTAGCATAAATACTGGAAGCAGGGGAAAAAGCTAAGCTAGCTCCATCCCAAGCTGAAAAATCTGACAACTCATCGTCACCCTGAGGTTTTGGGGTTATAAGCAAGTGGTTACAAAACATAACTCTCTATAAAGCCAAAACCTCAGATATTTTTTAATGTAATAAACAAATTTAACACATTAATTTTTATGGCTTTTAATTGGAAGAATCTTTAGTCAGAGCCAGGCTAGCGGTTTCCCGCTGCTTACAATCTTTCTGTTGGGCTAAAGTCCTGCTTGCTAAATCTCACAACATGATAAACTCTTTAAATATAAGCTGCTAAATAACTTCATACTGAGACAACTCTTTACATCCTGATTGCTGATGATCAAAACATTTTGACTTCCTCACTCTGGGTCTGAGTATGCTTTACGTCTGCTAGGAGCCAATGAGACAGAGCTATGAGCTGCGAGGACTTTTTGTGAAATTTTACATTTTGAACATGGTTTTTTAATTACCCTCTGTTTTGTTTTTGTTTTTTTTAAACTCAATTAATTCAAGTTTTTCATCTAAGCTTGATTTTTATTGTAAAGTGAGGGAGAGCCATGGATGAAAATTCATGATGGAAAACTGTCTTTGGGAAAGGAATATTTCTTCAGTTGTAACTTTTTCCATATCTAACATTACTGGAATGTGCAGTTTTTTCCAGTATGTCTCTGTTTATTGAGAAGAAAATATGTCCTATCCAGAGGAACTATTCTTAACAACATTCTTCATCAAGTTATTCGTATGCTCTGTACATACCCAGTGTGTACCTTTTTCATTAGCATATCCTTAACAGGTAAGCTACGACTAAACAACGCATGCTTGATATCTGCTGAATGTGCAGTTAAGAAGTGGGTCAGTGGAATATTTTAGTTGAGTGGGGGTTCCAAACTTCCTAACCCTCTGTAAAACTCTAAATGCAGCCAATAATATGACCCTGCAGGTGCAGTCTGGGAAAAAAACTCCAGAGTGGAGACCATAAAGTCAGGCTGTTCAGACTAAGGGTCTTCATTAGAAAAAGACAAGAAGGGAGTCTTTTTTTTCTGGGACAAAGGCAAAAACTTGGGAAGCTTTGCTTTGTGCAGTAAAAAAAACAAATTGTCTGCCAATTTCAAAATGACGCCCTCACTGGCAACAATAGTATGTCTACTTGATCACGGTCCTGGTTTTAGCTTCAATCAGTTTTGGCAACAATTTGCAAAGCCAAAGTGATTGCTGATGTCGGGGTACATGGAGTTATCTCTACAGCAAAGCCTAAAAGAGGAGTGGTCCACTGAGATGAATGAAACATGAGGTAATAAACCAGAGTTCCTCTTAGTAGGTATAAAAAATCAAACAAAGCTGGTGCAAACTACTTAGGCAAAAATGTTTGCAGCAACCTAATATCGGTAAGTAAGTGAGAGACTTTAGTGATTGCTATCAGGGCTTATTTTCAGTTAACCTATAATTGATAATTTAGGAGAAGGCAAGGAGAATAAAGATCTCTGTTTACAAGGATCCAAATGAAGTCACCAAAATAGCACCTCTCATGGAATGCTACCAATAAAACCAAAAAAAAACTTTAAAAAAACTCCTGAACCAACCATTTGATCTTTAACTTTATGTCAAACAATTGGTTATTTAAAAATGCCATTTTGTTTTTATCACTGACCAAACTCACTGAGCAAAGTCACTCATAGTCGGGTCTATGAGTTCATGATACTTTCCTTGGTTGCAGACAGGGGTGGTATGAGTTGAAAACTTAAAGAAAAGGATAACTGCCTGTTTGGGATGTGTGGTTTTGCTGCACAGTCATTACCTTCCATCCCCTGCCACGGTGGCAATACACATGGACATTAAAATGTATATGCAGTCAAACACTAAAGACTGTCTGTCTGAGTTTACTGGCATCGGACTGTGTCACATCTACTAAACATGCAGTCCAGGCTGGTTTTTAGGTTTTTTTATACATGATAATGCTGTTGACAATTTTTTTCTTCATACTTAGATTAGGCTAATTTTAATTTATTCAAAATGCCCAAGGAAATCCTAGAAATGTTCCTTTCCTCTATTCATCCCTGTTAGGAAGTGCCCAGTCCTAATGCGCAGCAAGGAGCAGCTGAAAAAGTATCAGTTGACTTTGACTTTATTTGCACAAGTAACAGTGAAAATGTAAAACAGTATACCTTGCCCCAGGCGGCCTCCAGACAGGGCTTCTTTGGCTGTGCCGAAGCCCAGCTCTCGACACACTACAGAGGCAGACAGAAGGCTCCAGTTGTCATCACATATGGTTCCCCACTCTCCGTTTTTCAGCACCTCCACTCTGCCCTCGCCTACATTGGCCCCACCTCGAAGACGAACCAGCGGTTGCTGGAGAGGAAGAATGGAGACATTGTCAGACGCCCCTGTGACACGTTCATATTTAAAACCACATATTTAGCTTATTCTGGTTCTTTCAAAAATAATAGACTCAGCTGAATGTTTGGAACCTCAACTTTTCCCTCTCTCCCATGAGAAAGCCGAGCAGCAGACTGGTGGCTTCATGTTTATAAAATATGCTATTAATGCGCTTCTCCCATAAACTGTTTAGACAAGCAGAAGTGTGAGAGCCACACAGTAATTGCACAATTTAATCTGATTTACTGCTATTTGTATTCACAAACTCAAGTTCGAGCATATTAATGTGTGGGCTTTAAAAACATCTTTACTTAAGCCTAGTACAATGCATTCCTCTCATTGTGGGATTAAATTATTCACCAATCGAAAATGTATATAAAACTAAATCAGGGTGGATAGTTCTCACGTGTACAAGAGAACCTATGACAAAAGCATTGAAGGTGTATTCCCTAATGGTACAACATACAAACATGCAACTTGTCATGTCTCCACTTGTATTTGCCCTCTCCTAGTTTTTTTAGGACATCCAAGTCAAGATGTGGTTCAAGGTGTGGTTCTCAGGGCCAAAAAGGTCAGCCACAGTGTGCAGGCGAAAGGTCAGTGTACTGTGGTTGACGACCCAGAGTTCCCTGTGGGACACAGTTCACTTGAGATCTCATGGACAGTGGCTGTGCCTGGATCTCTACAACCTAAAATCTCTCCACCCAACTCTGAGTTAGGGTCTGTTTAAGGTTTCTGTCTATAAACAGGTAAGTTTCCATGCCACAAATGCTTGTGCACTGATCAAAGTTTAAGACCGAACTTTTGCTGACTTTGTGTCCATTTCATATAATATAATATATAAGCACTCGTTAAGTAAACTGTAAAAGGTGGCAGAACTAAGCATCATAAAGGATGCAGCTTGCACTTTGCTGATGAATGTTGAGCTCTCTTGAGCCCTTACACAGGCTTCATTTGATTTAAATGGTGAAGAATGTCAAAATGAGAAAAGGAGAAAAGGAGAAAAAGATCAGTGTTGCAAATCACAGTGTTAATATTGGAACTTTGGTAAAATGGGCTCCATTTGTCAATCTTTCCTTAAAATTTTTTAATCCTATCTCAATATCTACATTTTTCAAATTTTTTACACTTCCATGTTCCAATGTATTCCAAAGTTTCCCCCTCTTTGTCTGCTTTGAAAATGTTTTACTTGCATATGTGCTAAAAAATCAATAAATGAATAGAAAAACATAGACAAATCAACCAGTAAATATATTTTAAAAACTTGGTAGCCAATCAAATGTCAATGAACAGAATTGAAAAGAGTAAGGAGAAAGCACAACAAACATGGAGAATATCACAGTTAAACAAGGTAAGTGTGAAATTAGAACTTAGAATAATGAACCAACATGATCTAATAAGTTTACTGTATTTAATGTGCAGCAGTGTGAGAGTCAAAGCCTTTAATGAACCTTCACGCCAGTTATCAGGTGGTTTAACTGACAGGAGGAGTCAGTTTTCTCCTTCCAAAACATATGTATCTGGTCTTAGGATCAAATTACTTTGAGTCGGACTTGCTGAGTGCTTTGAAAGATTAGGAATGTGATGTGAGGCGTGCCACACCCTGTCCAGCACTCAGCTCTGTTATGAGACAGAGAACAGGCAAGATCTCAGCTCACGTTAGAATGTGTTTGAAACCACACAGACAATTATTCATTTCTAGTGTGATAAATTTTGGTACTATTAAATTTCTTGATTTGAAATTTGGTGCAGTAATGGACTAAAGTTTTTTATCTGCTATGAGAGTGAGTGAGGAAAATTATTCCTTTATCTGTGGAGAGGTGAAATTTAATCAAAAAGAGATGAGCACCAATTTAGTCAGTAGGGGGTAAAAGTTTACAAAGGCTTATTTCAAATAAAAAGTTTCTGATGACAAATGAAAAGGTTTTAAAACTTTGGTCAAAAAAGGTTTCAGTTACAGTCTGCATGCACTTCTCATACTTATTTATATGTAAAAGCAATTCAGCCAAAAGTGTGGAAACCCAAGGTTTACTCCCACATTTGACTGCTGAACAGGTCATTTCAAAATCACGAACATATATAACAGCCTTCATTCTTCTGGTTTCAGGCTTTCCACCAGATGTTGGAGCCCGGCTGAGGGGAACTGCTCTCATTTAGCCGCAACTGCGTAAGTGATTTCAGAATCCTGCTGCGTTGCAGTTCATCCAAAAGGTGTTGGATTGTGTTCAAAACTGAGAAAACCACAACTTTATGAAACTAGCTTTGCACCAGGGCAGTGTAGTATTGATAAAAAGTCAGTGTGTCAAACTGTGGCCACAAAGTTTGAAGCACAGCATTGTTTAAAATACCATACTTCCTATATTTTGGTTTGCTGCCCAAGCATTGACCAGATTTCACTGATCAAACAGTTATTTATTTGCACAGCTGGGAACAAGCTGATTTTAAAGATTAAAATGTGTGAAAAAGAGGCTGAAACACAAAAGGGGTGTAGCCCTAATGAACTCAGGTCTGAACTGGCAACCTTTATTTTTCCAATGTAACACCAAAGTCCCTACTGCTCCAACTGCTGCAAGACAAAAGCATCATGGCAAACATGTAAAGAGGAAATACAAAGAGTATTCTTCTATATTTGAATCCAAACATAAGCAAAGAATGAACCTGCTTTTAGATAAACACTGCAACCAGCCTTTTTGAATAGCAATTAGATATCATAAAGTAGAACTGAGCTTCCAGCTAGGAAGTTTTGGAGGGTTTCTTTGAAAGTCTGAAGGATTAAACTTAAACCGTTCAAGCCATTAAATAAGTAGAGACTGTCCAAAAGACGTCTTTTGACTCAGTTTGGGCCTTCAACTTGGCTCAAGGACATTTGAGAAGAATAAAAGTTAGCTGACATTGGCATTGCTTTCTCACATTCTGGTTTTTCCTTTCCCTGTCCCAAGAATTCAATGATATTGTGTCATTTTTTTACACCCTCAGATGATCATTATTCATTTTGATGATGTCCAAAACAGCTACAGTTGCAGCTCATAAAGTGACACTATGCAGGCGTTACTTCCTCAGGCAGGTTGTTCCAAAGCTGAGGGGCCCTGATGACAAAAGCATGTCCACCTTTAGATTTATTCCTTGACTTTGAATAGCCAGAAGGGCCCCACCTCAGGATCCAAGGCTGCAAACTGACTCATAATCTTTGGTTCATAATCTTTGCTGTGTAGCTTAAGGCCAGATCCAGGCGTGCTTTAAAAGTGGTCAGTAAAATCTTAAAATCAGCTCTAAATTAGACAGGCAGTCAATGAATGGAAGGCAGGATCAGAATGATGAAGCGTCTCCTGTTACAACCAGTGAAAAAACCCAGCGACAGCATTCTGAACTGGCTGAAGGTGAGAAAGAGAGTTTGTGTTCATGCCAAAAAAAAAGTGAGTTCTAGTGGTCAGTTTGGAAAAAAAAGGGGGATTGACCTTTTTTGTGTTACAGTGCAATAACATTAGTTTAATTCTGGAAATGGTTCTTATTTGAAGAGTATAGTGGATAACTTTATTGATCTCTTTAAAGCTGAATCAAATTATACTTCCACATTTCTGGCAAAAAGCTTCAGGCTGGAATTCAGGGAACCACAAAACCCCCATTGAGATTGATACTTGTGTATGATTCTAAGCTATTTAATTCGCAGAAAATGTTGTGCAACCCCACAGTTGACATCAGTGAGACATGAGTGAGACAATCTTGAACAGCTGCTTGACTTCTTGGGTCATCAGGTCTGAAAGGAGTACCAGACTTCACAGTTTGCTTGATAAGTCTAACCCAAACATCCCCCTCCTGTCTGAACTAAACTGAGCCAGTGTGGTTACTTTACAAATCAGCTTTGTTTACAGATTATTGACCATCCATGGACCACACGTTTTTCTTTTTTTCCTATTTATAGAAGACAGTGCCAACTTTTGTAATAGTGGCATTTTATAAAGCCCACTAATATTCAGCTAAATAGATTGAGATTTGTCTAGTCTAGTCAAAGGTTCGGATAATGATTACATTCATTATTTTAATTCATTAAGGCTCTCAAACAAAATGTCAGTCCTTTGTAGGGCTTAACTTTCTAATTTACCTCTTGCCTGAAGGCCTTCCTGAATCCTGACATGGGTGTCGGGGCAAAGGCTCTGCCGGGCACGCAGCTCACCACCACGGGCAGCCCTCCAGCACAGGTCTCATTGGACTTCAGTGTCACAGCCTGGCCCAGCTTACAGCTCGACAAATGGGCCTCATTGCCAGTGCAGTTCACAGAGTAATCCCAGTACGAGGGTCTCCTCCTGCGAGCAAACATCCTAGGCAGATGGGAAAAGAAAGAGCTTTAATAAGTCTTTGAAAAGTTGAGACATTATTTTTAAATGTGCATCATTTAGAGAATTAGTTTTTTAATTATTTATCTATTTAAAAAAATAAAGTAAATAAGTCAACTACTTTTTAAGTCAAAAAGACTTACACGTTAAATCTGCATTAATCCCTATTTTTGTTTGAATGTAAACAAACAAACAAACAAACAAAAAATCTCTTACAATACAAATAAATGCAACCTGCCCAGCACCACGCATTAATGTTAGCTGGCTGCTTGGTGGCTTTTTTTAAAAAATATTTGAATACTATTTGACTTAAGGCACCTGAGATTAATAAATTGAAGAAAAAATGAGATTTAATTCATTTGCCCAAGGGCACTTCATAAAAGGACTAAAGGTCTCATAATTGGATCATCTTATAATTAACACATTTATCAAGATTTGAGGTAAAATTATGGGACTTATCAGAGCAATGACATGAGCATATTGTGTAATTATTACTACAAGTGAATGGTAAGCTAACACCTGGAGAGTTCACAGTCTTCTGTATGAACTTGAACAAACTGGGGTTAATGACAGTCTCTCAGGCCCGCTGGGCTGTTTATCAAACCCTCTCCATTTATTACTGAGCCCATATTATGTATTTAATGAGCCTCATTTGTAGACTGGCATGTCCTGTCCTTGCGTCTCGTGTCTGAGGTGTCCTCTGTTCTCATCCACTCAGCTGCAAACTGGTAGCCAACCACAGCTAATGTTGCCAGAGGACTGACTCAGCGTGTTCAGGTTACTTTTGTATCTTTTATATTTAAGCAAGAACTGGAGTCAAACAATAGATTTGAGGACAAAACTGTCCTAAAAACACTGAAATCAAAACATGTTTTATTTCCTGTTAAATAAATAAATGTTTCAAAGTCCAAAAGCCTGCGATGTAAAGCGTTAAATTTGGGTTATTCCAATGAATTTTGACCATTTCCCATTATGGTGGTAATTCCCCTAAGTTACAACCAGTTGAGTATTTTTGATTTGAATGACTTTAAACTGATTTATTACACTGTTGTCTGCCTAAAAGTATGAAGACACTGTGTTTAAAGAGCGCACTTGTACATTTGCTGTGAATTAAACCAGGATTACTTTGATTACTTTGGATTACTGAAAGATATATTTTGACCAAAATGACAGATTCTAATTTCCAAAATACATATCAGATGTTCACATTTCATGTCTCAGTAGTACAGACTGTCCGTGTTAGTTTGAGTACTGATGGCAGCACAGACGGTGATACAAGATTAAAATAATACAGCAGGCTACATACGAAAGGAAAATTCAGATCTGGGCCCTGATATGATTTTATTGAGACTTTCCCTGAGGTTTAAGAGTAACGCACTGCATAAATGAATTATTTCCACGGCAGAACATGACGTTCTTGTGTGGGGATCACATGTCACGTTCATGTAAATGGATTCCAATTCAAAATCTGCCTTCACAATTTTTTTTCTTGATATCATATTGTGCTATTGTGATACTGTCAATATTAATTATGACAGAACCCACTTTACACTACGTGGCCAGCAAAAAGCAGCAGACACATCAGGGCAACGAGATGGTCAACATGGTGGAGCATTTAGCAGCTGAACTTTTCTCAGTTTGTGGAGACAAGGACAGAGCTGAAAGGTGGGTGAATGTTAGACTTTATTCCTATTTTGTCCAGTGGACAGAAAGTGGATTTCACACATATTACTCCAGTTAACATATAATTACTGTTTCAAGACTGAAAAAACAAACGATCAAACAAACAAAGAAACGAAAAACTAACCACAGATGACCGTCCTTTGGCTCCCTAGTGGCAGGTTATCCAATAATACACTCACTGATACAGAGTTTTCAATTTGTGGATCACATTGTTCCTAATTATCTTTAAATACCCTTCATTTTATATAAGTGGCCACTTGTGAATCAAACCCTAAGTCCTCCTCTGCCCTTTGGGTTTCTCAGGACCACACATACAGAAGTGGAATACTCACTTATAGACTCTGGCATTGTACTTCCTCTCCCCTGGGAAGCCAAACATGCCACAGATGACTCTGCTGTTAAACTGGCTCCACTCTGTGTTACAGATCTGCTTCCATTTACCGCCATCCTTGACCTCCACATAGCCCTCTGTTACAGGGATCCGCTTACGATACGAAGACAGGATGGCACGTATGCGTACATCCTCTACTTGAATATCAAGGTTCTGCAGACAAAAACAAAGCATGTATCTTAGAAAATGTACTTTAATCACAGAAATAAAAATATTTAAAAAATTACAAAAAATTATGCTTGTTCTTGTTAAAATAATTTTTCATGCTGTCTATGTGTGTATGTGATGTGTAATTCATGTGCAAACATAACTTTAAATAATGTATCTCTCCATTTCTGCAACTGAAAAACTAAATGTTTATTTAAGAAATATATTACATTTGCACAGGGGCCATAAAGAAAGCACTCTGCAATCCAAAATGATGTAAATCTATGGCATTTTCCTGTTTCAAAACATGCAATCATATACCTGCGACCCCATCCAGACTAAAACCACAGCCGCTCAGCTGTGTGCGGGCAGCTTGTAAATCTACTAATGTTTGCTCACACATTCTTAAAGTAAATCACCTTGTTAATGCAACACACCATTAATGTTTGCCCTGCAACTGTTTTTGGCTTTAAAAACCATAGGTATCAAAAGTCTCCATTCGAGCACTTGCAATGCATTGTAGCGTGTCCCTGTAGAGCAGTCAGAGAAGAAAAATGCATCCTCAGCAATGTGAATGCATATGTAGGAGGAGGCAGTTAGGTAACTGTCATCCCATTCCAGATGCCAGATGTTTACAACACAACATCATCGACCACAGACTTGAGAAGTGCAGGTCTGGGACAGTCCAATGCTGCTTAGACAGAAAGACGGAGGTTGTTTTTCTGTTTGTGTCACTGAAAGCTTTTACTTTGAAGGCCCTGTTTATCAAATTCCACTTTGAGCAATGATAATACCAGATGTTTCCATTGTATATCTATTCCTGTATTAAATGTCTAATATACACATTCCTAAGTGATAAATGATGACTTTCTAAAAGCCATGTTTTTTAGCGTAATTATGTGATTTTGGCTTCATGTTCTAGGTTTTTCAATAATATATGCAAGTTTTTCTGAGCGTAAATGTAAAAAAGTACAGGGTTGGAATGATCAAATTCTACCCTAAGGTTTCTTGGTCATAAAAAGTAATTATCCTGTGTACGGATTACTTCCAACAACGCGCATCTGGACGTATCAAACCACTAAACCCTCCAGCTGGTAGAGGATGTAACTCTGAGATGGGCAGCACTTGGCTTTTAATAGTCTGTTTTAAAGCAGGAAAGAATGGTGACTTATCTCATTTTCTCTGAACAATAAACTAAAACATGTTTCTTAAAACATCTGGGGCAAAAACAGCAAAGAGATAAAAAGGCTTGATTCATATTTCGTCAGCACTGTCTCATCTGACAGTTCGATCTTGTCAAGATCGATTGATTCATTGTCATTAAGTGGGGGTTATAAATATGCAAATTTATTTTTGATGCAAATCAAATGGTAAACAAACAAACACAAAAGGTAAACTCATTGCAGAGTAGTTATTGTGTCATTTGTCTTGATTTTTGCCTTTAAATGTTGTTTCATTAACTGTGTCTCCTTATTATGGTCACTGTCATACAAAGCAGCGTACTTCAGGTTAATTTTATACATATCTCCTGTGTATTTAAAGCTGTAGTTGCAAATATATTAACAATAATAATGCATCAAAATAATATTTAGTATGAGTGGTAGCTCATATTGACAAACTGATAAATAAACATCAAAGAAACTGGCAGTTTCACTCAGTTGGATTGGGCTTTAGCTTTCAGAAGAGTGTTTTTACTTTTGGGTTTAACTAGGCATTACCTTTGCAACACTTAACCTCAAACAGAGAGCTATAGACAGGTATGATGTTAGAGTTCTGTTTTCAGATTGCTCTGCTGTCACTAATTAGCCAAAAAAGTGATTTGGACTGCTTTAATTGAGCAAAAACGTTAATTACCACCAGCTCCACTACATGTGACTGGATAGAAAGTCACTAATATTTTTAACTTCTAGTCTTTATTGGTTATAATACAATACAAAAATAGAAAAAAACAGGATTTAACTTGATAAAACTGAAGATTAAGCTTGTTAATGTTTGTCACATTTAGCATTTCAGCAGCAAGAACGCATCTGAAAAAAAAAGTTAACTAACCAATTCAAACGTTTTACATTTAGGTTTGTACATTAAATCGATAAAGAATGGTTAAGAATGCAAGCATAGAGTCCTCTGAGTATCTATTCAAACTCAGTCAGTGGTCTACTAACTCGCCGGCTGTGTGACTCCGATGAAAACCAGCTCAGAGACTTCCCTCTTTGACTTTTTGCAGGGATTAAATAAATATTTTTCTCTCCCATAGACCAGAGCCACATTCTTGTGCTACGTGACATTGCAGGCTGAGGGGTGGGAGCTCACTCTGTTGCACTGCCTTACTCAACACATGGGCTGGTCCACACTCCTCTCATATGCAGGCAGGAAGAGCCAAGACATCAAATAATGAGAAAGAAGGGTTTCTTAAATTGGCAGTTGCCTCGAGGAAGGGCAGATGCCACCAGAGTGAAAACTACAAATCATCAGTCTCTCTGTCCTGTGCTATTTTCTCCCTGCGATAACCACATTAATCACTGTGGTCGGAGGCAACAAGGTCAGGAGCATGTAATACTGTACAGAGGCAAAAATCATGGAGCATGATAATAACTGGAAATGTCATGATTGTGACCTTGTCTGGATTTACTGTACATTCAGTGTATGGATGGATGGCAGACATGCAGAAAAACAGCTAACCAATGGGAGCTGTGTTTGCAACAGTTGATTTCAAACCAATGTTTAGATATTGACAATACTGTCTAATGCCAAATCTCATCTCTGTGTATAACTAAACTTCTTTGTTAGTTTTTAGGTTACCCCCCCGCCCCCCTCCATCTGTTTAAGAGTTCAGATTGTCCTCACGTCTGTTTGCAGACAAAATGGGCTTTCAATTGCAGAAAAGAAGAGATTTCCAACATGTGTGTCTTGTTTTGACACACTCTGGAGGGGGCCTGAGTCTTTGCTCATCCTGGAGGAAAAGTACCCCAGATGGAGAAGCCATTAGTGTGATGAGCTGCACAGGAGAAGCAAAGGGGCCTCAATCTGTTGCAACTCATTCTTGTACCACAGAGGTTGTATTACACATTTGCTATTTCAAAAATATCTCGATTCAGAACATATTTACACTGTGGTTATGTAATCTGTTTCTGTAAACTTTACTGAGCTTCCATACTGAAGAAGCCACAAGTGCAAAAGACAAACAGTTCTTTCCCAGAACACTGCAGCTGTAATGTGACATTAACTTAGAAATGGAGAGGAACGGTGGTACTGTGGGAATCAACAAGTTAACCAGAATAAGCTGACACTGTAGCTGAAGGCAAAAGAACAAGCTAAATATCTAATGTTTAACGTAAGTTTTAGAAGTCAAGAATGTTTTAGCCTCAACAAACCTATGAGAAATGAGCATTTTTAGCTCTACGTTTTTGACTTTGTTCTTCTTAACTCGTCCCTTCCTTTGTCAGCTTGCTGTTTACTGCTTGGTATTTGAACTTTTTCGCTGAAAACATTAAACCGCTGCGGTTGGAAATGAAGCCCATGTGAGTGGTAAGATTAAACCAGAACATAACTTTAAAACCAAAACACTAAGCTGAAAAATGCTTCAACACTCCTGTGGTTGAAAGTAGGGTTGGGTGAAAATTGTCTGTGTTTGTCTCTAGAGTGACTCATTTCATACTATACATAATCATTTCTAAATTGTTAAAAAAAATTCCCCAAATTAAATCTCACCTATGCAGCTTTAATAAACCACTTAGTGGACTTTGCAAAACATAACACCGCAATAGGACGTGTGAAACAAAAAATACATATTTTTAAACTAAAAAGCATTCGTTAGCACTCTTATTCGTTTTAAAAAAGAGTGACATGATTTTTATCTGTGAAAACTAAAAACTACACAGCAGTAATGAAAAGATGCCAGTTTCTGTCATTTATGGAGAATATTTTGCACTGAGTGGAATTCACTGACATCACACATAAATGAGTCTCAGCATCCAGACTTTGTTTGATCAAACCCTGCTGCTGTGACTTTTGGCTGCAACAGGCTGTTGCTTAAGTGGTTTAATGTCAGCTTGTATCAGGACCAAAGATAATAAATTAGGGAGACTGAAGTTGGGAAACAAGCTATCAATCATTTCAGAGCAAGAGAGTTCTTACTAATTCTTAAGGCTGTTGTAGATTAAAGTGATCCTTGATGAAAAAGTGAAAACAAAATAAAAAACCCTGCACAATATCATTTCTTTATTCCTCTCTGCAATACAGACTACACTGTCATGTTTCAGCATATGTGCATTTCATTGCTGATGGATTGGGGGAAATGTTGAAAGTACCTCTGCAGCACTGAACCATTTGCTCCTCTGTACTATAGGCAGATGCAGGATCAGCTGTGTATGTGGATGTTTTCTGATGGCACAAACAGAGCCAAAGTTCTGCCCTGGAGCATTTCTGCTGGTATTAGATAGTAAATCAAAGTGTCGAACAAATCAAAAATTTTGACATTGTGTTGCTTAAAATGAGAAGACAGGGATTACTTTTGCACTTTTACAAGTCCTACTAAGTAGATGAATGCCTTTTTTTGTGTTTTGTGGCCATCCATGCAACAGTTTGACAAAACATGAAACTCAAAACCACAATTTCTCAGTCACACTCGAGGAAGAGTCAAGTCAGTAGACTTCATCCTCTGTAGAAGATGCTTATTGTTGCAGCATTCATTGGAGTTCCCACAAAAGTCATCTAGATGATTCATTTTGGACCAAAGATGTGAACTAACTGACTGATCAACCTACTTGCATCACCTCTTCGAGAGTCACACAATCCCAACTTAAAGTCCACATTTTAGATTTTTGCCCAAGCGAATGTATATTTTTCAAATCAATAAATATAAAATTCCTCAAAAGATGATTTATCTGGTCCTCATAATAGTTTTGTAATGTCTTTGAACCCTTAAAAAGTTAGTGACTTGACCCTGAGTTTTCATTGTTTCAGTACAACTACTCTTCTGCAAGCCAAGAATGAACTTTGATCCTTGACCTTTAAGCAAATATACGGATGAGAATCCATAAAAAACAAGCATGAAATGAAAGTTGAAATTATGATAGTTACTGAGGTTATTAAAAGAACCATTCCCATGTTAACTCTCTTCACTAATGAAGATCATGTGACTTGCGCACAGGCTAATAGCCTGCAACTGGGCCTTGAGTTGAGAAAGTTTCGTAACACTCCAAAAAATGAGCTTTGATTGCAGGTTTTAAATGTGATTTAAACTGTTCACATAGGTCGAATAACAGGTGTACTTACTTTCAGCATATGTGTGACACATGTTACACATTGTGACAAAGAAATGAAAAGAAACAGCTGTAAAGAATAGAAAATAAAACTAGCCAACAAATGACAGCATTGCATTCCTCATTCCTCACAGCAAATTAATTACATGACAGTTCTATTATTCATAATGATCAAAGACATTACTGCCTTTGACACTGATGCATGTTTGTCAGCCCTAAAGAACAAATTCAAATCGTACTGCCTTACTGCAATAAAAAGACCTAGAGATCCAAGATGATTTTGTGAACATAAAAAAGAATCCCATTGCCTGTGAGAGCAAGTTCTGCCCTGACTGAGATCCTCTGCTCACACTCATGTCAGATGGGGTGCTTAATTTAACAGCCTCCAGAGGCTAAACATCCGCCTGTGTTGCACTGTGGGAATGTGATGCCTCGAGGAGAAAACTTTTACATAGCAGCAGAAACATCTACCAGCTATGTAAGAAATAATTAAATGGTTAAAAGCATTTTAAGATTGCATCACAAAGGGCAGCCATAGGTTAATCCACGTTCACTGTGCAAGCATGCCAAAGGGCTGACAAGGCAATTCATTGTACACTTCCACGACTGGAAAGAAAGTGGAAGATTTGACCTTAAGCCCACAGAGGGAAAAAATGACTAAAGAGAGGAAAATGGGAGTTATAAACTCTGCTTGGGGTGACTTCATGGCTGCTTGTAATCTACTTATGAGAAAGAGAGAGGCTAAGAAAGAGAGGGGGGAAGGGAAGGGAAAGAAAAGCTGGGGTCAGGAAGAAAGGAAATAAAGATGAAAATGCAAATAGAGAGGAGAACTTTGATTCTGCTACTCCCTCCAGCCAGATTATATCGCTACCTGTTCTAGCGTGACAAGCACTGAAGATTTGTGAGGATAAAAGCTGCAACACCCCCACGCTCCTGTAGGAGTTTCACAACAGCTGAGGTTTCCTTACTGGACACTGCAATGTAGTCAGAGCTCTCGATTTTTATGTTTTCTGTACACTGCATGAAGGCATTCAGTGTTACGTCAATTTGAAAAGACTTACTTCCCGTTGCAAGTTCGGGGTGCAATCTGAGTGACCCTTCTTGGCATGTTAAGGTGATTCTCATAAAACACTAAAATCAAGGGAAGTTTGGATCATTTACACTCAAGTTACAACAATTTCCTGTCTCATGGTGGATGATATGTCACCATCTCTATGGCAAAAACTCTAAAGTTTCATTATTAATGTTATTTAGCATGGTGAAGGTCTTAAGACTGTTCTAACTAAATTCAATGTGGATCAGGTAAACTAAGAGAAACTAAGATTTCAAAATAAAATGCAGGCAACATATCACTGATTTAAGATAGAACAAAATAGTATATTGGCTACTAATTAGTGAATATAAGTGCAGCTAATTGTAAGTCTCTTGGCAGTTAGTTAATAATTAGTAGGCAAAATTCTACTTGACATCCTTTTTGTTTCCCTTTTTAAATGCTTTTGATGACTTAAAATTGCAAACATTTGTACCAAAAACGGCTGTAATTAGTCTTCAATACTCAGCCATAATTATACCTCTCCTTTTTTTCCACTGCTAACAGAAATTTACCTTGTGAGGCAGCAGGTTTTTCCAGATTGCATGATCTCAGAGATACATCCTGCCAGGCTTTAGCATGAGCTTATGGCCAGACCGCAGCGAGTCGGACCAATCAGTGTTGTAAAAGAAACTGCCAACTTTAGAAGTGCTTTATGTGTATCAACTATTATGTAAACATCTGAAAACTACAGCTTCTATAGAGGAGGGTAGATGCTTCAGACTTCAGCAGGAATTCGATTCATCAACTGGCTCCACTGGTGGTGCTCTTCTTCTGTGTCATATGGTGGGTCTAAATGGTTTAAGCTTGTAATAGACAGATGGTTTATCCAACCAGCCAAGTATTTTTTGAGAGTGACTGCACTTTTCCAAACAGTTTCCATGGACAACCTCCCAGATGTTTCTGCATGACAAACCATCTGGTGCATCAGGTTAGAAAGACAATTTTTATAATGCTGCATTTTATAGCCAGTTTATCCATTAAGTCAAATTACGGTATTTCGGTATTCCTCCATCTCATTCAGCTCCTCAGATGTTTCTAATGGCTGTTTTTGTCCCTCCTCAGTGTTGACTTGAGAAAAGTCAGGCTGAGAAATCTCACTTCATTAACATTCATATGTTTGGATAAATAATGTTGGAGCCAAAATTCACATTTCATAATTGCTGAAATTTCTTTAAGTTGGGATTGCTTTAAATGTTATATAATACATATCCACGATCACAGATCCCGAAGCTGTAATTTTCTGTAGTCTCTCTTGAACAAACTGAGATGTTAAGACGAAGTAGACTTCCTCAGAGCACAATGGGAATATATAAATAAACAGTAAATATTCCAAAACTGAACACTAAGTGTCAGTCTGTGTTGTTTACTGCTAAGGGAGACACAATGCTAAATATACAGTCACTGGAGTCATTGCAAACCCATGAGCTTTACTGACCACAGAAAAACAATGTCATGGAACAATATGTTTGTCTCCTGCAAGTTTACACATTGGTCAAAAAAAACCTGGCAAACTCAAAATGCAACACTTCAACGATGTTGGACAATAACAGAGAGGAATTTGAGCACAGATGTCAAAGGTCAGCCACCAGCATGCGTGCAAGGCATCACGTTTCAACTCCCTCTTAGTGCATTCTATGGTTGTTCCTCTGTGGTTGACTTGCTGGCCATTTCACTGAGGTTACTATCACCTTAGAAGGCAGTGGTAACTCTACATGCTTGCTCCTATACACACTAAAGCCTACTAATCATACGGTACCACAAAACCCCCAGCGACATGTCGTCATTGCAGCCATTACAGTACAGTACACACCAGAAAGTGCCTGGGTGAGTCACCAGTTTACAACTTCCAGATGATAAGGCCTGGCCAGCTGTGTGGCAGCCGGGCACTGCTGGCGGTGTTTTACAAAGTCTGAGCCCATATGACTTCTTTTAGTGAATGGAAAAAGCTGAGTCTGATTTTTTTGTCAACTACTACCACATCTTGAATTCAGACGTCTAGACGTCTCTTTAGCAGTGTTCCCAGGAGATTCACACTTCTTACCATTTGTCTCTGTAAAACTCGGAACAAGACCTCAGCTAGATGTATGCACTCGCTTAAAGCTATTAACATCTGCTGTTTTGGGCCTATTTGGAATACCCAAATGGAAAAGCTCAGAACAGAAAATACAATTTTGAGTTGTTGAATTTGTTAGTGGACAATATAATAAATTCAAAAGTGCATAGCATGTTCCAAAAAAGACCAAAATTAAAAAAACACTGAGCTGTGGTAAACTTGTTTGAAAGAGCCTGAGTAGATCACAACCTGAACAGGTCAAAGGGAAACTCAGTTTTACACATCAAAGACTGTCAACAAGTCTTGAGGAGTACCACTGTAATATGTGGAAAACACAGAAAGTCTGTCATGTCTTTAGAAGGAGCTGTTTGAAGTCTATTAAATGTCCCTGAGTGAAGTCAATTGAGTCAGCGTCAGTTGGGGCTAAAGTCCTTCTGAAGCTGCTTCAGGCCAGTGTGTCTGCCCAGTGCCAGCTGCAGCTAGAAAATTATACTCAGATCCCTGAACCAAAGTGTCACTGACTGTATTTACTAACAACCACGATTACGCTGAATCTGTTGCATCAACAGTCCATTGTGATTCTGACTATATAACTGGATTACCACTTGGGGACAACAGATACATTTTAAGTTGTTATTTTGAACCTGTTATTAAGCATTTAGCTATCTACACACACAGTACCCGTAGAGCATCATTATTCATTTGGAGTCCTGTTTGTGTCTACCCGATGAGTAACTACTCTTTCTTGCTCTGTTTGTTTTCTACCAACTCCAAAAATAGAAAAGTCTGGCCCCTAAGCAGCTAAATCCTCTACTATTATTAATGCCAGTTATTCTCTAACTGTGTCTGTCTTTAGGGCAGATTGTGTAAAATGATTTGAGAGCAGTGAGAGTGAACCAAAATAGAGCAGTTGCAGGCAGACAGTTAAACAGTGTATCAGTGCAGTGCTGAAACTAGAAAAAAGTTTATCTAAAGGAGGGGAACTGCCGTTTTTAGGCAATAATTCTCTGGATATTTATACGGTAACTAAGAGCACAATTTCACACTGTTTTCACGATGTCAACTGATACTTTGTTATCATAAACATATATTTATAACTGCTTTAACATATTCTAAAGTCAGAGGGAGTATATCTGAATATATCAGGGATTCAGCACTTTTTCAATTCAAGTTTCCCCCCAAAAAAAACTGAAATCCTGCCAGTTGCTCTTGGAAAAGAAAAGAGAAGAAAAGGAGAAAAATGGAAAGGAAAGAAAGGAATGAAAGCTCTGATAAGCTGCCCACACATGTTTTGAAGGCATTATGAAAATGTTGTAGCTGAGTGAGTCTTCAGAGAGGCAGAGGAGCGGGTCACAGCAGAGATGCAGGCTGAAAGCTCTGCTCTGCAGTTTGCTCATAACATTGGAATGTGGATCCATGAGGCCTGCACAGTGAGCCGAAAGATAACATTCTGCTTTTGGAGGCAGTTAGCTGGGAGCTTATTGTCTTACCCAGAAAGGGATGCTCAGTGGAGCCTCTCAATGATCTGGCTACACAGCTCTGACAGTTATGGGTGCAACACCTAATAATTACCAGTTTTACTTCACTTCCACTGACACACTTTCACTCAGGCCATTTAAAAAGGAGTGTCATTAAAAAAGACGTCATGCTCTTGACTTTAAGTGTACAGTGATGTTTTCAGCCCAAAACAAGGAAAAATTTATTGTTTAAAGGGATATTATGAGTACTACTCAGCCTGTGAAAACACAAAAATTATAGTTTGCATTAAAATGGTTTTAGCAGCTAAGAGAGCAGGATCCTACTGACATTACATGAGAGGTCGTAGTGCAGCTCTAATTCATTTAGCTGACAGAAGCTCCATCTGCAACAGGAAGAAGAATGAGGGAATTCCTGTTTTAAGTTGAAGGAGATGTGCAAAAGCACAAGAGGATACACTGCAAAAGACGCTTAATTTTCACATCTATCACAACATGTAGGGAGATGGATTTGATTGTGGGCTTGCAAGCTTCAGGTATTTCAACCCCTAAAGGGGCTTTTTGAAGTGTGAAAGTGAGTGTGAGCATTAAACATGCAAGAAGGTTTCTAATTAAAAGATGTTAACGTGTTGGATCATTATCATTATCAAACATATCATCCAGCGGTTTCCTAGAAGAGGGAATAAAAATCAGGATATCACAGCTGTGCTGGGTTTTTGGTTTTGCCAATCGTTTTTTTAAAAAATCTGTTTCTTGATTCTGACTCACAGACCATATCAAAACCTTATAAAATAGTGGAAATAATTCTCAAATTTTGAAGCTAATAACATATCTGCAATGAGTTTAAACAAAAACAGGTAGCAGTGGTCCCCCTTCCCACTCTGCTAATAAATTTAGGCTTCAAAGACATAATAAGTTCTAAAATTCAGCTCTGATACCAGTGCGAAAGAGAAAAGCTTGTGGATGAATAGCGATAATGTGGCTGTTTTTAAGATCCTTTGTTTAGAATGTGCCAAATAATGTATGAGCATTCCATAATGGTTTTGTCACCTCTGAAATCAGCCATAACTATGATGTACACAATGTACAGTAACAAACACTTAGGTGTAAATGACTAAACGCTGCCAACTTCACAAATAGAATGATAGAGCGTGCGAGATTCTAGACTGTGCGGACTAACCTCTACATGGTTGGGCAGGGTGTTGACGAATTTGAATCCTGGGATCCTCTTGTCGCTGCACACCACGCCTACATCTTCACTGTGTTTGCAGTCTGAAACACCAATTCCATTGGAGGGACACAATGCCAAAGTCTTTTCTTTGCCAGTACAGTGTAGATTGTCAAACCAGATGGGTCCTGAACAGACAAAAGAGAGAAGCAAAACAGAAAAAAAGACAGAAAAATAGATTTCTTATGAAGGCTAAACTTCAAAGAGTTTCCAGTGAATAAAGGTACAAATAAGTTAAAAATTAACAGATAACTCACAGGGGTTACATCAAAACACTGCATGATCAGTCAGTATTGGCCTTATATTGAAAATGTGAAGTTATCGGTTTTTGTTGTGATAAATATGATATCTGTTGGTACATATTTATCATATTGAATGTGTTTCAACCTTGACAAGAGGATAAATATTGCAGTAACAGTTCTTTACTACATCTACCTTGTCCTTTCCCATACTTGGAGGACGGTGACCATGAGACGGCTTCTAGGTAGCCCAGCTCCCTGCACACCACCTGAGCAGCGTGGATAGTGAAGTCGTCGTCACAGACGGTGCCCCACTCGCCGTTATAGAACACTTCCACCCGCCCCTCGTTGTGCTTTCTCTTATCTCCTGCCAGTCGGAGCTGAATCCTGGGTGTATCTGGCGTCAGCTGGGGGGGAGAGTATTGTTCCTGTTCTGGTTCGGGATAGCCCGGCGGGTAGCCAAGGTGCTCATACTGGGCATTAGCCAGTTCCAACAGCACCATCAGAATGATGGTGCAGCAGGGCAGACACTGGGTTGCCAACATTTTGGTTGGAACTAATGAAAAGATATAAAAAAGAGATGCACTTAAAATTTAAACAGGCAACTGTTGGATAGTTCTTAACAAGGGTGCTTTACAATGAGTCAGACCAAAAAACAGGTGGAAACATAAAAGAGGCACTTCAGTGTTTTTGAAACTAAAAGTCTAAATAGTTCTGGCACTTTGATTTTAACTTATTTTTTAATCAATCTTTAAAATTCTTAGAGTGAAATTCTGAACTGGTGGAGTACTTTTTAGACAGCTCATCTCGATTGGTCCACTTGAAACTGTAAATCTGCACTTATCAATATTTTTGTATGTTTTTTTTATGTATATTTAATGAAAATGCTTAATGTGCCAGGGGTCACTCATGATAAACCCACTGAGCATTGTTCTCAGACCCTGCAGTTCCTCTTAGCTTTGTAGTGGCTTTGAGCTCATTGTTTTGTTCTTAAAACATACAAATGTGGGGACTGCATGCTTCCTGCCAAGCACTGAACAGCAGAGGACATATTAAGCAACTGACAAACAACTGACAAACATAGTGAAGTATTTAGAAGCTTAAAAGCTGAATATTTCTTTTAGGAGGTGACAGAGACCACAACACAATTAAAAGAGAGTGATTATTAGACTTAAACAACTCCAAATGAATGCTAAATGAATGTTGCTCTGTATTGACTGTTAAAAACTCAAACCATTTGCTAACACATTTGCACAACTTTTAAGATGATCATATGTCAATTTTGAGTGCAAAGCTGCTTCAACTAATACAAAGTGGTAATAAAATAAGTTAATGTACTCTGCAAAATCTCTGTTTATATTATTGTCATTACCTATATTTTTCTTTGTATTTTACAATAAGAAACTTTCTTTTTCTGTGAATTCTTGCAGCTCCAATGGACAAAAAGCAGTATGAGCACCAGTGCTTCTTCTTGTAAAGATCTTGGTTGTGCTCATGTGTGCATTTAGTTGCAATATATTTTCAATTATATTTTCTTTGTTTAACAAAACTGTTTGCAGGATATGGAGTTGAAGAAATGTGCTGGATCCATTTGTGGCTTTGTAAGATGAATGACTGTAACATGACAATGGTGGAAAAAGGTCAAAGGAAGGTTTGTAGCAGCCTTACATTTCATACACTAAGGCTAGATATAGCTAACAGATATATGTGCTCAGTACTTTTTGCAAAGCTGTAGCTGAAGTTATTAACATTTCCCTTAATGTCATGACTTCCTTACAATAGGCCAACAGCATGATATAGCTCTATAGCAAAGGAGCAATAAAGTGTTAGGTTGTAGCAAGTTTTTCCGCTGATGTCTAGCATTACATAAGTATCTGCTGGCAAATCACCACACTAGACGGAACAGCTTCTTACCTCAGGCGGTGCGCCTCTTAAATCTATCCTCTGCTCTGTGCCATTAAAAAAATGTTTAAATTTCCACAATTGGACCCAGTGACAGGCACTGATCAAGTCCAGAATAACCATATTGACCTAGCCTGTCCTCTGTCATATGGGTCATACAGAGACAGCAATGACATCTTTTGTTAAATGAAATAAAGATTACTATGATATTTTTAAAAACAATGTCCAACCTGTTTAGATACCATTTAAAAAAAAAACTTGCAGGATCTGTTTTCCTCGTGGTAAAAGTATTTCTTCCTATACAACAGGGGATTTTTTTTACAGAAAACCAACACCCTTCTAAGACTTTAGGAGGCAAATTAGAAAATTTCCATAACTGGCTGTCAGTTGAATCTTTTTCAGGAAATATTATTAGCCAATATAAAAGTAGCTATTTTGTGAAACAGTTGCAAAATTATTCGAGCTGGTATGTCAAGAGGTGATCACTTAAAATTGTCTTTGAGTAGAATTCAGAAATTGAGTCCAAGAAAGCTGGATTCAAGCCTGAAAGAGACACCTGCAGGGTGATATAACCCCAAACTCCCTCTGGAAAATACTTAGATAAGGCTGGGCTACTGCCTCCACCTCCCTTCAAGAAAAAGGAAAAAAATCCTATCCAATCCACTATCCAAGTCAAAGACTGATATAACCAAGAGTTCATGGCTGACACTCAAGAATATAGAGCCATAAGAAACTTAAAATTGAGTTGTGTTTCCATAACCCAATAAATGTTAAATGCTCAGAGTCTTGAGCTTTTGTATAAAACCTTCTGGCAGGAAAAAGATGATCCTTCAACTGCAGAGTTTGTACTTTCCTAGTTGTAACGTGGCAGTGGTTACACAAGCCAGGAACAACACACACATTGCAGAATGAACAGATGGAATGAAGCCCACAGCCTCAATGCCTTACAGTGTGTCCAAAGAGCGATGCTGTCATTAGAAAAACATGGTCAGCATGTACATCCAAACTAAAGGTTCAGCTAAGACACTACTTACAGAACTGCACTCCACCAGACCAGGCAGCTATGAAACTGTTACAAGCTTCAGAAAAAAGAATCACAGGCAAAAGAGCGGACATTAAAAAATAATGAGAAGTGGACAAAGCTGGTGGCCTTTGGCAATCTGATCAAACAGAGCAACATATCCAGGATGTTTTCACTCCCCTTTGCTAACAGCACAAAGCAACATGTGAAGAACCTCAATAAGAAAAGAAACCTTGAAATCCAAAATTTCTGCTTCTTTTTGCTTAAGAGCCAACAACAGTCATTCAGGATCATATGGACCATGCTCATTTGGATATCTTCAAACAAATGCTACATAGATAAATTCCCTTTTCAAAAACTCTATTTCCTCAGTGCCATAAAGATCAGACAGCTTTTGTCTCCTCTGCTTTTACCTTTATTGAAGCCAGACACAAATCCCACCTGATACTGCTACAGCTGATCAATCATTGGTTGAAGAGATCAAAATATCAGTTTATTTGATGACAGCTGCTCCTTTATTACCATTTTCTGAATCAAAGGATAGCTTTACAGCAAGCAGATACAGAAGAAAAGGTTCCGACTTTTCTACCTATGCAAGAAAAACAAAGGGACTGATTCTTACCAGGATAATTGTGTGTAATGGCTGCATTTAGATAAAATAAAAACACATGTAACAGGTCCAACTTTTCCAAGTGATGCAAAAAAAGTGCACTCCATGATCATTTTCATTATTAATTATTCGATCAATGGTTCTTTCAAGTAATCACAATAGACAAATATCAAAACTGCACGTGAGTAATCTTCTGGTGATCAACCAATTGATTACTTAACTAATTGTTTTAATTACTGTATATAAGTAATGCATAAATATAATGCACATGGTCAACAACACAGAAAAAAATCAAGCTAGTAAACTAGATTTAAACTTAAGATTGAAAGTGTTTTACACTTTTAGCTTATTTATTCAGTGAGACTACTATAAGTCCCTAAAACTCACTCACACAATGACAGATTTTAGGAGAGACAGAGGAAAACTTCCAACCATCATGTAGGCCCAACCACAAAGCCAAAGGCTCAAACACAAAGAAAACCCTGCAGTACCATCACAGGACGTCAAAAACATCACTTCTGACCGTGACATAGACATAATAAGCCTCAATGCTGGGATGAAATTGTTGACTTTCGCATGTTTTCAGCCTGAAGTTGGACTTACTTTTCTTCTCGCAGATGTGGACTGTCCCTTCCTGGGCTGTGTGCTCCAGCAGGCTGCAGTAACAGAAGGCAGCCCTGTGCGTACAGACCAAAAGTCCAAAGTCAGCTCCTTCCTCTCCTTTACTCGAAACTTTCACTCACTTTCATGTAAATCTCATACTGTGGACCGGAGCTGCATTGGCCCCGCCCACTGACGCCCACCCTTGCGGTGATCCAACCGGAGATGGCCCGTGATGTGGAAATAACGGATCCGATGTGTGCAGACTGGTCCAGATGCTGTCTCGCATCTGCACGACCCCCACCCACCCAGCCTGCTGTTAATGTCCACGTTTCCCCAAAGATTGTCTAACTATAATAAAGTAGCCTATTTTGGATCTTTAATCCTAAATGTATTTTTTTGGAGGGGGGTAAACCAGGTAGTAGGAGCTAATGTGTGTTTACAGATTACCTGAACACAGCATTGTTAAACCAAGAGCTTCCTTCAAGACATAAACAAAAAAATCTGAAAACGCCCAAGTGTTAATTGATTAATCAAGATCAGTGCGGGACATCTAGAAGCACTGAGTGTTGAGATGTGATTTTAGTGTACTCATAAAATCACATCCAGTCTTGAACCGTTTGGAATTAGGCCTATTACAAATGGTTATTTAAGATTAATAAATAAATAAATAAATAAAGATTTTAAAGATTCTGCTTTTAAAACACCAAGCAAGATGCCTTTTTGCCAAAAAGGGTTTTCTACAGATCATTTTATTTTATTAAGCTGTATTAATAATAAAGCCATTTAATGGCCTTTGATGACATTTACTTATTCAACATCTGAAAGGGGGTGACTTGCGATATTACGGATATGTATCACCCAACAGCAATCATCTTATGGAGCCTATAGAGCCAATGGAACCTATAGTTTTAATTCACCCTTTCTGCTCTTTTACCATTGTGTCACTGCAGGGTGTGCAATCTATCATACACAGGCTTCACTATCTTCCATCTATCTGTTACTATCTATCAACCAGCACTAAACAGCAGACTGACAAGTTAGAAACTGGGGCGAGGGGGGCAATCAAATAATAAAAAGTGCACATTAGCAGCAGGATTGTGGATATCAAAAGGCTTAAAAGCTTAAAATATTGGACTTTTATTCATTAGATGGTCAAAAATTCAACTGGTTGCCTGCCTAAATAGGCAGCTGATTGTGCAAGATTAGCTTATAACAGTCAAATATATATAAAAATGCTGTTATTATAATGGTCACAGCTTGGGTTTGCTGCCCCTTAGTGGCCAAGAAATTAACCAATTACAACAGGTTTAAATATTAGTCAAATTTAATAAAGTTCACCTCAGCAGGCTTTAGGCCTGTTGGCCATTGAGTCTCACTGACACTCAGGCCTAACCCAATGCTCAGTCGACCACTGGATTAGACCTGTGTGCTACAGAAAAATCCACAAAGGTTATTTAGGGTTCTGAAGTTTCGGTAAGCAAATAAGCTAGCAACAAGAAGTTAATTTCATGTCCTTTTGATCTCTTAGGTGTTTCAGAAATCATATGTGAACTTTTATTTTTTCATTTTTTCAACATTTTTTTCTTGGCCTTTTTTTACTCATAGATTTTTTTTTTCTCATTCATGTTAACATTAGGTAAAACAAAATTTATTTATCAAATAACCTGTATTTTTACATAGTGCTTTCCTCACTGGTATATGCAGAAATAAAATGATCATTAAAACATTATATCATTTAACATCAAAGCTTGCACTGACTGTAAGGTATTAAATGCACTGATCTGATATTAACCTTTTACATACAGTATAGTTATATTACATTTATGGCATATAGTAGGTGCTTATAACATAAATAGCAAATAAAAAAATTCTCTTAACTTGATTTTTGACACTGTTTCCTGTGTCCATCATGTCTCTCTCTGCATGTTATAGCATACTTCAATACTAAATAAAGGCAACTTTGACCTGACATGGGAATGAGGATTACTGCCTACCAATCAGCTCTCTTTTTGAAACTTGGGGGGCAAATTTGTTCATGACATATAATTTAGCACAGAGTACAAAAATGCATCACAAGCATCCTTGAAGTGCTTAAACTTGACTTACCTCAACTCTGCCGCCACCTTGTGAAATACAGCACTACTCCCACTACTTTTTCAGTTTGTAGTCAAGTATAAGAAACTCATCTAATGTTCCACTTGATGTCTAAAATTATGTGTTAGTTCAACTTCTCTTCCAAGAATATTTTGTCATAAAATAAACCAGACAGATCATTAGTGGCTCTGTTGTGCAGCTTTGGCAGTGCATTGTTATTTTGTGAACAGCATGACACATCACGCAATGAACGATCAGGGTTGGTGTTGTAAGACCTCATTTGATCCTCCCTCTTTCATGTCTGTGGACACTGAATAATTACAAAGGGGGTGGCCTTGGCTGTCACACATTTGGTAAAGAGATACATGTGACACTAATCTGCATCATATATTTACTCATACATTTCACAATAAGCAGTCATTATAATCAGAATTAATATCAATGTCACTTATTGGCAAGAAGCTAGGTTTAAGCACCTGCAAAGTAAAGTGCCTGCCAGCAACTCTATAGTACACTTCAGTTTTCAATTGAAATCGGTAAAAACTGAAGTGTAAAAAGGACTAAAAATGTAGAGAAAGTTATGTGCCAGACTATTTCTTGGCCAGCAGCTGGAGTCTAAACTGGTTCCAGGAAGTGTGCTTGATTAAGAAACAATCTGACAAATTTTCCTTTTTAAAACTACTGCTGAGTTGTTGGGTCCAACACTGAAATTTCTAAACAACTATAGGATTGATTGCCATGACATTTGAAGTAGACATTAACTGCACAGGAAGAACAATACTTGAGTGATTCCTTAACTTTTAAAAACTTTTAGCTGGTCAGATTTTTAATTAGTCCAATACTTTGGCTTTTGACCAAATACCCTTCTTATTAAACCCCTATCAGCTTCTGCAGTACATTAGTGCTCATTAGCAAATGTTAGCTTGCTAATAAACATTTGATTTCTGTGTGTTGGTTTTCCACTAACACAAATCTGTGTTGGCCCTGTGGTGGATGCGTTTGTTGTAAACTTCCCCTGGAAATTTTCTCTACTTCTGCCTTTTGTGGCTTTGGCAAACACATTATTTTAGCAACAAATTGAAAATAAGGTCATCTGTGACAGCAGACTATGGGCAGCCTGTGTGTGGCTGATTTTCAGCCTATTCATACCTGTGGCTACCTTGCACGTTCTTATTTTTACCAAATATTGTCAAGCTTTACAGATAGATTTCATCTTATAGCTAAATCAAACAATAAAATGAGTATTAAGAGGCCTTTATCAGATGTACCATTATTTAAATCACAACCCAAGTCTGCATGGAAGAGTTGAACTGAAGTTTAAGTAAAGGTCTTTCTAAAGTATAGTGATGTAAAAAAATGTCCCTAAAAACTCACTCTCAGCACTCAGTAAAAGAGGTGTACATATGTTTAATAAAACAGTCAACTGGTTGGCTCACATTTAATTTTTTAAAGGAGATTAAAGTTTTGTTGGTGGTTTCCCAGGAAGTCATTAATGCTTACTTCAAGCAGTTTGCCCAAAATCTTATAAAAGGCATCCTGACAGATTCTGTAACGTGGACTTGAGATGGGTTCATTGATCAAAGTGCACTTATAACCTGACAGTTCTGCGAGGGTTGGGGTTTCTCTGCAGTTGTTTGTTTTACACGAAAAATGATGCAGAATCATGGCTATGGAATCCTGAGGGGATACGAAATTTAAATTTCTTCACATCCAGATGTTCTGAATAAATGCAAACTAATGAGGTTTTATTGAAATTCAACTTAAAGAAGTAAGTGAACTGCAACACTTTTTACTCAAAATTTTTTTTAATGGTTTTGTCACTAAATTTAAAGAGATGTCAAAGCATTTTCTGACTAAGAATAGATCATCTGTTATGTTTTGCGCTGCTTGAAAGGTTCAGTTCGGTCAGTGAACGTGTTAAGCTTCAAGGCTAAAAACACCATCCATCTCTGCTTTGTAAAGACCAAATGCAAAAGAGACAAAGATACTCATCAAGATCATACGTCTCTGTTACTGCCATATCCAAGAGGTCAAGACCGACCTGTGAACCAATCAAGTCAAGTTCAGGTTAATGAGGAGCTTTTTTTCTCTAGAATTCCTCAACCTAATTCAGTGAGACTGGGTTTTTATATACAAGGATTTATTATCTATGAAGGCTAAAAGTTGTTTTTGTTTCTAGTTACTTAAATATTGATAGTCCTTAAGAAAGAGATACTGAAATACTCTACTTCCTAAAACTAATTAAACATAGTACAGCACAGAAAGTTCTAACTATGAGAATTAAGAGCCTACAAAATACAAGTGTTATAATTTTCATTTGGAGATACAAATGAATGTTTTGCACTCACTCATGGCAGGCTATTTACTACTGCTTGCTCTGATTAGTTAGCTGATTTTCCTGTGTAGAATAGAGTCTGGTTGCATCTCTTTGACTCTGCTTCAGATTCCTGTCACAGCAACTCTTTTCAGATGGAGGGTTTATGCTCCTGCTAGTTTCAGAACAGCAGGTGTTAGCTAACAGCCAAGCAGGGTAAAACTGAGTTGCTATCACTGAGAGCACACTACAAGATACAGGCTCTTTTGTTTTGGTGTTGCCTACAGTCCACGGTAGCCAGTGTTCCCTAACAGAACATCTGTGTGACAAGTGAATGTTTCTCTGGCTATTCACAACTGCTGCGTGTTAGCATCCACTAACTCCCAAAACGTGGTTAACTAGTCAATTATTTGTGAAAGATCTATTTTCTACATGCAAATGGTCAACTAATGTCTGGGACTGATTTTGGATTAACGACTGGTCAACTGTTCTGTGAGATCCCTAATGTCTCTGATTTTATTTATTTATTTTTTGTTGAGACATATATACTTTTATCTATAACATATAATCTATAAAAATGAATTAATTTAACACATCAACTGGGCCCATAAAATCACCTTGAGTTGCTTTCACAAACAGCAGAGGGATTTGTTCAGAGTTTAGTTTTAGAAATAATGCTAAACTTTTAAATGTGATAGGACAGTATGATCTACAGATTTTATTTTTCATACCCTTTTTTGTTCAAATCTATTACAAAGCAAATACTGACTAACATTAGTTCTGGATAAAAGCATTTATGATCAAATGTAATTTCAATAAAGTCACATAAAGTCACTGCTACATTAGCTGTTTATGATGATAAAAGGGCTTTATAGCAGACTTCATATGTGTCCTGGATATCAACTAACTAGCAAAAGCAAAAGTCTCTATGGGAACATCATCAGCAGCAAATCCTGCAGTGCCTGTGCACAGTTAAGAACTTTACTGCATAATATTACAGCAACAGCTTAATGCAGAGATATTTAGAGTGTTGAGTTGAGATAAAAATGTCACAGCTTTGATGAAATACATTCTTTTTATTCTTTGATGAAAAAGCAATTTCAAACACAATTTCAAATAAATATTTACATCCACAACAGATACAGAAAAAGTCTCACACTGTTCAGATTTTCGTTGTACATTCAAAATAAAACTTTTAACTTCAAATTTTAAAGCCACTTGTCATTTGTGGTGATTGAACTGATTTTACATGAGTGGGTTCAATGTGTTGAGTCTTTTTGATATATTCCTCATTCATTTTCTTCTTGAAGCACTGGCTGTGGAAGAGAGTAGATACAAATGGTAATGAAAACTTGATTAAGATAATGAACTGTCCATTTGCACCCAGGTGACGATAGTCACTCCATCTATTCTGCTCTTTACACTTGTCACCAAGTTCTGTTGTGTAAAAAGTGTAGAAGTCCACACATGGGGAAGATTATTGTGGACATTTGCCACTGGTCTTATATCCAGGGTTCAGTTTAAAACCAAAACAAAACATTCACCGTAGTCCTACATGTGTGACGTTGTGCAGTTGAGGAATGTAGTCCCTAAAGGAAACAGCTGTATGACGGGAACGCAGAGCACAAACATTTTTAAAGTGTAGCAGGCAGGTAAAGGGACATATATACCTTAGGTGGTTGGTCTTATTGGTGGCAGGGAAAAAAAGACCTTCATTTGTCTTATCACAAATTTCTTCAGTATAAAAACACAGATTTCTCTAAAGGAATGACAGATAACAGGTGTTTATTGTGGGCAAATGTAGGTATTAGAATTTTAAAAAAACTTACAACAAGGAGACAGAATAAGTCGTTTTATAAATAAAAATTGAACTACCAAACTCAATTAATTTTTCTGGGAGTTACTACTAGTTCAAAGTGTTATCCAGATCTACAATAAGGTAAGAAAAAAACAATCTGGACAATTAAGCAGTAACTTTATCTCATATGTAGCAGGTTTTGGTAGGAAAACACTATGATGTTCTGTACAAGTTCAGTGATGTAAATGTAGCAGTCTTGCTAGACAGCGGGCTGGAAATAGATGAGGTTCAAGGGACTGGTTCATGGGCTGATGCTATTAACCTATTCATATGTGATAGAGCAAAGGAATCATGATTGCAATGTTATGTAGTTTCTGTGAGGATAATCTTATCCTGAGGGAAACTCAGGCAGAATTTAGAAATCATTCCAACATTGCTTATATCTTTTGTTGAAACATATTGTTGATCCATGTTTCTTTAAAAAGAACAGTTTGCTCTATTTGTTTCACGATTACAAGGGGAAGGAGAGATGCATGCAGAGGGATGACAAATTGTTAAAAGCAGGTATTAATAGTAAATTCTTAGATTTAGTAAAGAATATGTACAAAAACATTCAATCTTGTCTGCCCCTGCGTCTTAACTGATTGTACTGTGTGTGCATTCTTAGGATTAAATTTTTACAATCTGTTAGGGCCAAATTATTTTAAAAATCCTGATATGAAACTTCAAGTGTGCACCAGGCTTTAGGAGATAACACCTTGGGTGCAAGCAGCTTTGCCAGCTATGGACACCTAGGTGCAAATAGCATCCTTCTTAAAATAAATCCTCTAATCTCTTTTACTGCATATCAGTGGCAGTGTTATTCTCACCGTGTAAGATATATCCTCAGGCCGAGAGTCTGGTCGCTGCCAACTACGGTTGGACAAAATCTTTAGGACCACCAAGCCAAAGGCTACAATTAAAACTCCAGAGGAATTCCCTAATACAGCCTCGGGAGGAAGATCAGCATACGCCTTAGTTCCATTGCTTGTTTTTTTGCTGTGGAAAAAAAGGGAAATATCACCAGTTTATCTCAAGGGAAAATACTAATAAACTTAAAGAAATTTGGCACTCACAGAACAAAGAAGAGTTTCTCGTTGATTCCGGAGATGCAGGCAATGATGCTGAGCACCATTATGCTCCCTCCAAACCACACGTGTATGGGTTTCAGGAGTTTACGTAATGACACTGGGGACCAGGGCAGGAGGAAGCCAGCCATACCCATCACCCACTGAATGGGTGAATCCAGGAACAGACAAACACAGATACAGGGAGCACACAGAGAAACGGATAGCTTAAGTTTAATCATATTGCAGAAGGAGATATATATATAAAAATATACACACACGCTCCTCTTTTTGCACTTGACTAATTAAATGATTTAGTGTATCTGTATTAACAGCAATGTTAAATTCATATACCTGTATGGCAAAAAGTGCTGTTGTCACAATTCCAATCCAGCTGTGCAAGGAGTAAAGGTTGGGAGTGTTTTTGGCATTGTGGAAGTCAAACACAGCACAAAGCCCCACAATTGACAGGACCAGGGAGAGCAGCATCACTGCAGCGTGCAGCAGCTTCCACGGAAGTTTATTCTGACCCCAGGTCAGGGGGACACGGTACAACACAGCTCCTAAAGGTGGGGGATAACAATGGAGAAGATGCAAAATTTATTAAAAGTTATGTAAGACCATCCAAGTGTTCGTGTGCATAACAAAGGTGAAACCAAGTCAGTGTTTTGCAGGTAAGTAAGTAAATCTCCAGCTTTTGCACTCGCTTGCATAGTCAAGTTTCAAGCCCAGACTGACAAATCCTAAGTCCTAAACTTTGTTTGTTTGTTTTTTCCTCATTTTTTCAGCATAATTTTTGTACACAACACAACTTTTTTTTGGCCCTTCTCCTTACATCATCAAACCGTTTTTTTTACATTGGGCAGCGGTTCTCAGAATATCTGGGCAAACTTGATTGACGATATTAGTAACTTCCTCCCAGGCTGTTTTTGCATCATCAGCCCGTGGAGGTCTGTTCGCATTACCATATATTCTGGTACTGCGAGCTTGGACCTCCCGGACCAGCACATCAGTTTTCTCCTGGGAAAAGTTTGGCCGCCTGGAGCTGCTGCTGTCTTCATCCATGGTGGTGGCGAGGTGAAATTAGCACTGCGCCTCGCCCGCAGCGCATTTAAAGGCAAGGAGAGGCGTTCATTTGATTGGTGAAGATTACATTCCGCTGTATTAAACCCACTAGTTTGTGTACAGGCAAAGCGCAGGGTAGGTGCGCCTCGCCTATGCCTGGTCTACGAAAATAGTATTAAATAACTTCCACCGTGGAAGGTGCTTTCCAAATCCTTTTAGTGTAGTAAAACTTTGTTTGCATGGGTAATGGAGGTCAAAGCACAGAGAAAAAGCTATGTTTTCGAAATATCCACATATCCACATATGGACAGGGCATTAGCTAACATCACATTAGATAAAAACCATCGGGGCTTCTCAGCTATTAGCAACATCCAAAAATACATTGGCTAAATCACCAGGGTGCTGATGTCAAGTTTAGTACAACTTTAATGTGTCACACTTGACATGAGCAAACATTAACTGATATGGCCAAGTAAAGTTTTTTTCCTTAACCAAGGATAAATTGTTCCAATTGTCAGCTAAAACTGACTTATCAACAACTAACATTTAAGGTGTCAGTCAAAACATGATCTGCCATGCCCGCACCATCTTGGGCAATGGTTTTATCCTCAAAATGAGCAGTTTTTCTAATAGGTGAAAACATTTATTTTCACCCAGATTTTTGTTGATATTTAGTGAGGCACTAAACTTTGAAACAAGATGTGCATTCTTACCATTTTAAGCTGTGGTTACTGAGGCCTTAAACTTTCTATCCCCTTTCAATGTAAAGTATGACAAAGCTACATGGCTCCAAAGAGTGGCAATGGGGTTGAGCCCTGCTGACGAGGAGTGCCATGTACTTTGATTGGGGAAATATCCCACATGTATCGGTGTACTTCATGAGAATGTGATAGCAACACTGCAAACTAGCATATTCTTGTTATAGTATTTAAGGATATTTATTAGTACTTAAGCTCATGTGCTATGCATTCAACTGCCTCTGGCTGGAAGAGTAAATGTTGATACTACAGTTAAGAGTGAGTTTAAAGGGCTGCAAACACCCAACTTAATGGCTTCAGTACCAAACCATAATTTAACAATGGTTTATTATTTATCTCTTATGTGTTTCTCATGGCAGATGCTGAGAATAGTTTGTGTACTTTCTTTTTCCTTTCTGCATTATTTTAAACACTTCATAATAAAATTTAATCAGTGTAATTTCATATTCATTGGATGGCTTCATGCAAGCATAAAAGAGAAAAAAAAATGGCCTCAAAATTAAAACTTACAAATTTTCCTTTAATTCACAATAAAGTTACAATTCAAGACTACATGGATACTCCAAAAACATTACTACTCACTTTTTTCACTCATTTTTTTAGGTCTTAAAGTTTCCTGGAGTTTGCCTGCAGTTTATGGAAGGTTTCCACTTGGTTAACATGGTAAAATGAGATTACATTTATCCTATTAAATACAAGAGATAATCCTGAACCGAAGCTTGTGGGTGCATTACTTTAAAAAGATGGGAGATACATTCTCCTAGAAACAAACAAACAAATGAACAAAACATCTTTATGAGACACAAGAGTAAGGCACAATGGAAAATACTGATTTTAATCTCCCTGGATCCTCTCATTCTAAAGTTGCTCCTACTGTAAGCAGTCAGGGTAAAAAGAGTGGCCTAAATGGCTGATATTTATGTTCATGCACGCTAAGTGTAATGATGAATGCAACTTTTATAATGCTGGCTTGGCATGTGTTTTCCAGCAAGATGATGGATGGTTGGCATTAGACAGCTTTCTTAAAAGGTTTCTTTGGGAGAATCCTTTGGCTCTTATGGTTGGATCGTTTAAAAAAAAAAGTGAGTGAGTGTGTGGGAAAATGTTGCTCCATAGAACCACACCTGTAAGGATAACCGATTCAAACTTTTGATATAGCTTCCTGGCCATATTTTGAGATACAAATTAATGTCTTTTTGTCCTTCTGGTTTAATATATGACAACCCTGTATTGGGAGAAACAGGTTATGATTTATGGGACATTAAAAAGGCTTAAAATTTGGTACAGCTGCTCAGTATCATTAAATATATCTTTGAAACACTGTGTGCTTAGCCTTCTCTTGAAAGCTGTGTACCCACAACTGTTTAACATAGAAAATTCTTCAAGTAAATGAGCGTTACTTGTTGTGGACATATTGAAGGTCTGTTGTGTATTTTATTGTCTATTGTATAAGTTAAAACCAGTTTCTTTTCATTGCATTATTAGATTTTTTTTTTTAATTGTATATTGAGGTAATTAAAATAAATTGATTTAAAAATTACAGTTTTGTAAATGATGGCAAACAGTTAAGTATTAAAAGTATTTAAAATTTAAAATTTAGAATTAAATTTAAAATTTGCCATTGTTTATCTGCATTTATCTTCAATAAAATAAATATTTTTATAATAGAAAATATGTAATAAATCATTTTTAAAAAGGCTTGGTAATTTCTTTAACACCTGGACACTATTTTAGAACTCTTACTAACAACATAAGCAAAAAGTGTATTTTGACATATTTGGCAGTAAATGTTGATGGAAACTGCTTAATAATCTATAGTGTATCTAATAAATGTTTTAAATGATGCTGCTTTTGACACTTAGTGGCATGGAGGAATAAATTATATATCAGATGTTTTTACACACAAAATACATTCAGTATACACCATTAACTGTGTTTTCTTTTGATTTGTGATTGCCTTATTATTATTATTGGAGGTAAGCTAAAGCCAGAACTAGGCAGAATTGTAGTTTCTTAAAAAACATTGGTTGGCCACACATGAAATTGATAAAGTCAGGTCGTAGTCAAATAAGATCCCATCTCTTCAGTGAAGAGGTTAGTGACATATGAATGTTTTTTTTCAATGTGTTCCTACCCTGACAACAGTGAAACTGAGAGAAGAAACCACACAAAAATAGAATAAAAATTATACATAAACAGCCACATCTGCTTAAAAATCATAGTCAAAGTTTGCCCAGGTGGCTCACCACATCATTTTAAGTGTAAAGACCTTAACCCTAACCTCTGATTAAAAAGCAAAAAAAAACAAAACAAAACAAAAAAAGCCCAAAAAGAGTGTTGGTACTGTTGTGCTTTTTCTTTCTCCTCTCTTTGTACTGGTACATATATATGTTATATATATATATATGTGTGTGTGTGTGTGTGTGTGTGTTTTTTATATAT
>JAPZDV010000022.1:5849275-5880527 GCA_029814665.1 Acanthurus lineatus
AGGCGTTCATTTGATTGGTGAAGATTACACTCGGCTGTGTTAAACCCTCTCACGCCTTCTCTCCTCCCTCTTTGCCACTTATGCTGGTGGGAGGGACGGAGGTGTGGGTGCGCCGGGGTGCGCCGCGCTGTGCCACGCTGCGCCACACTGCGCCGTTCACGAAAATTGCAAAATGCGCTGGCCACACCCCGTTGGCGCAGCACAGGCGAGGTGCAGGGCAAGTGCGCCTGGTCTACGAAAACAGCGCCCATTGTATCACTTTCTACACACCTTGTTGGTTCAGTATGGCTGCCTGTTATCCACTCACGGTCATATCGATAAATTAATTACAGCTAAAGAGGTGAGCAATTGAGACGCATTATTGACTAAGTATAACCAGGGAAGTATCACCAATTCAAATGCAAATTTAGGCTGCAAGCTGTTCAACAGCTAATATGATTTTATTTAAGCAATAAGATGAAGTTCGTGCCTTGTATTCAAAGTCTGTATACATGAATCCATTCAAATGGAGAGAAGCATTAATTCGTGACACAAGATAATGTCAAGCACATAACACATCACAGTGACAGTTTGTAGCTGAGGGCACCTTCTTTCATTGAGTCAACTTTTTTTATGTCAGAAAAAGACTATGACCGTGATCACTGAGGTTTGCCACTTTAAGTATAATGGTCACTGGGAACTTTACCTCATATTTACGCAACTGAATAATCCATCAAATTATAGGTCTTTTCTGAACCTGTTCTGTGTAACTACCTGTGTTACAGTCAGACACACATAAGACAGAAGTGAGAAACAAAAATGAAACACTATATGATCAAAAATTAGAAAGGACACTCACCGTAGCCATATAGCACAACCAGACCTGTTACCATAAGAACTGGGTGCCAGTTGAACTGCAGGGCTGAGCCATCCCAGGCGAAACCACCGCGACACCGGCTGTTCCACAACCACACACACAGCATGGTGGCCAGGCCAAGACCAAGGCACAGCAGGTAGCATATGTAGAAGCTTACGATGGACCTCATCCTGGAGAGATATGTGGGCTAAACCAATGAAAGACCAAAATGAACAGCGTGATTCTGTAGTTTGCAGCACACAGAATGTCTGAACTAGACATCTAAGACTAAGCTTACTTTTGTTAACAATTCTTTTTACATATTTGGGTCACATACAGTCATTGTTTCAAATCAATTCAAGGACTATGTTCACTGTGACTACACACTGAAATAAAGCCACTGAGATGCTTTTAAAACACGGTTACATGGCACTCTGATACCTAAAATCTTTCATTTTCAGCCACATGTAGACTGATTTTAACATGGGCATATGCATCAAATCAGTGTGAAACTCATTGTTTGTCAGTTGCAAGAGATAAAAGTAGCAACTAACAACCATAACTTAAGGTCCACAAAATGAAATAAACATTAGACACAATTAAAAAATAAAAACGTATGACTGGATATGTGACGGATAAAGTTGTATTACTAGTGATCACTTCCTCAATCCTTTTACTGACACTATTTATTGTAGTACTGAATCAAACATTACTTCTTTTTCTACACTTGACATTAGTCTATAACCAGATATCTGCACCAGTCTTGCATGCCTTACCTTGTCCACAGCTGCCTTAACAATGAAAACACTTCCTGTTCTACAAAAGTTAAATTAAAACCAAATGATGTAGGAGGTATTGCTTTGTCTCATGATTCCCCTTGTCAATCTTCAATTAATACTCACATTGCTCTCTGCTCTCACTTCGTGTTTTTTCTGGCTCAGCTCAAGTCTCACTTCCACATCTAGGTTGTGTTCAGGTGGCTGAAGAGGAAGTGATCGGTGGAGGAGGAACAGCTGAGAGTCGAAGGGCCAGCCCGCTGTGTCCGCTGCCTTTAAATGAAAAAACAGTGGCAGTGGGACACAATAATCAGCATGGATGCGGGGAAGTAAAAAAATACAATAACTTCTCCTGTTGACCAAACAGACAGGAGACAATCAGATTTTCGTGAGGAATACAGTGGACGACAACTCAAAACTTTATGCTCATTTTCAAAGCGACAGGGCGACCTATTGCCATAAAACGTAAGTGAAAATGTTTACTGCTGTCTGCCACAGGGGACACAACTCGTGACTTAATGCATCACTGAGTGGGCAGGGTAAGGTTATACGGGGTGACGTCCATGAAAGCTTTGACTTTTGCCATTGCTTGGCGATTTAAGAGTTAATTTATGCGGAATGAATTTATACTTTGCATAAATTTCTGGAATTATCGACAAGTGCGTCTTTTCTCATAAGAGGGGCATCATAAATGCTCGTGTTTCCAAATGTCGTTCTAATAGGCTACATAACGATAGCTGCTAGCATAAACAAAAGTCAGCATACTTTCGAAAACTCGTATAGTGTGTATCTAATGTACAAAAACTCTATATCTTTAAAAACGACTAACAACTTACGTCTGGCATAAAAGCCGAGGAGGTCATATTTAGTCCATTTCCTTATTGACAGTGCAAAGCCTTATGGGAAATGTTGTTTTATTTACTACCCCACAGCAACCCAACATTGTATAATTAACATATGCGAGTCATACTTGTATAACTGTTGAACTCAAGTGGATATGCTATTTCTAGGTCGTTGTATGATTTAATACTCTTAACTCCAACTCTTTAAATGCAGTTTTTTAACAATTTTCTGTTAACAGTCAGCCTCAAAAATGGTGATTAAACTTAAATAATCTGGGAAATATGAGATTGTTTTAGAATTTAAAGCAATGACACTTAGTAGGCAATTTACAATACATTTTAAGCAAACATTGGCATTACAAATTTAATAAAAACAGTAATTTAATATTACAAAAATAAGGCTAAAATATATAGCCAATAATCAAGGCTGTGGTTATATTTAAAAAGAATAAATTACTAATAGGTCTAATGATGAATTTACCCATTCAATACAGGCTTAATAACTAAAACTGTATACATGAAAATAAGAGAAAAAAATGAACCCCTGAGAAGGAATAGGGTTACAGCCACAAGGTGTCTCACCTGTAGTTAAACTGTCTATTGCCCATCAGCTCCACCTGCAGGCAGTCTTAGTCAGTGCTTTATTTGCTCTGTTATTTAGTGCACTAATGACCTCCTTTGTTGATCTGCCTTCATATTTATTCAGCAGATCCCACAGTGTCTCTGATATCAAATCATCCTCTTTCTCAGCCTCAATCTCATGATGCATCCCCAAAACGTCCATACATTGTCCAGTCCTCTTTTCCATTTACTTCCATAAGGCCACATTTTTCAATGAAATATCTGTTTACTGTTGTGCAGACACAGATCTCACAGACTCAAAGCATTGTTTTAATTACATTACTATTCAAGCAAAAAAATATATATATATCTGGTGATTGAATCAGATAGCCCTCTGAGATTTATTCTGCAAACAGAAAATATGCGTATGTATCACACTTGGCAGGTGTTCAAAAAATGTTGACCCTTTTAGACATCCACATAAAAGAACATATTATGAGGAGATCAATAAACTATATTGGACAATAAAAGCAGAGTTAATTTCATGATTGAAAGGGTGATTTTTAAAACCCAGCCCTCCTGCTGAGGCCATGTGGATCTTTGAACAGGTCCTTCAGCCAAACCTGAAGAGGTCATCTTAGAGTACAAGAGCACTGAATGACAATCCAGGGCCACAAGATTGACTATTAGTCCCTCCTGTCTCTCCCTCTTTACCAGAGGGTAAATAAGAGGAAACAAAGGGAGGGCCATCTTGTAGAAAGTACCACAGTGATCAGTTTGTATTGTACCAGTTAGGGACAGAGCCACTTTCTGCCCTCCCTTACAATGTCCAGACCTTATGTACCATGTCAACTGGTCCGTTGGTGCCCCTATTTTCTAGACCTGAAGGGTGGATGTCCTTTAGATACAACAGGTGCTTTGAGACCTGAACCTACAGGTTCTTCACACATGCTTATCCTGTGTCAGAGGTCTGAAGCATTGTAGGACGAGCCTAATAACACTGCCTGTAGCTCAAGAGCACTTGTGTGTCAGTTTTCTGTTTTACACTTAGTAGAGTATTGAGCTCTGTATAAGTATTTTAATGTCTAATATAATTTTCTATTTGCTGAAACAATGTATTAGTCAAAGTAATTTTGTTTTTACTTGGTTCTTTTCAGGTATATCAGGATATGCAGACTTTCATGAGAGAGAGGAAATGAGTCCCATCCCTTCAGGTTTCAGTGCAGTGATATCAAGTGAGATCAAGCAAACAAGTACTACTCTAGAAGAAACTGGTTTGACTAAAAAAAATGATGGGAGACAAATTTATTTTGAATTCTAAGCACACCTTTTAACCACACTTGTGCAACGTGGAGGGAGTGATAAAAGACCTGTGCGCCAGGATTCGACTGTTTGTGGCAGTGTCTTGGCTAAGTTTTAAGATTTCCTGGAGAAACTTAAGAAAGCACTAATAAATTAGGCTACTTTCAAGCACTAAACTTTGCAAAGCCCCACTGTAATGCAAGGAATTATCATTTTATGTTCTGTTTCTACTCACACTGTCAAGATTAGATTTAGCAGTTACTCAGGGTTTCCTTGAACCACCAAGTGACATCTCCTCACAAGAGCCAAGGCCATCCTTGCATTGGAAAAATGAAAAGAGCTTCTTTCTGTTGACTTGTCAGGAATCTTCATAGTCCATGTATGGAGGGCAGATATCACAAGTGCTAACTCTAAAACCTATCAAATCTATGGTATCTTTAGCATAGCAGGAGACATGCAGTATGAGACATTTTTAAAACAATTGAAAATCACAGATTTCATATTGTTTCCATTCCAGCCCTGGGTTCAAGCACTTTCAACCTCCCACCTTACCATGAATCCATTGTTTCAACTCTTTTCCTTGCCTAGTCCCAATCCCCACTCATTCCCCTCATCATGAATCTGATCAACAATGAAAAGCGGCTGTCAGAGCAATGGAACAAGCTTATTCTAAGATTCTAGACCCTTCACCTTCACCTTCCCTTCCATCTTTCACCTACAAATACTCAGAAGAGTCTTATCCAAAAGGTCCTTCCAATCCAGACCAACAGATATACTTATGAGGAACTGACATTTCCAAATTCTGTGCATACATGGAAATAGGCTTCAAGTCCATGGGAGATAATACACCTTGGTTTTGCAGAGGTTAGTAAGCAAATGATTCTTTTGATTATGGATAAATATGCTTGCTGGCCTGAAATAATCTATTTGCAAACCACTGCAGCCAGCAAAACTATTGACACCTTAAGAAATCTGTTTGCAGGGGTTTGCCTAAAGCAGTGGCAACATACAGTGGACCTCAACTTACCTCTGTTGAATCTTACACATTCCTTAAAATGAACATTATTAATCACATTAAAACTCTGCTTATCACCCTCAACAGAGGTATCATTAAGCTATGTTACTGCAACACTTCTATTAGTGGCCATTTTTGAGTACATGCTGCATAGGATCTGTATTACCAGATATGTAATCTGATCAACACTTATCTTACCGATAAGACAATGACACTTGCCATGAGAGTAAATGAACAACAACTGAAAAAAAAACAGCAAGATCTGCAACTTTCCAAATGATGGAAGATTGAAAGAATAAGATGTTTAAGATCTGGCTGCACACCTATTCTTTTTCTGACACACAGGAGAGAAAAGAATATCCACCCATCAACCCAGTTATAGCAAATGCTAATGTCTACCTGCTTAGCAGAGTATTGTATGTCTCCAGCTGAGCCCCCATCACATCATATAGCGGCTGTTATGGGGGTAAATGATGTAAAAACATTCAGAAATGAACAAAGTTTTCATTTGTTTTGGGCACTGACTGGGTTTCTTGCAGCTGTTTTTATGGAGTACTTGACTCTTGATGTACATTAGGATCACGACAAGAATTTCATCATTCAACAACAATTTATCATTGTCTTTGTAACCGTGTTAGCATGCTGTAGTTAGCACTTAGTGCACTACTGTAAAGTACAGTCTCACAAAGCTGCTAGCATGGCCATAAACCAAAATAATGTAATTTCAGAGTTATTGTAATTACAACTTTTCACTGAGTCTATGTCATTCATGGTAACATCCAAGGCAGCTCTGAGATCCTAATATATCCAGCATATCTACTTGGCAAGTAACAGGAAGGTGCATCAAATCTATCTGGCTAGCACACTGGCTCAACTATTTAGGGTAAATACAACTTAAACATATAATTTCAATCACAAAAGGAAAAAGAAATGAAAAGGACAATAAGAAAAAAAAATACTTTTTTATTTTTGTTTTGACACATTTAACAATGCTTTCGAGAAGACTTTATATTCCTGGAAGCTTTGCAGTTCATTGTTGCAATAAATTTCGGGGCTGTAATTTTTTTCCTGTAAAAAAATCTTGAAAAGAGCTGTAAATGTTAAAAAAGAAAACAAGGGTATTATTAAAAAATCAGAATCAAACAAAAGGCTGATACTCTACCAGAGAGTGAGAGAGAACAACTCACAGAACTTGTACACAAAACAAAATAACTCATTAGGTAACAATGGGATTAACCTCTCAATAAGGAAGACAAGGTACTTTGGCAATACACTGGGTGGATCCCAGTATAACCAGTAGTAGTTTCATAAATCCTGCAAGATCTTTCTTTTGTTGTTCAGGAATATTACAGATGTGTAACAAAAAATAAGGAGAAGAGCACAGACAGGTGATAAAAACACAAGTTCACTCAGAATATTTGGGTACACTTTGGAGCAAGTTAGACTATGCCAGGCTCTCTCCCAGTGAGCTGGCTTAACAAAACCTAATTCCCAGAGATATGTCTGTGGGAACTATGGTGGCATTATTAACTTTCTTTGTAAACTAGAGTTCTATTCTTCAGGCTCTGTGCATATTATAGAAAGGAGTGCTTGATGTATCCTTTGACTCTTTTTTTCACACAAAATGGACTGATCACATACTGCTTACTTCCCTCCATAAAGAATTTTTAAAAAATTATCACAGCTAAAAGCAACACATGCAAGACAGGAATGCTTGTAGAAAAGTATTATTTAAATTAATACATTAATATATTTGCTATTTTAAGCCTTGCAATCTGAAAAACTTAATACAATGGATTTGAACAATCCATTACTAAGGATATGTGGAAATCAAAGTGAAATGGAGAGGTTGGTGCTTGAGGTGACACACCTTGAAGGTAAAAGGCTATTTGCTGATTTCAGCTAACCACAATCTGCACAATCTCTTCCATGAATCTGTTTAAATAAACTTACTTAAAAAACTTCTTTTTTTTTAGCTTTAGCTCACAGTAACGAGTCTGCTGATGAATGATATCAGGATTCATATATACTCCTCAAGATGCAGTTCTCCATGTTTGAGCCTTGAATATTTTATTAAGAGCAAGAAAAACTGAAATAAAATATTCCTGCTCAGGGTTTTTTTTGCATCACAACCTTGCAAAAGAAACAAAAAAAAATCCCAAAACAAAACCATGACAAGGACAACAAGGACCTCTGTATTTGCTGAGTTTTTTTGTTCAGTTACATAGCAAATACTGGTCAGAAGCAGGTTTGGTCTTCAGCATAAGTGACCGTGGTGATGATGTAAACAGGTTAAAACAGAGGCATCTTTGTAACTTCACAGTCACCTATGTGAATTCATCAACATGTCTTTGGATGTGGGCTCTTTTTTTTCTTGTCATAAAACAGCAGTCAGTGCACATGTTAGACACAAGACAGCAAAACACTTTATGTAGTTAAATACTTCATTATCAACACTCTATAGAACTGAAGGGAGAAAAATCACCTTCATTGAGACAAAATAAATAAATAATCAAATGAATTATTGACTTCAAATTGACATTTTGGATATGTATGAAGTCAAGTAGGCTTCTAGTTAAGCCGGGTTTGACTCAACAAAACCCTACAGCTCCCAATTAGAGCTGTAATAAAAAAAAATCATTTTGCTGAAGCAAAGCAGCTTCAGTACAATACACACGCTGTAACTGTACAAATAAAGCTTTTCACCAGAATACCACTGTAAGTGGTAGCCTTGCCACTCCAAAAGGTCTTAGACAAGGATGGAGTACAGGAGAAGCACCAAGGATCTGACATCAAAAAGTGATAATCATGAGACTCATGCTTTCTCTTTCATGAGAACCTTTGGTAGGGTCTTATCTGATAATCATTGGGCGATACAAAGCTTATCCAGTTAGATACTCTCATGGTGTTCTCATGGTGTTCTCATGAAAAACATTTTAACTCTCATTGATCTCACAGTAGTAATGACCATGGTGAATGGCATTATGCTTAATATTCTCAGCTGTTCGCCTTAGATTTAAATCAAGTAACGCTTTTAGCAGGTCATTTAAGCTGGCTTCCATACCCTCCTTCTCCACCCAAATGTTAAGCAAATCATGGATCTTGTCTTCATAGGGAAGGTGCTCCTTGCTTTTGATCATATTGTCACTAATACCAAGATATCGGAAGAATCTCTTGTGATAGTCGACGTCTAGTTCTTCAAAATACTCAAAGCATTTCCTCAAAGACTCTTCACCTGCAAAAGAATAAAAGACAAAGAAACCCTAGTATCACCACGACATATGCACCATAGTAATAATATTTAAAGGAACATTTAGAATACAATTGTATACAATAAATACATCTGACTAAGGGGGCTGATACAACGTGAGTGAGGCATCATGAAAAACTGAGGGCTGAATCTGCAGTTGAATTCAAATAACTGTACAAGTGACTTGGCTGATGCATGTGCATCTTAGTAACATTAGAAAAGTTCTAACATTTCAGAGAAAGAATGAAAATAAAACACTTTACCATTCAAAGGCACAAGCTTGGGAAACTGCTCATCTTCCTAAATGACAGAAAAAAGAAACAATCATTTAATAACTAAAAAAACCTGTTAAAATTATTCAGTCATAAATTGAAACCCTTGTAAATACAGTTCTTCTTTTATTCAGTCACACAGAAAGTCCAAATATCATATTCTGCCTTGCTTATCAGGCACTTGTTCCTGGAAGCTCAATGGAAAATCATTTGTTTGCCACAGTGATTTTGGAAAATGTATTTCAGGTTAGAAAGGAAAGAATGCAGGCTAATGAATGTCCCTCTCCTATGTTAATCTTTAACAAGTTCAACAAGTAACATGTGACTCATCAATTTTTTTTCTCCTAACAATGTGAACACAACTCTGAACAACACAGCCTGTAACTGTCACAATGCAGAGTAGTTTTGTTGAAACTGAAGATGTGTTTCACAATACTTCATACAGTAAGACATTAGCAAGTCCCTGCAGCAGCTAAAATAAGTCATTCTGGGCAAATGATCTTAGTTAGATCTTAGTTAAAATCTATTAAAAGTACTCACACTTTCTAGAATTTTAAACAATGTAGGATAAAAATGTAATCACAGCACCCATAACTGTATTAAGTTTTGTAGAATTTAAACAGTGTGTTACATTCATATTTAGTTTAAGGCCATGTTCAACATCTTGTGCAATATTCATCATTTCTACAGTAAGTAGAGGAGGAGAAAAGGAAAACAGAAAGGTCAATATTAGTTTTTTTTTTAAAAGTTATTGTTTAGTCGAGCTTGCTGTATGTCTTGTAGAAAGATTATGCATTTGCCATCTTTTGACAAGGATGCTGTGTTGCAGTTTTCATGTGCTTTGTATTAAAGGAAATGAATGGAAAAATTGGAGGAAAAGCAGTCAGACCAGAGTAACCAGACAGCTGAGGGCGTTAGCAATTAAGGCAGCAAAGCATTACTGAATACAAACTAAACAAAGGGAAAGCAGGTGAGAAGGAAAGAAGCACGGATGGAAGCAGGGGTGGAAATAAGCAGCTAGTCTCACCATCCTGTCTGGCTGCCAGGGGATCATGAAGCTGGCTTGAGGGGCAGATGCGGGGATGGTTAGACTGTGCTGGGAGTTACTGGCTGAGCTGTTGAGGCTTTGGCACAGCACTTTACGCTCGTCCTCTATCTGAGCAGAGGATCTGGCTCTCACCAGTTGCCGGGATAGAATTAGACTTGAGCAGCTCAGTCTTGGATGTTCTCCGTTCCTCCCCTCCTCAATAGGATGGTTGTTACCGTAAGGCTGGAGAGAATGGACATGTTCAAACAGACATCCCTTATGCCTTACTTAAAAGAGAATCACTCCAAATAATTATTTTCTTCAGTCTGTTTTTTATACTAAATACAGACTACTGTATTCATCTCTATTATCTGAATCAAATCAGTTCATTAGTCATTGCACAGTCTTGCTGTGTGCTTATAAATTCCTCACCTGTCCATCTTTCGATCCTTGAGGTAGATTTCTCTGAGAATCTAAAGAAAAGATTAAAAGAGGGAATTATGCAAATTAAAAAACCACAAGAAGCTATCTGACAACCCTTGATATGAATGGCTTAAATAATCTTTAAAGGGTAAATCAAAATCATGTTGTACATCATACAATGCCATTAAATTTATATGTTTGCCTGAATAAATCCATTCCAAATGGGTTTAACCTTGGCGGAGGAGAGATCATTTGGTAGTGCCAAACTCCTTAGAGTGCTTTGACCCCTGACCACAACAAACAACAGCTGAGTGGTAGGCAGTAGTGAACAAGTCACTGCTCCTCTCCTTCAGGCTTCCAACTGTTATCTTCGTCTTATGCCCAAGCCAAAGTTGCCTTTATACCTGAGTCTACCATTGCCTCAACCTTTGATGGCAGTTTTCCTCCTCTACCCTCTTACTCGGACTTTTGTCATCAGATACCACACTGGTTGAGCTGGGAATCCCCAACATCACACTTTCACTGTAAACAGCCATGTCGTCCCCCCTTTCTCCCACCAGTCCAGAACCAGCTGACGAAACCTGGTTTGCTTTCTCTCAGCGACTTCCTCACAGCCCTGCTCCCAAGGAACTTTCTTTCCCCCATGAGGCCACTCACGGTGTCTGGTCACAGAATTGTGGACAGTATCACTTCCAGTAACTGTTTTTTTTCTTAGGTCGGCAATAATTTCTCATCCCTGCATTGACTGGAGCAGAATTTATTTTCCTTTGCCCTGGACAACAGGCCACTGCCCTTCAATCTGCCTTACCTACAAAGGTGATGGTGTTCAGCAGGGATTTTGTTTAGTGATTCCTCTTTCCTACTGAGATGTCAGCGAGTGCCAACACCTTGTTGTGTTGCCACCTCTATCTCTCTTGGGTCAAAGCATTAACATGACCTGAGTGAACATTTATATGTTTCATTATATGTTTCATCCTGTGAAGCTGTCAGTAAGCATAACCTGACATGGATAATTCATGGCATTCTAGCAAAGTATGTAAGATGTTCATGTGAAATCAACAGATCATGCACTTAAATTAAAAGACCACACCCTTGATTAAAAGAAAACTGCATACCACACCGGCAGTTGGGTTTTATCATGTAGGCCTACCTAATATTTAAGTTTGATCCTACTTTATGCCAGCACTGTCAGTGCAAAGTCTTAGCACATCTGCTACAGCATCTGCTGATGAGTAACTGTCAGCTGAAAGAGCAGCATCTCTACTATTAACAGTCTAATTAAGCAGGTTTCTACGTCCATAATCCTACAATAGCATGCAACAAAGCCCAGTGTTACAAAAGACTCTGTCACTACTGTTTATCACTTTATATCCTGACAGTATATCAGTATCATCAGTAACCAACTTGTTTCTGTGTGTTATGCCCTGCATTCACAAATACAGCCTGATAAGTGGGTAAACAGTTTAAATTGTGGTAAAAAGGACACACATTTGAAAGGGAAATTTCTACCTGGGAAGCTATGAAAAAGTGTCTCTCTTGTTTTTGAGTGGAACCATGGCAGCCCTGTTAGTGCAGTGCATGTTTATTAGCTTAGCAGATCTTCACAAAATGCCTCACTAGACATTGACAATTGGATAAAAACTCTATGTCAACACTTTAACAAAATCTGGTTTCATAATGCTCCTGAGGGAGCTACCACGTAAACGATGTTAACTGATTCATAACAGTATCACCCATCACAGCACTGAAGCAGATCCCGCATAGCCACACAGATGTGAGATAACAATGTTAATCATTAAGAAAAGCTAGAGAACAAAGTGTTTAAGGTCAGGTTAAAGTGATTAAATCTTGCTCTTGCTCCCTTACATACGCAGTTTTTAAAATCACACTGAAACCATCTACAGCAGAAAAAAAGGCTAATCAATGAATTGTTTGATTGACACAGAACAATTAATAGATAATATATTTTTTCAAATTAAAATGCTGAACATCACTAAGTTACAGTTTCTCAATTGTGGGATTTACTGATTTTCTTAATGGTTTTCAATGTTATTTGGAAACAAAAGAAGAGATCTGATAACATCATTTTGGGATCTCTGAAATTGTCTTCTCATATTTTAGAGAGTGAAAGATTAATTTAGAAAATAATTAATCAAAGTTCATAAAAAACAGTCTTAAAGTGTAGCCTGATCTATCCTACTTGCTGTACAAGGCTTTTTTTCCTGACAATGACCTTTAATGAATAAAGTTATGACAGGTTAGAATTGTGACTGTGTCACAGTTCATTTCTAACTGTGTCTGTCTGTGTCAGTCTCTGCAAACCCATCTAGGAATTCACAAATTTGAAAAAAGATCTAATTGTGATTATTTGGACTGATATTGCCATTGTGATATGATATATGATATTATAAGGAATGATATTTTTTGCATAATTGTTCTAATTCCATTGAAAAACATTAAAGTGATTATTGTGGGGATCTGTAACAAACAAAGATTTTTTCTTACATCTAAGAATATGAAGTGTAGGCCAGAACTACTTTGCAGCAACACAATACTTGATTTAAATTGTTTTTTGACACTCACATTTTGACATTCACATTTCTGCTTGGCAACATTTACTGCACTTATTTTGGGTTGCTGCTTAAAACAATTTACTTTTCTAAAATCTATTCCTGTTGTTAGATGTATAATGTTGTTTTCCTGACTGCACCTGTTTATATCATCAGTGTCCCAGTCAGTTTAATTAGTTTATTGCTAAAGACACAAACAGTACAAGTTCAAAGTGATTATTTACAACCTGTTTAGTTACAGAAAGATCACTTACCCTACATACTTATTTCATCTTTTCTAAAAATTTAGAAATTAAAGTTTTGAAATATTACAAAGCCAGTGTGTAGGTCTTGCATATTCTAAAGGAATCTGTTTGATCTTGATTTAATTTTCTATTTATACGTACCTGTTTTTCTACAATGTCTCCAGACGCACACAGCAATGACCACAATTACCACAGCAAAAAACAGGAAAAGTGGCACAATCACAGAGGCCTTTTCTATTTTAAAAAAAAGAAAGAAAAGAAAATGAACTTAAAACAATTGGCATTATATAATGGTAATTATAATTTCACAGTTAAAAATGATCTAGTAGCCTAAGTGATTCCCCTTACTGAGCTATGCTTGCCTTTGTTTCTTTTCTAGTGTAGCAGCAAAGCTATGGTTGCTACACACCTTCTGAAATGTTTGTCATACTATGCTTTGGAAGAAGTTATAACTAGAAGTTAATTTTTAGAGGATAAGTAATGCATTTATTACCTACATTCTAACAAAACAACGACAAGTAGCATTGGATTCCTCTGAGTTGTGTACCTGAAGCAGAGCCAGATTTGGGGTGAATTTTCTTGCACTCCGTGTTGGCAGTAGAGGTGCAGTTCCTTGTTATCTCTTCATCTTTTTCACATCTAGTTTGAAGGCAGGCAATTAGAGCATGGAGAAATTAAAATGAGCAAGGCTGTCTTGGACACATACTCCAACTGAGAAATGAGTTAAAAAAAGGGTTCACTCACTTAAAATAAAACCAGTGCTCAGGTGTATAGTCAATTGGGTTTTCATAGACTCACCTTGAACATTTCTTGCACACCTCACATGCCTGGTCAGGATTACAAAATCTTCCCAATTTGCACTGACATTCAGTATCGTGAGTATGAGTGCATGCCCTTACAACTTCCTGGTCTGAGAAAGCATCATGAAAAAGACCTTATTAAAACTGAGTTTATGCTCAGGGTACAAAAGGTTAAATATTGACTTTTATCCTCCAACACTTATTTCAAGCAATAGTGTGAGCAATAAAGCAGCATTACCTGGTCGACACTGTGTGCACTTAAAACACTGCCGCAGACTGTTGCTGTGCTCAGTGTATGTTCCATCATCACATTCCTCACACTGCCCTCTCTTATGTGCCCTGGTGCAGGGCGATATCAAATATGTTCCTAATGAACACACACACATACAAAAAACACAGTTCAACCAAACAATTCACTTACTTACTGAAGTTTAATTACCAATGATGTCAACCCGCTACACAGCCAAAGTGATGGGTTACTGATTCAAGCTGGTGACAGAACTAAATTCTAGATGGATTAAATCAAGTGTGAGTCCATTTGGCTTACCAGCTGGACAGTTTAAACAGCAGATGTTGCCGTTTGGGTACTCCAAGTCATCACTGCAGTGGTTGTCCCGTCGTGGCCTGGCTTTCATTTCATAGCTAGACCTCAGAAGCACCTCAGAGGGTTGGAAAAGCCAGATGAATAAATAGAACACCTTTGGAAAAGAATGACAGCAATCAATGTGTTGAACTCAAAGAATCTTATTATGATTTGCTTCTCTTTGTTTTAGGATCCTTAAAATGAATACATTTTATATGTGAAATGAGAAGGTTTATTTTTTTTCTTTTTTTTAACTGAACCAACTATCAAAACAAATGCTTAAATTTGGCTCTTAAATATGAGTATGTGCTATAAAAAATATTTTTAAAAATGACAAATTTTGTGGTCCCCCTCTATTAAATCTGTTTTTTTTTTCTTTTTACAACCTAGTTAACTGAATAGCTTTACACTTTGATCAAAGAAAACAATATATCTGAGTAATCTCTGACTTGTTATGGGTATTTCACATGTGACATGTCTGATCAACTAAAAAATAATCAGCATGCGAATAATCCATAGTGGCTGCTTTAACAATTTGTTTTTGTTTCCTATGGATGTCTCTGTTTTGTTAATTCTATAAAGCAACACTGTACACATTTGACTTAATATAACCTGAAGAACAATACCTCTGACATGAGCAGGGCTACCAGCACTCCCTGTGTTCAAAATTCTTCTTTTCCATATCAGTTTTGCAAACATTGACTGTGGTAACCTACTGCTTTAAATTGCCTTAAACTCCTTTATAAACACAAAAATATTCATTCAGAGAGCGAACTCAAAAATAACTTCAAAGAACTTTTAATATTTCAAATATAAGAATAAATATTTGTTCACTAATAGCTTCCTTGTTTCACAGAGACATCTAAGATGATGCAACACTTCACAAGAGTGTACCGACCAATAAAAGGCAATCCTGATCATGCCACAAGCTAATGGACAAGTTCAGAGCTGAGTAGTAGGAGGATAATTTCCTTAAAGCATACATATATTCCATCCCTAAAGCCTGGAAACAGTCCAATTAACGTAGCAGTCTATTTTCAGAATTGACTGAGCAATGTAAGATTTCCACCTTAACTTACAGGTCTTGCAAGACTGATACATATTTGTTGCCAGCCAAAGACAAACAGCATGAGTCCAATTATAGACAACACCTGGTAAGGTTCAGGATTTAACCAAATAAGGCAATATGATTCACACAAGATTGTTCCACACCCATTAGGCTATTTCCTGATATTATCCACAATCAACACTGCTGAAGGATTTCAGGGATAGCTCCTTTACACAAACACACGTGTGCGCACACGCACGACCACACACACTTACTTCAGAGTGGCCTGGGTGACACGCCTGTAGGGCCTACCTTTTTTCTTTGACGTTTTTTATAAACTTGAGCTGCTCATGACAAATTAAAAGTTTTTTTATTTGTTTTTCAAATTGTTTGCTACTGAATACATCCATTAAATTTTAAATTACTTGATGTGAAAAAAATCATACCAACCTTCATTCAGGGCAATCGAAGGTGGCCTTTAACCACGACGCAAAAATGGATACGGCAACTCAACTATAAAATATTGACATTTTCTGAATCTGCAGGACTCATGCTTCAAATCGGCAAGTGTAATCCCCAAAACGGCGCTTCGTTTGGACAAAACACCAACTTTTTGGTAAAGTTGCGATGTAATCTTCGCTCTTTGAGCATTCAATACTGAAGGGAAAGCACTGCGTAATTACGGGGTAAATCGGATGTAAAGCCTGTTGTTTTACCCTAATATAGATGCTTGAAGGATTATTACCACGCCGTATTGCGGAGGGATTGATATTTACTCTTAGTATATTATTTGTCCCTTCATTTAGGATTTGCAGATATGCCAATTTCTAACGACATTTTAAATTGACACTTTCTTACATAAAGATCTGCGCAACACAACAGGAAGACCGCCGCTGAGTTTGCGCATAACGTAGCCCTGGATTTTTGTTATTGTTGTTTGTTTTAATGTTGATTTACTATTAGCAGAGAGTCATAGAAACATTTTGCCTTGTTAAAGAGGGAAATAGTTTAAATGACCGAGTTACTTTCTGAAGCCAGTGCGGAATTTCGCACCTGGGCTCAAACTTCGTTGAGGGACGTGCTTGTGACATTTGTGAAGAGGCTTGTCTAGACCCAAACAAACCAAAATCTATATCCAGTTTTAACTACCGATAGAAAAAGTACCGAATAACAGTGATAACTTCGACAAAAGTGTCCCAAATCGCCGTATGAGGTAGATTATTTGACCGGCACAACAGAAAACTGCCCTTGGACTACCTCTGAGACAACACCTTTCTGCCTAAACAAACAACGACTGAGAGTTAACTTGAGAATTCGGATGCTAACTGAAACAACACAACACAACAGTTTATGAACCCGTTTTTCACTTTCGGGAAACAGACAGGAGCGAAGATTCAAGTTACAAGTTACTTTAGTTTATACAAAATTGTGGCAGCACCTTAGTCCAGAGCAGGAGCAAACTTCTGACACTTACCATATACTGTGGGAGCCTGCTCATGCCGTCATGAAAATAACAGAATACACAGATTTCAAATGACTTTTCTTCCAAAAAAAAACAAAAAAACATCCAAATCTTAAGTCCACTTGCGGTAGATTACTGTGACTGGCGTCGCGCGTGCTGTCTAATGTTTGTCGCAGGTGTGTGGCTCGTGCGGAGCTGGTAGGCTGGTTAGATGATGACGTAGAATCGGCTGCTGCCACCCGTCCCACAGCCACGGGGCCAATGTACAGGCCCCTGAACGCGGAAGTATTCAGATTTGCGCTCATATAAAAGTGTAAATACAACAAAAATGATGTCTTCTTACAAAAAGGATTCCTCCTGAATAAAAGTTTAGTTAAGAGAAATGAGGTGAATTCAGGGACTTAGAATATAAAAGCAGCGGTGCCCCAAAAATGTCTTTGCTCAAGAGAAGCGCTGTAAGGAACATAAAAGATATTTTGTTCAGGCAGCTGGCTCCTAAAAAAATTAAATAATTGTGATTATTAATACGTTTAAAAGTAAGAAGTATTTTAATGTGGCTTTGAGGTGGAGCTATTGAATAGCTATAAACTGTAGCGCACCTTTTATTGCAAGCACTTGTGTGTTCAGGAGCTTTCATTTTTAACAATTTATTTCATCGTATACCACCCATATAAAACTGAATGAACTTTTAACTACAGTGGTTAATATTGTTTATCAGAGAAATTAAGGTTGGTAGTTCTAAAAGTCCATTTATTCATTTCGTCCTTTGCATTGGTCAACATGTTCAACAGTATTTGCTTTTAAATACAACGGAAATATTACAGAGGCTTCTCTCCCGTGAGATCTCCAAAAGCCTCTCATGCAAGCTTCAAAAGACTCAGAACATTAGCCCAGAAAGTCATGCTGAAAGCTACATACATGGAAATTGAAAATAATTCAATAAAGTGTATGTATCCCAATTTTTTTTCTGACTACCTATAAGTGTTTGTGAAGTAATTTAATAAAAGACAGAATGTATTTTTTTAAACTAGGGATTATCTATGATACTGGGGTGTAGAAAGGAGATGTTAACAAAATGTAATGGATGAAAGGTAGAAAAATTTAGATTATATGTAAACACTATTTTTAAATATTGACACATTATTTTTTCTCATAGAAACACTTCCCTTTTTATTTTAAACATAGAACCACAAACTGATTTCTGGACAAAAAGCTACAAGTAACCACATGCCCACTTGTGGTTACAGTTAAGCTAGAATAATGGCATGTATCTACAACTGCAGAGACCTGCATTGACATGAACCACCCACATCTTGAAAACATAAGTAGGTAGAAATTTCCCATAAAAGTGACAAAGTAGAGTTAAGTTACATAATATTGCGTCTTTACAAAAGGAAAAATAGAGAATTTTGACTGGAAACATCACAAAATGCATGGGATGTCACAGGACAAGAATGTTTTGCAGCAGGTGATTCAAACCACTAAGATCTCATTAAAATCCATTCACACAACATTGGTGAGGTAAGGTGCCTGTGCACCTGAAAGAATATAAATAGTATCCAACCAATGAGAGCCTGTTTACCCTGTTACTGTCACGCAAAAGACACAGAAGTGTCTACCACCATACCACCAAAATACAAGGCAGCTTTTTTCCTTAAGCTGTGAGATTTCTTATCTGGTTAAAATTAATTTTATGTTTTCATACAACTTTGTGTTGCATAACTCAACATGTATCTGAAAGCTTGAAGCCCAGAAGAGGCAGAATCAAAAGGGTATCATATCAAATTAGCAAGGCCAGGACGGGTGAAAACCTGCCTGAATGGGACAGGGCCCACGCCCATCTGCTAGAGCTAATAAACTATGAGCTCAGCAGATTGGTATGGCTTCAATGTTATGATTTAGTTAGTAAATGAATAAATGAGCAAGATTGCTCAACAAAAGAGAAAAAAAAAGACATCATCAAACAAAAACTTTGCAAGTGGCGGGAAATAGCAGGAAACTTACCAAAATTCATTTAAGATTTGTCACAGGCTGCTGCTATTAATTACTTCAGTAACTGAGTATTCTCTGATTATTCTAACAATCAATCCCATGATCAAATAAATAATGTTTTTTTATTTGTATAAAACAGGTAAATTAAGGAAGGTCTCTTAGAATTAATGACTAATTGGTTTCCCTGTTTTTTTAAAAAAAAGACTTTTTATTGCTTAAATTGCCTGTCCCTATTTTGAGCACTGAAGTACTATACTATACACTAGCTCTGTGACCTTTGTAGGAGGCAAAAACAAGCGGACAGAAAAGTTTTAGCAATTGTCCATACAAAAATTAATTTATTTTCCTTCTTTCCTCTCAACTAGCAATCATGTTGATCTAGGCTACATTAAATGCTAGCCCTAGTGTTACCTTGTGCTGCTCAGCCCCTCAGACTGTGTTTTTAGTAATGTTAGACTGGATGCTCTTTGCTGTGTTGATGAAGAATCAATGAAGTGCTTTTATAGCAAGCTAATTTTACAACAGACATTATGGCAAGAGTTTTCCTTTATTTCAGCTTGAAATTATCCAAAACCTTTTGTACTCCGTTCTTTTCTCTGGCCTGTGTCTTTCAACTTCCCTTGCTTTCTCTCTTCCTGTCAATTTTCCACTGTACAAATGTACTGTAAGAGTAATATTCACCCCCTGTAAAACAGTGTACTATTTAAAGTTAGCAATGTAAACAGTTTGCATTGATAATTTTTAGTTATTCAGTAACTTTAATTTCTTGTGTAATTGTTGCAGCCCAAGATAACTGTCATAAATCTCTCTAATAAATCTTTGCTTATATTTTCAGGCTATGTTCATAGTGGGGCTGACCGAATAGGTCAACCAAAGCACTTGAGCATGACCCATTGGATGTATCAAAAATACATTAAGTTTTTTATCCAAGTAACTGTCAACTTTTCCTCTGGCCTCAGTTAACTTACAAATGTAAAATATGCAAAGAGAAAATCTTCTGATGTTCTGTGATTTGCCTCAAATATATATTACACATTTTTTGCTTACAGGCTAATGAAAATGCCACTAAAACTGACTATAGCAAATTGAAAAACCGTTTCCTCTCCATTGTTAAGCCCTGCAGGACAATGAGTAGGACAGACTGTTGTACAGAGCCTGCAATCACACACTGTATGTTGTCAACTCAGTCTTCATTGTGTGACAGTTTAAGTTGAGACAGTTTAAAATTATCTAATGAGCAGTTGTCTGCAGCATACAGATATGCAGCCCAACAGGAAGGGGTGGGTTCAACTGAACACTCAACTGAGCTGGGATGTGGAACCTGTGCTGTTGCAGACTGGAAGAAGTGATGAGACTAAAAATGACACCCACTCTTTCGTGGTAGTGTGTTAGTTGTTGTGTTAAGCTGTCACAGAAGTTTGGGCAAAAGCCATAGACCAGATAGGACTGTTCACGACTTACACTGACTTGTAGTTGGGTGTCAGGTTGTTTCATGGGCTGTAAGACTGTGGAATAGAGACTGAAGAGTGATATATTGACCTAGTGTCCACTGCAGCTCATCAACATCCTATTCTGAATTATAAACAACACTAAATTAGTGTTTTGCCAATTTAATTGTTTTGGGATCATTCAGAATCTACTACAAATGGAAGAAGTTCTGTATCGTTCACCCCTGCACTCTGCTCTAACTTGTGTTTTTGATGATAAGGACACAGAGGGAGGATGCTAAGGCCTTTCCACAACTTTTTTCTTAGATAAGAAATTAATTTTACATTCAGACAGAATATACTGCAGAACGCTCATCTGCTGCTGCACTGAGGTCAATATCAACTCTAATTACATGGAAAATATATTACATATAAAATCTATTTTTTCCCATCTTGCAGCCTCTTTTGTGTATGCTGAGAGAAAAGCTGTGTAGGGTTAAGGGGATCTTGAGTAAGGTTGCCAAGCATACTGGTGGGGTTTTATTTTTCTGTTCACTTGCTCTGGGCCTTTTGGTCAGATCCTGGCCACCCTTTGTTAAGGTCTCAATGAAGGAGCCAGGACCCAAGTGCAGAATCGTTGTAATGAAAGTTTATTCAAACACAAAGAAATAACAAAAAAGTGCCTTGCGGGATAATAGAAGATAAATCCAACACAAAATCACCACAAAGGGGAAAAATCCTACTACAAAAAAACAACACAAAAACGACACGAGGGGCAAAACTCTAGAAATCAAGAAGAAAATATTTTAAACAGAAAGTGTCCAGGAGCAAACTCACTAGATGCGTTAGATGCGAAATAAGAATGCACTGTGACTGTATACACAGGAAACAAGAGACGGAGAGATCTACTCGAGAGCAGGAAGCACATATTAGACAAGTCACTCTAGCGAATCGTCTGACACAGGGAAATGTTTGGAGCCTGCTTAAGAAAGCCGGCTGATTGCCGATCCCCTTCAGGTGAGGCTGATTGAGACCTGCTCCCGAGCAGCTCGGGCCCGCCTTCCTGCACCGCACTGAGGAAGAGAGAGAGATAAGTTACAAAACAGAACTAAAACAGAACGAAAAAACATAACCATAACACCCTTAGCTCTCCCACATGTTTGGCAGGATGAGCAGATTGATTTTCAGATAACATCATTGATAGATGCCATTGAGTCCTACACAGTGGACATTCGTTTTGTCTTACTGACATGTTGGATTTATTTAAACAGATTCTAGCTAGCTATTAAGTTAGCTTTTGGAGTGTAGCATGTCTGCACGTTTACAACCAAATACATTAATACTGTCTTTTTGATTACAATTAAAAAAATAAAATGAAGTGTGACAGGACTGTATCACAGCTAAATAGCCAGTGTTGTGTGGCCCCATCTACCACAAGGCCCATTTTATCATGTCCTGTTTTGAATTTCCATTGTACCCTTAAAGGAATGTGTAGATATTGTAATTGAAAACTGTATACAATGAAGAAAATATACAAGGTCACATTTCTCAGTAACATAAAATTTCTCCCTCTGAGTAAACACTAACAGCTAACATGCTGGTTAACAATTAATGTTATGTACCAGGCAGAACTTAACTGCTGGCAGTGCAGCTCCTGGACAGTCTGCACATCCTGGGTTTATCATTTTCATCTTCACAAATATCGGCAGCTGCAAGCATGTTTCAATCTTTCTCTGAAAAGGGAAACAAATGACTCAGAAAGAACATTGTGATCTTTCTTGTCCATCACTTAGAACTTTACATTTAACAGAGTGGAGCAGCAATCAGCAGTAGCAAACAAGACTGGAAACACTTAACATCGAAACCAACTCTGAGGTAAAGAAAATAACTCGGCTCTCAGTGTGTTTTGAAAGAATCAACTTTTCTCTTCCCCATTGTTAGGGGCTAGCTTTGACTTTGCAGTAGGGTTGTATACAACAGACGCTTGACTTGATTGACGCGGGAATGTTCTCGGTAGCCTATCGTTCGGCAAGGCAGCTGTTGCGCTGCATTATGGGATCTGTAGTTTGTATGTTATCAGCGTTTCATATCGCCGGGCAATGAATAACAATAACAATAGATCTATATGAAATCATCGCGCGGGCTGGATATAATTGTACGCCGGGTCGGATGTGGCCCGCGGGCCCTGAGTTTGACACATATGTTCTAATACATCAATAGCCTAATCATTGTTTATCATCAAAGTGTAGCCCTCTGAATCTGAATTTAATTAAATCATGAGGTGTCCAAAGTTCACCAACCTAGTGAATAAAAAGTTGATAGCCTGCTATAAAACCAGACTTGCACTTGGTACAGCTAAGTTATGACTTGTTATTGCAATTTTTTTTTAGCATAGGAACACACAGGGCATGAAGATGGGAGGGGAGCAACAAAGTAATTGCACAAATGGAAGTGAGTAATGGTAAAGGAGCTGCATTTAAATAGTGATTTTCTAGTCTTTCTACAACTCACAGCACTTAGCAACACAAATTAGCCTTCACCCATTCTTCCACACGTTCACATTCTAATGGCAGGCAAGTGCAAACCTCATCAGGCATTCATACACAGTCATTCACATGTTGATGGGTAATCCGTTGGGAGCAATTTGGGGTTCAGTATCTTGAAACACAAAATACATCAAATTTAATATATAGTGTATGATATCATGAATTTATCACAAAAATATATCCAGGTGTTTTATTACATACCACATACTGTATACATACCACACATATGCACTGCTAGTAATGGATGGTTTCAAATATAGTCATTTTTTACGACCATTTTTTTTCATGGCCTCCATCACATCAGGATTTCTATTAAAGAGGAACCTGAAGTCAAGTTCTGGTTGTTAATGATGGCTTCAGCTTTTTGTCTTCTGTCTCCTTTAAAGCACCATCCAAATATTTCTGTTGACCTGTCTCTGAACAGAAGCAAAATATCAAAAAAATGAAAAAGAGCAATCATAACTGCATATGTTCCTAGATCAATAAACATATCCCAAAAGTGGACACACCAACATTATACCCCATAAAAATAAATTATAATTGTATTAACCAAACAAAATCCTCAAGCTGTAACTAGACTTGTAATGTTAGCAAACTGAGGTTCTGTTGTGTATGAGCTTCACCCTCTAAGAGGTGCCGCTCATGGGTTCATCTCTGCATCTGTTCCTCTGCCTCCTGACCTTCTGCCTACCTTCTGGGCTCTCCTTATCATTAAGAAAGTGTCCGAATAAAAGGGGGCACCCATGTCAGCAGCATATCTCATAAAGCAGAAGACCAGGGACACTGAAAGCACCTGTGCCTTGCTTTAATCTCTGTACAAGAGTTAAGGGAAATATTGAACACAGGTCCTATCTATCCCTCTGCAGGAATCATGTCTGGCCTTGATTCTGCTGCCAAGCAACTGTTTTCAACAAAAGAAAACAAACGTTATACTACTGTGATGACCAAATAACAACATCATAACACAGCTTATCTCTTCCTTCACAGATCAAACAATCCACCTCCTCCTGAGCTAGTTACTCAGATTGGGAAAGCAATATTTGCTGTCTGTCCCTCTTCCTGCGACTGCAGTGGCACAGGCTGATCTTATGGCATTTGATGACCATGCAGTGTAATAGCTGGCTCCACATATTGTGCAAATCAGGAAAAGTTTTCTGAATGGCCCCATAAACCCCGAAGGGCTCTTTGGGCCACTCCCTCAGGCAGTTAACCACATGCAAGTAGTGTCCAAGGAGGAAGAAAAGGTGAAGATGCACCTCTTTGAGTTGAGGTTTGTTACAGCTGCAGCATCTCCAGAGCTCCAGGCTCGATTGCCAGGATACGTGCCCCAAGCTTAAATGCCCCACAGCAACTACTGTCACTTCCTTTCAGCCTGCCCCTCCTCAGCCTCTCATAGGGGCTCCAATTCCAAGAGCAGATAGCCAGCATGCAAGTGGTCAAACACTGATGAGCTTCTTCACAAACAGCAGCATCAGCGACAGGATGTGAGGAATGGGTGGCTCTTTTTGAGAAATGCCTGGACACAACAATACTTTTCAGAGCCAGCTATCTGTCATTATAAAGCATTTTTCTTACCATCAATTTGCCAGTGTTTCTACCACGTCTCCTCCACTGCACACAATCAGTGATCTAACTGTAGAAACGATTCTGGCTCTTTCACACATTATTTAAGTAACAGATTTTTCTGTCTCATTGAGCACAACAGTCCATCCACACTTTCTCTCTGTGGACTTTCCATTTCCCATCCATCAGTCTGTATTGGTGGAAGTTTCCCCCATGGCACAAATCTGCCTCAGAAAATTAGTGTTTTGACTTTTCACTGACATATAGCCTTCATTGCAGCTTCTCCTGCTCCTCCCTCATGGGCTGTGAGTGAACATTTGACTCACACAGCTGCAGAAGGACTCTTTGCTGGCTCTCAGATGTGACCACAGAGACTCCTCAAATGTTTGCTCCCACTTTTTGCAGAGTGCTGCTCAGTGTGGAAAAGTCTGCTTGCAATAGACATAGATAGAGCATTTATTAAAGAAAAGTTACACTCTCCAGTCTTTAGGCGAGGAGAACAAAATTTTCACTTATGTTACTTACTAGTTAAAGAAAGAAAAAAAACATGCAAATGAAACCATTCTCAACCTGTCACTCCTCAAAGCCATCAAATTTGCTGTGCATCCGGATAATTGGTCACATGCATCTACATGGATAATGCTCACTTTTAGTTCAGTTTAAGCACAAATATTTTACCTCAAGTTATTTCCTAGCTTCTCACATCTTCTCCTTCTCTCTTTTTGTATTTATATTTTGTTTAATTTTTCACATCTGGACCATCTTATCATGATGTCATCCTCCAGAGAGCGCAGCACTACACATATTGATACTTAAACCACCAAGCACATCTCTGCATCATAAACTGGAGAAAGAGCTTTTCAGAAGAATTTTATCATGGAATGCATTTGGATTCATCCAGCAAGGCGATGATCAGTCAGGTCAGATGTGCTCAACCCTCCTCTGTCCTGCATCATGATTCACAAAGTGGTGTTTGCCCCGTCAGAGATGCGTCTGCTGGGCGTTATGTCAGCCAGAAATGTGGTGGTTCTTCTCTGTCTCCTTCCACCCAGGGGTGGTTTGGCTGTCTCTGAACTGATGCATCACAAGAGGGGATAAATAAAATTCATGAAAAAATGGATTAAGATTATAAAGTAATAATGACAAATTTTATTTATATAGCATATAGCACTTACCTTTTAGAGTATACAATGGGCTTTCCAAAAAAAAAAAAAAAAAAAAAAAATCCAATAAAGGAATGCTATAAATACTATAATGAGCTCTGGAAAAGAGTGGGGAGCCTGTCAGTCAGAGAAGTCTATATTTAACGCAAACAGAGCCAAGTTATGGATGTAATGTCTCGTGGATTCTTCTCAAAATGAACAGAGGCTGAATTCCTTATTATTGCACAGAAAGCTCCATCACTGAAGCTGTCACACAGACAACATATGTAACTGCACAGGAGGACCCCTGTCTCATGCTTGTGTTCACTCTACCAAAGTTCTGTCTTCTTTCACGGCTCTCCTCAGATGTTTGACTATGGAAGGACATCTATTCTGCACCATCATGGGCTTCACCATTGTACTTATTTGATGCTGTCAGCATGATACATCTGAGATTTTCCTCAGTGTTGAACGCCCTGCTCTGGGCTCATTCCGCTTACAGAGCCATCTATCAACTCATTAAGAGAGCAGTGTACATGTACTGCATGCTGTCTAATGCATAGGCTCTCTCCTAACCTGTGGGAGTTTTGGGGACTTCCATATTGTGAAAGAACTGGTCCCGCTCCTCTTTGTAAGTGTTTGTCCTCCCTCTTCTGCTCTGCTATCTCTCACAGCGGCATGTGTGCTGTTGATTTTACTGTAACACTCTCACCCTAACCACTCAGGCAGGGTTTGGAGCAGGAAGGAGCCATGACGCAGCTTATCTTACCTTTGTTGTGCACTGTTTACTCATGAGCCTTATCAACTACAAATCCAGTGGAGTATTATACAAGTACTGACAGCTCTTGAAGAGTGAAGCCCAACATGAAAAAGAATGTCGATTATGTATTTTTAGTACAAACCTTGGTGCTGTAAGCCCCACTGTTTCCACCCACCTTTTGCTTATGAGCAGGTTCTTCTTATATTTTGAGGACTGCTCTGACAATATGGCTAGCTGAATCTTGCTCTGAAAATTTATAAAATTAACACTGTTTGTGATAATGTCACATGAATAGAAACATATTAAAGTTACCGCGTTTCCTGTAGGAAGTCTATTTGATAAGGACTTTGCCAGAATCAACACAGAAATGATCCGTCACCTTATCAAACAAACAGCAAGAAAAAATGTCAATAAACTATTAGTCCAAATGAAACTGTGCCATTAAGTGCACTTAACTTGCTAGTCAGTGACAGATAAAATAGGAATAGCAATACTATGCAAGTAATATTATATATGAAGTTCAATGTTTCATTGAATTTGAAATTTACTTACCTGCTGAGCTCTTATAGCCCAAGAACCTCTGCAGAAGACTTCAGGGTAACTAAGCAGCTTTTAGGTGGAACTGTTCCGGCATGTCTCTCGATGTATCTCGAACTTCTCTCAATTTGTGTGCTCTCATCAAATTGGCATGCAGGTGACACAGCAGTAATAATATTGTTTGAGTTAAAACTCAAATCTTGTCATTTACTCCAGGTTTGATTTTAAACTGTTTGGGAACAAGGAAATAATGGAAGTGACATGTGAATCAGCTTTAAAGAGAATACGTTTTCTATTTAAAATCAGTAAGAGGCAGTCAATGTGTTTCAGTGCCCTCTGCTGTCACTGCAGTAAAAATACCCCTAAAACCATTCCATCCATCTACCCTCCGTCCGTTTGTTGACATGTAAAAGGACCACACAGTTGTTTGCTCTGTCTATCTTGTCTCTCAATGTCCTTGTAAATGAATCATTTGTAGGTTTGTTCTTTGTTTTAAGTGTAATTGTGACAAAGTAGTGATTTTTAATAGAATGCTATCAAAAAGTTTATTTATTATTTTTGAAGTATAAAAAGTAAAAAGTGATGCAATTGACCGATCTATTCATTCTTTCAAATAAATTGTGCATGTTATAGCTGACTCTGGAGCACAAATTAAATATTTCCAAGCGGTATTAACTAATCCATGTGCACGGATTAGTTCCTTGTTGTTTTCTCGCAACAGCTTGTCTATTTACTTTTACAGTCATTACAGTAAATATAATTTGTAAGTTCCACTTTTGGATCTAAGCATCAAAAATTGAAAATCACTTCATCTTCCATAATCCCAGCAGTGCTGACCTTATGTGTTTCTTGATGAGAGTGTCAAGGTCAAAGCTGAAATTTATTAACTAGATAGCTGGATAATTAATAACGGATAACTGTACCACATGATGCATAATAACTAGCATTTAGACATGTTTATTTTTTTATTTTGTAACTGTATATTTATTTCAAAAAGGCTGCATATACATTTGCAAATTCTACTGTACAGAAAACATCCAAAGTGTCCATAATTATAGATACAATTTACCACAAAGCTGCCATGGCATTACCAAACATAGAAGTTCAGCACTAGAAAAGCTCTGCAGCCAATTCAATATTATAATCTTAAATACTTTTTCAACTAACACTTTTAAATGTTTGTCAGTATGATTCATTTTTCTTTTTTCCATCCCCATCTATTTACCATCTGTACTTTACAACATTTACTATTTTACAGTTGTTAAACAAGGCACAAGAATACAGTTTGAACCAAAGGCCATGCATAAAGCAAAAAAGAGTATGAGATCGACCAAGTGTGGTGTCAGAAAATCATGGACTCAACAGAGGATTTTTAATCTCTCAAACAGGGTTGGTTTTACAATGAACTGTTATACACAGTGGAATATATTTGTGCATATGTGTGTCTTATTTAAAAAAAGGTTCAGCCCATTACAGAGCAACAATGGACAGCTAAAATAAGAAAGAGGATGCTGAGTGTGATGGGGTGAACCACACAGGTTGCACTGATGCAACATAAGCCACCATTGAGCATTACAGAAGCACACATACCCATTTTTGACATTCTTTGCTTGCAGGAATGAAAAGAAGAATTTAGTTAAGTACAGTACGGGATTAATAAACAACACTGAGTGGAGAAAAGATTACCAGTGACTACCTTCAGCTACCTAGCTTAAATCCCAAGAAAGATGAACATAATTTAACTTAAAATACAAAGGTTCTTTATCAAAATGAAACAAAATAAACACTAGAAATACTGTCAAACATACATTTAAAGTCCCTGTATCAATCCTGTTTAACCACTGAGAGACAATTTTAAAACACTTTTAGCTCTCTTGTCTTGAACATAACCAACAGAAATTAAATTGAAGAGGGTCTGTAGACAAGAAATGAGAAATCTGGGTTAAATGTATTTAGCCGACAGGAAGGATCTCTCCTGTCTTTATATAGGTTTATTATGCAAGTTTGATTTTTTTGTCAACTTTAAAAACAGGTGATTGTTTTTCTGGTTAAGATCAGTCGGCAAAAGAAAGCAAAGGTCATCACCACCCTTCACATAGTTGAAGCTTGGCCTCAGAGTGTCTTCAGCAGCCTTTAAGCAGTTAAGTGACTCGGTACAAAAGGGCAAAAAAAGTCCATAATGAGAAGAGGAAGTTGTGTGTGTTTATGTTGTGTGAAACTTATTATTTTTAAACTAGGGTTGACAAAATCTTAAACCACAGGTTTTCACTAAACTTTATGATTAAATCCCTCAAAATGAGGATTTTTAATTTGTGAATTAAGCTACAAGAGTCATTTATGTACTAAACAAACATGGTTTGTCTTATTTATACTTAGGGAAGAGTCTTGGTGAATCAAATATAGTATCATAGTTTTACAGTCAAAATCGGCTTCTGTCTGTTTATTTGTTTTAATCTTGATCTGAAAAACCAAAAAGTAGAACCAAACTGATTTAATAACAGACCTTCAATACCTGCAGCCTGGTTTTTAACCTCAGCATTCTAGCTTATAGCACTTTGAGGTAGCAAGCAACGTAGTCTATCTTATATGTGTTTTACAAACAAACATTTCACTATCAAGCATCAACTTCATAAAAATAACTTTTCCCCGCATTCTGAGACACCACATGACCCAAATCACAGAAGACAGTTTTGAGTGCTGAGATCAGGACGAGGCCAAGACTTTAGACAAAGGTGCGGATGTCTGATTCAGTGTTTAAGACCAGGAGAGAAAACATAAAGATAAGAGAGCAATTTAACCTGCCTTTACAGCCTCACATGTCTGTGATACATGGGCAATTTATTCTCTTTTTGAATGGAAATTATTGAGCACAATGTAGCCAAACACGTAAGGAAACCAGAGTACACCTATAAACTTAATATACATGTTTTTTTATTGGTCCAGGTTTTGAGACATTTGCCATTAAGATTTCTGCCTCCCCCCCAGTTCAATGGAGATAAATGGAATTTCATAAGTGCTGCTGCTTATATCTAATTAAGAAAAAGAAATTTTACTGTACTGTAACTATAAAGATTATACTGCTGTTAATCTTTAATTTTGGATGTGACATTTTTCACAGGGTGGAGGCAGGAAACCCAGAGGCACTTCCAGTTGAATGATGAGAGGATGACATATGTAGCTTAATAACTCACACTGGCTTTATACATTTCAAACAACAATTTTTTAAAAAGTCAGATTTTTTTGACAAAGAAGAAACTGTATTTAAACTGTACCAGGAGTAGTTCATAGGCTCAGAAACTGAGGTATCTAAACCTACAAATAAAAAACCAAAACAAAACAACAAAAACAAACAAAACAAAAACAACCAAAAAAAGACAAACAATCCAAAAAAAAAGTGCAAAAGCAAGCATGCATGATGAGCGACAAGACTGATGACGTGATGACAATTTAGACTGATAAAACAGCTGCATTAAAAGCAACATCAGTTGAAAACACAAATTGGAATCCAGAAAAGAAAATTGAGGAAAAAAGCTGAATCTGCAACTGGCACCTGAGACACTGTGGAGGAGTAGGATGAGGAAGTCAAACACGTTTGCCAATCAAATGAAGCAGCGAGAGAAATGCCTCAAACTGAAGGGACATATGAAGAGGCAAAACCTGAGAATCTGCAGGATCAAAGAAGGGAAGTGGAATAGGAAGAAGCCACCATGACACCAGATTGTCAGTAGAGTCCCTCCTGTCATACTACTGTCATAAAAAACAAATTAAGTCACAGAAAGAAAAAAAAGTAAAATAAAGAGACGATTGAATCCAAATATCTGCCACAGAAGGTGTCAAACGATGCACAGCTTCCAAACCTCTCAGGTGTTATAGCACAGAAGCAGTGTTTGCTAAAGCTTGTCAAAATGTGCAGCAGCTGTTCAGTCCCTGAAAGAAAACTCTGCAGGTCAACAGATGAAATTTGTTCCAAATGTGAGATATAACTAAAGTTAATTTACCGAGATAGAAATATGTAGCTCAGGTGTTTCCTGGACATAAGGAGAGATAAAGAGCACAACTGTTCTCATGTACAAATACTCAGATACACTAATACTAACACTAACTGTGATATGCATTTGTTTATGTCACTATATGCTCACACATATACACATACATGCACACAGAGCTATAAAATGTAATTGTCACTGAGGAAACAAGGGAAGTCCAATATTAACATTCAGCATATGTGTTTGTGTTAATTCTTAACCCTGGGGGGGGGGGGGGGTGGGGGGTTC
>JAPZDV010000022.1:5880627-5895565 GCA_029814665.1 Acanthurus lineatus
CCCCCCCCCCCCCCCCCCCCCCCCCCCCCCCCCCCCCCCCCCCCCCCCCCCCCCCCCCCCCCCCCCCCCCCCTCCCTTTTAATGTTAAAGTGGTTGGATGACACAACAATAGGTTGGTCACATGTAGGCCAACAGCTGGGACTTCATAAAAGAAAGCTGTAAAGTCCACTTGCAGCAAGCGGTTTCCTTTGGTATTTTTATTTTCTCTGCTGAAGAAGATAAAGTTAATCTCATTTCATTTGCTGTACCGATGCACTACTGTTTACACTACTTGCTGGTTGTGACTCTGTTGTTTTTACAACAGATCTAGAGCTATGACTTTACAAATAAAGAAGTAAGGATAAAGAAGTCAGGGGATTGTATGGAAGTTATTGTTGTCATAGGCATGTTTGTCCTCCCTGCAGGTCAGGTAGTTCATGTTAGGATGATGTTTTTATGTCTTTTGAAAATATGCAGAGGGCTACAAAGATTCAGTAGAAAACAAGAAAAATGAAACTGCAGTAATCTAATTTAAATGCAGGATGGCCTTGACAACAGGACGGAGAGAGAAGTGATCTTTTGTTCATTGAAACCAAATGGGGTTGTGTAAAAATTCTGCTCACGTTTAGCTTAGATGCAGAGAGAAAAGCTAAATATGTGTACAATCATTTTTTCACTGAAAGCAGTGCGGGCAGACATGCTGACTCAGACAGGAATTTCTTTTAGGTACAATGCTGGAAAAAAAAAATTGTTTATGGGGCAAAATTACACAAATAACATTTTTCAACCTATGTGATGACAGAATTCTTTTGAAAAGTTCAAGGTTTAATACTAGGTATACTAATATAATCAAATAACTGGAGGTAACTTTGATTTTTTGTTAGAAATATTACAGGACCATTTTTTAGTCAGAAAACGCAGGTAGTCTCATAAATAATTACATTATTTATTGATTGTATTAATTTATGTGATTTATTAAGATCCAGCAGGGCAGGATATTCCATTTATGTTAGGGCATTTAATGTTTACTTAAAGACTTATTATTTTTTGGAAGAAAATGTGGTATTTTCAATTAAAGAATCTGCCAAAAGTTCCTCACACTGTTAACACAGCTCCAGCAAGTTTTAAATGAGCAGTGTTTTAATCTAGCAGAGACCTTCAGCCAGCATTAATACTTGTGGGAACAAATAATACAGTGAACAGATATCTTGACAGACTTTTGCTCTCAGCTTGATTTATAAACAAGCATGTGTAGAAGTCTTTTGAATGTTTGTAATGTAAACCCTGTTTGTCCAAGATATTACCATTTGTAAATTCCACAAATTTCATTACATTTTTATCTCCTTTGCAGTGAGAATATGTGAACCAATTGGAGTGCAATTATAAATGAGATTTGACCCTTAACTTTTTGATAATTTAAGGCTCTGTGAGCACCAAGACACACAAAATACACATTTTTTAAACCAGTGGCAATTATGAAACAAAGCAAACTACTTAAATTGGGATAGCAAATAAGCAAATGAATGCAGCAAATGTTCAAAAAAATTTCACAGAAAGATATATGTACAATTTAATAACTCAAGCTCAGCCAAATATAATTTACAAAAAACTGGTAGAGCCTCAACTTTTACTTACTTGGTACTTTGAATTCTAACACAAACCACATAAATTAATGGCAAAATGGATGTGTTAAATGGCAATACATATGCACAAAAGCAAATCAAAATTGGCTATCTCCATTCCTCGCATAAAAAATAAATACGGTAGATTCCAATGTATTATATTAGTTATGGTCAACTGCTTGTCCAAGATATGTGCAAGATTTTCTAGATTCATGGAAATACCCAGAACTGCATTAATTTGACCAAAGCATCATTAATGTCTCAATAAAATGTAAAATAATGATGAAATTCAACTGACTCTCAAATATCATTTTACGTAGATTGTATAAACAAGAGTATATGGGTGGGATATTGTCAAAAAAACAGTAGTTTATAATTCACCTGACTCTAAAGAATGGGAAGGATTGGAAAGAAGAAGGCTTTTACAAAGCTATGTCTTTATGGAATAAAAAACGGAATATGGAATAAAACAACATTAACTAGAAAACTTCCTTTCCTAATTGATGAACTTTTGCAAACAGATCAAAAGGATTTTGTCCCTGGAAAGAGCTTTCTCTTTACATCACATGCCTTTTTGAGATCATACACCCAAATCTCAAAAGATGTGTCACACTGAGTCTAGATACTAAAAAGGTGTTTGATCAAGTTGAACGGACGTGCCTCTGTACAGTCCTGGAAAAGTTTTAGAACCATGATGAGTTCATTTCTTGGATCAAGTTACTCTATAGTAATCCTACTGCAAAACACTCAGAAATTACACTTTTTTTCCCTTTTTTAAAACTATTTATTGTTTTTCTGTCATTATTATTTTGTTTTTGAAATGTGTCCTCATGTCTTCTGATGGAAACATTCAAAGCACCGCAGCACCATATTTTGTTATCTTAGAAAATGAAACTTCCTAATACACTTATTTGAAATAGAGATCAGAGGCAGCTATCTCAAAACCTGGGGAGAGAAAAACAAAAATAAAACACTGTTTGCATGTCTCGATAGCAGCAGGAGTAAGTGAGAGGATGTGTTGTTGCTTCGTCTGGGTGGCATTATGACCAGCACGCATCTCTGTAGTGGAGTGAAGGCAAACCCAATGTAATTTGCGGTACAGTAATCATAACATATAACTATGAAACAACTGTAAGAGATTTTCTTTATCTTTGTTGCCTCTCTTTCAAAATGATTCAACACAGACGTTCACACACTGCTACTGGCACTACGGGTCAGCCAACTATTTGTTCAGCACTACCTCGGTGGTTGACATCAAACAGTGTTTGCTTTTTTTGATTTCATGCCCAAGTTGCCCAGAGCATTTTTTCTCTCATCCTTCTCTCAGTGTGTTTTTTGTGTTGTTTTGTAAACAAACATGACCGCACACTGTAGGTTTATTTCTGACATTGACACAATATTTCTGTTTTGTTATTGTACATAATGTGAACTCCCTTTCCATGTGCACATGACCTCTTAAGCTATGAAATGTCAATATGAGCGTCTGCATGTTTACTGGGTGCGAGGGGAGGGTGGTGCTGACGGTGGTGGTAGGGTCAGATTTGTCAGGGCTGGTTGGTTGGATGATGGGATGCTGGAATACGCTTCCTGCAGTCCCAGAAAATAATGTTTCACAGCTTCCTCCACTCCATCTCTTGGAGGAGCAATCTGTAATGTATTGTTATGCCACAGTTAAAACCCCCCCTCTGCAACATTGTGCCACAAACTAGTACTTTTGTATGAAGGATTAAACACCTCTCCATATCTGTCTATCAGAAATGCCTGATATGTAACAGATTGTTTTTGGATGTTGTGAGGATCTGTAATTGGGTGAATTTTAAGATACAAGGCTTTGAAAGTTCACAACTACAAAAAATAAAATATATTTAACAATAAAATATAACACGTCAAAGTTGTTTCTAAGTGCTTAGTTATGCATTTCTAGACACAGGAACTGTGTGGTGGTAAAAAAGAGAAATTAGATCAGGTATTTCTGAATTATGTAAAAGGTGTATCACATAGTTTGCATTTCAAAATCTGCCATGTTGACCAGCGTGTAAAGGGGCAAGAACAGTCCTCATCTCCTCAAACGTAAGGAGATAATGGACACAAAGGTTCAGGGAATACTCCCGTCCCCCAAAACCACTCACCCTCTAAGCTGGAATATGGTGGCTGAAAACAGTAAGGGTGGATTAACCTTTAAAAAAAAGAATCAATACATTAAAATGAGCTTAAAAATCAAAAACTGGAAAGGCAGAAAAAGATGCGACTCCTTGCTTCGTCTCCTCATAGACAACACGATGACCTTCCTGTGCACTGCCACAGTGTGTCTGTCTGTCACTGGCTGTGCACAGATACAGATATGTGTCTCAGGTCATCAGTTTTCACTCACTCTCTACTCAGACTGCATATTCAGGAGCAGAGTCTTCTGTCTTCTGACTCGTCAGTGAGCCTGTTCCACAAAGACCGCCTGCTTGTGTCTGACTGAAGTCAGACTCTGGCTCATCGTAGTCCTTGGGGGAGATTTTGGAGTGGATCTTGCCAATCTCCTCCAGGGCGCTGGCTAGAGAGTCAAGGTCAGCAGTGTCCTGGTGACGAGCCTCCCACAGGCTCAGTATGACTGCTGATGGACTCTGCTGCTTAGCAAAATAACCCAGGTTCCTGTAAGAGAGCGCACAAAGCTGCATTAACCAGTTACAAAGAGACAGACAGAGGAAATGTGTCATGTTGGACTGTGGACTGTATTCTTTATGATTATGTGTACATTTATATAATACATGAGTCAAAATGAATTTAACAAAAATTGAAATGTCTTTATTTTTCTTTGAGAGAAATTGTTGAATGTGATTCCAGTACAGTTAAAAAAAGGCTTAAAGGATAAGGATCAAGTTATTCTGTATATTTATTTTTGACAACAAATCCTGTATATTGAGAGGACCCAAACAAGAAATTTAGTCCTGGAAACCCACTGGTTCTCATAAACAACCTCTGAATCATACTTCTCAAGAGCTCTCACTCAGGAGCCCAGGGTTCAGTTCCTCTATTAGTTTGTGTTTAGGCAGCAAAAACCCATTTTGTTGAACGCTGACATTTTAATGCACAAAGTAAAAAGATATATGTCAGGCTTTGATACTGACACAGTAATTGTAAATGTATATATATTTATTGATGATTTTGGTCTTTTCATGGGATTTTCTTAACGAAGGAAATATACAGAATATCAAAGGACTTGTCCTTAAATGGGGGTGTCCAGTCATGGATGATATCAATAAATGTAATAATAAAAGGGTCTCATGCACAATGCTGTCCTAGCAGGCAATGGATCAAATCAGTCATACTAAAATAAACTGACTATACAAAATGAAACTCATAAGACATGTTCTGTGAACAAGATGAAAAATGCAGGCTCCTTGAGTGAAATATCTGCCTACTCAATGGGATTTTATGCTTTGCAATTGTATAATTTTATTTATTGATCTTTTATATATTTATTGATCTAACTAAACAAGCATCTGACCCTCTAACAGCGGTTTATATTATAATATTGATTTTAAATTTGAATTTTAACATTATAAACGTGCTTCAAAATATTCACTGCAGCCCTAACTCTCAAAGATCTTGCATATCTGCCATACTTACTTTTTTTGGTCAAAAGAGTTACTGTGTGAAATAAAACAGGTAATCTTCCCATCCTATTGAAACATATACTTAATTAAAAACCATACAACATTATTTTCCCTTATTAACTCCAACAACTTTTGTAAATACATACTTATTGTAAATTTCTGGCAACATGTTTTAATAAAGCTGGGACTGGAGCAAAAAAAAAAAAAAAAGACAAAAAAAATTGTGGAATGTTCCTGAAACACTTGGAACATTCTTCAGGTAAACTTCATGGGCCAGTGATAACAAATATATTATCATGAATGGGTATGAAAAGGGGATCTTCAAAACAATCAGTTGTTCACAAGCAAGAAACTGGCAAGATTGACCACTTTGTTACACATTTGATTATACAAAGGGTAAACCCATTTGGGCTCAGAACCTTCCTAAAAAACACACTCATATAATAAGATCTACTTGGAGAGAGCACATATTGAAACACAGCTAACCACATGTTCCACACCACACATATCAGTCCTAAGTTAATACTAACAAAACCTATCCAATTCCTTGGGTCCACTGGATTCGACTACTTGAAAAAATACTTGTTTCATATGTCTCTTAAAGAAAGTTTGGCAAAAACTGTCTGACATTTCAAGTGTATCAGAAAATACAGTCAAGAGTGAATTTACAAAAAAAGAAAAAAAAGATAAGTAATTACTGGCAGTCATGGTTTGGTTTGGATGTATTTCTCAGTGCTGCCAAAAAAAAAAAAAGGAAAAAAGAGAACTTGTTGCCATGCCACTGTATTGCCTTCATGCATCATTTCATACTGAATCCAGTTGGGGGCAGTGTTTCACTGCCACTCTTTGGTGTTTCACAAGAGAGAAAACATGAAGCAACATTAAAGGCAGTAGCCATAGGTCACATCAGGCTCAGTTCAAAGCCGCTCAACTTGGAGAGGAAAATTTATCTGGATAATTTGAAATCCCAGAGTAGGCTTAGATACCAGTGTCTTATGAATCATGCACTTACAGGAGATTCTGGCTGCCACTGTATCAGGCCAAAAAAAGCAACAACTAGACTGAACAATTATTTATTTAGTGTCTCATCAAAATTGCTAACTTTATTGCAAGTGATGAATCAGTAGTCACAAGTATGATAGATATTAACAAAAATGTTAAAACTTATATAACATTTTGTAAGGAAATCATATATTAAGCCAGCACACACCATTTCAGAGGAAACCAAATAGTTAAACAGACAGCACAATCATTTCTGAGCTGGAACAGTCACACTGTAATTTGCTGTTAATTAACTTGTTAGGAAGAATAAAAGATACCTGATGACAGGAGACATATGAATACGGCCACATCATTGAGATTACCACCATTCTTGGTCATGTTATCATTCCTGTCAGCATGTGTTCAAGGTGAGGCTGCTGAAGAGAGCAGGATGCTCACATCCTGCAGTTACAGAGAGGATGCACATCAGACACTCACCGTTCTAAGTGCAGTTTCTGGGCTAAGAGTTGCCAGTCCTTGCCCTTGGCGTTTGCAGTGTCGAAGGTGGCACAGATCCTCTGGCGGATGGACAAGGGGATTTTAAAGGCCTTGGGCCCCGTCTGGGATGTTGTGGTGCAGTCTGTCTGCATAAAAAATGGAACTGAGTCCTTTTCAGTCTGGAGAAACATAACAGACAGACAATAATCAGACCTGGGTCAGACAGGATTTGCAAATTTGGATTTGCTTTGTGCTTGTCTCATCCAGCCCAGTAAGCCAAAAGGGCCATTTTTTTTACTAGGGACAATCCAGACAGGCATGTTTAAAATTTTAAAACATCAGTACAGAAACTGTAAACAAATAAGACAAAGGTAGAGACACGAGGCAGGCTCCAGGTTATTTATTCATTACAATATCTCTGTCATTGTTTAGAATCACCTTTACCTTGCTCACTTGCCTGTTATTCCTTTCTTAACTGATTTACTCCCACACTTTTCTCACATTTATGTCCACCATTAACACCATACTAAAGGGTTGTGTGTTTGCTGTTAAGGATTTATAGTGGTGCATTAGTTTGAAAGCACATTTCCTATACATCACATTGCTTCATGTGTTTGTGCTGGCAGTGACCTTTCCTTCTGGCCTTTTAACATTTCATTACCTGCCCTCTTTGACTCTCCAGCAGCACACAGCATGAAAACACCAAGATAGCTCAGGTGTGTATGTCATCTTCTGATGTGCTTTTTAAGTTCTTCTGTTAAGGCACACACTGACTGAAGACATGCAGATATGCAACTTTAAGGGTATGGTCACATCACACTTCTGTGCTGTTAAATTTGTTAATTCTTCCATTTATTTAATTGAAGTTTCAGTCTCCATCCAGCTCCAGTGGACCTGCAGTTTACTTGTACACAGTAATCACTAACCAAACTGTGTTTAGAAATACAGCATTTCACAGCCATCATTCTAATGTGTGCCATCAACATGTTTGATACATCACCCTGCCAGACCACACACACCATGGCTCACTGACACTGTTTACACTCTGTGATGGCTCTGCTCACTGTTTATTTATTACCTGCTGGAACCCTGACACATTTTATCAACATGTTGTGCTGGACAGTGAGTCAAATACAATTTAACAGCCAGTTAAATGGCAGGCTAATGTTATCAAACAGCAGCTCTGCTTATGATCAAATGAACATCAAATGAACATGATCTGCTCACGATAAGGCTGGCTGCACAGTGCAGTGTTAAGGTAGGATGGTATTTTATTTAGTGTAGATCTGAAATTTTAAAAATACAGCAATATTAGAAAAGAGTAATTGATTTATATATCATGAGTTTTACCTTAATGCAAATAAAGAACTGGCAGTTAATCCTGTTTTAGAAAAAAAAGGATAGAATCCAATCCAATGAAATCTGATGAAACTTTACTTTCAATTTATGAAAGGTCAAGATCAATGTTGAAAGCATCTCTTTTATTACAAATTCCGACTACTGTCTAAGATGTATATATTTATAAAGATTAATGACTATTTTCAGTTCAGAATTTCCAGGATATGAGTGCTACAGGATGTGTTTTGTATTCCAGTGTAGGTTTTCCAAACTGGAGCTGTCTGTCTGACTTTGGTTTATTACAAGCCTAATCTACTTCAGCTGTGCTAAACAGATCACCATGATATTAAACCACTGAAAAGGTGATAGCTCTAAACATACACCATATGCCTTTCTACAGAGCATTTCTGTATGCATTTTTTTAGCTTGAAAAAATAAGAGGATATGGATAGTAGTGTGACATATTATAGACTTAGACTTAGACTTAGACTTCCTTTTATTGTCATTCCTCAAATTACACAGCAGTGCATTTGGGGAACGAAATTTCATTGCAATGGCTTCCAGAGTTGTATCAGGCAGTGTTTGGGACTAAAACTTGAATGAAACAGGAATCAGTGTGGAGGGACATCGTAAGGTTTCTCAATTTCATGCAAGAAAACAACATCAATTTACTACTCAAACTATCATTCAGTACTGTTGACGATAACTTTAACTAAAGCAGGCCACATTGGCAAATACAATGTATACTCTTCTTCTGCAAGTGGTCATGTCTGTTTTCCTGTAAGTGCCAAAATTATTATTGGTAATAATTTGGTCCCATACCCCCAATAAGCACTTCAATTTATTCATCATATCCTATCATGACAAAGCCTAACTAATCATGGAGGTAGAATTAAAATATGATAATAAACAAAATTGTAACATAATCCGAAATTTCACACGTGTGACTGAATGTAACACTATGCTTTCAATGTATTAGTGACCTTGGTGGCCTTAAGGTAGGGCAAGCACATCTGTGACTGGTTGGATACAGTAGTTGCTAAAGCAGAGAGACAGTTTAACTCATCAGTTTTACCCAGCTTGTCAGTCCCAAGGTGCTCTTGTGTGAGGATTTAGGCATGCTATTTGCTGGAACATGTCGCTCTGGGCAATTACAGTTTACAAATATTAACAGTCACTAAAATGAACAGCTGGATCTCTGATGTCTGTGTTTAACATGAATCTTTGGAGAAAATAACATATAAAAGAGTCTCCTCCATGCTCTGTTAATACACAATGAAAGCTCAGGAGGAGAGCTGGCTTTGCTGTCAGAAGACACATTCCAGGAAGGTGGGGAACCAAACTGAAAGGCGCCTTCACAACCCAACCCCCCACAGCTGCAGAGTCTCACCTCAGCTACAGCCGTGTACACCTGCAGAATCTGCTCATGGCCCTTGACCTGGCGCACACTGATTTTGCAGGAGAGCTGGGCGACGGCAGGGCTGTATCTCTCCAGAGAGAAGGCACAGTGCAGGGGCTGCTGGTTGCTGCACCACACTTGGAGGAAAGAGAACTCCTGAGGCGGTGGCGGGGAAAAAAAAAGGGACATCAGGAGCATAACACAGTGTACAGCAATGTTAAGATTGCTCTAAATGAGATCATTCAGCTGTCTTTCCTACAGCATAGTGTGTGGCCACATCGTAACATACACAGATACCTACACAGGACCAGATAAAAGGTGAGAGCTGGCTTTGAAGTCTCAGTGATTCCATGGCTTGACATATTCATACAGAGAAATAACTACTGTTGAGGAAAGAAAGATATGCTGAAATAATTTACAAATATAACCTGATTCAGTCATACAGTGACTCTGATAGCAGAAGCAGGCTTTTAACTGTCGGCAGTATTTGTAGGAACACAGGGAACAGGGAAAGGATTGCCTTTGATGTATAATTAATCTGCACATCAGGAGCATATCTGTGGGGAAACGTCCTTGACCTCTTTCAGACTCTGTCTCTGCTATATCTGCATAATAGCAGTGACCTGTTGATGTTTCTCTGTGAAGCTGGTAGAATTTAAAGTGGTGACTGGTGTGCCTACTGATGACATAACCCTTGTGGCTTAGTTCTTGGCTGGCCAGTGTAGTTCAGAGCAGAAAATGGAGTCCTGGAGCAACAGCAAAGGAAGGAGAGGGAGAGGCGATAGAAATGCATGAAGCATAGCACTTAAGGATGTCTTTCTGAAAGCAAAACACTAATTTTCTACATTTGCTCCAACAAAGTAAGCTCACAGTGCCTGCCAGTTATCCTAAGGCCCTCATAAATAACACTGAAGAGATGGTGGGTGATTCTGAAAAGAAGAGGTCTTCACCCGGCATTCAGATCTTTAAGCAACAACAGCATAAAGAGTCACAGCTCAGCTGCTCTGTAAACTGCAGCAACAGGTAGCCTACAAAACAGCATCCATTGCTGCTGTGGTGCTTTCCATCCTAATACTGTTTGCATATTAATGCTCCTGCAAGAACAAACACAAAGCGATTAATCTCAAGTCACGTCTATATTTATGATCCTCAACAGAGAAATGTGGGTGACTGCAGCATTAGAATGGTTCACACAAAAACAAATAAAAAGTCAAGACAAGATAGATGTTATAAGCTGAAGAGGAATGATTTTCATTAGATTACTCAAACTACCAAGAGAAGATATCTGACAAGACTGAATATCTGACTGGCCTACAAACATAGGTTAGAGTTTCCCAAAACAAATAGATGCAAGATAGACGCAGAGGTGGACTTTTTGCAGTTGGATTAGTAAGAAATATTAAGCTGACTTAATAAACTGATTTGCTAACTCATAAGTCATGTGTTATTGCACTTGCTTGATGTTTGGCTCTGGTGACAAAGTTCTCGAATCACTTGTTTTTTAACATAAACTGTGTCAGCCTGTTTTCCACAGAATTGGCAGCAATATTATCTGCATTTCAGGTTATGTTAGCTTGACGTGCTGCTGGCCTGAGTTGTGTGCAATGCAGGTGCAAACTTTGACTTACTGTTCAAGACACAGGTTTTTGGGATTTAACAATGCAATGATGCCACACAGTTTTATTTATAGTTGCCATAAAGGCTACAACCAATCATATTGTTCCAGAAATCTGGTATTGGTATGAAACTGGTCTTGCGCTCAGAAGCCATAGGGATGCTAAATCACAAAACATATCAATTTCTTCATTCATTGCATTAAGAAAAAAGTAGAACTGTAAGCAAATAGTATTTTAGATACCACTGAAATGTGCAGCACTTTGCTTGCTGCATAATGAACAGAGTATATTATCCTTTACAATACGATGAGCGTGACAGTTAAGTACTTTCATGCGGCTGGAATTGAAAGCTGCTGCGCTTAGCATAAGTTCTCTTGAGTACAGAAGATAACACCACAGAATTTATCTCAGCAGAACAGCAAAAACAAGATCCTGCAAAACAGCAATTTTGGGTCAAATCTCTGTTTTCAAAGGATGTCTTGTCAGTTGCTGCAGTGGTTACCTGACATGTGGTAAAGGGTTTGATGCTCCACAGGAACTGGGGGACATCCTGGATTGACACCTGGAGGCTGAAGGTGTTCGCTAGAAAAGGCAACATCTTTGGCTCCTCAAGGAGCTGACCCCACCTGCTCTTCTCTGCTGCCACCACTCCCTGAAGTGGAAGGAAAGTAAAAGGAAGAAGAAGGGAGAGAATTGAAGGAAATGGGTCATGAGGAAGTCAGCATAACAGAAAGAGTGTAGAAAAACAAAAATATGAGGGAGACATGAGAAATGAGATGATTGTGGGAGAGTACTCTAATGAAAGAGTCCTTGTCACACTCCCTTTGCAATATAAACATGAACATATTGTTGCTAAGTCTTTTCTCTGTTACATTAACTATTTGACTCATCACAAATATTTACACAGAAACCAGCAAGTGATATAAAGTGCTCACTCTCACATCTGAATCTCCCTTACATGATAGTTTAAAGCACTTGCATGGAAAAAGGTGTGTGTGTGTGAGTGTGTGCAGGTGTGTGGGGTTTCTTCAAAATTCAATTTGTGATGATGAAAGAGCACTCTGATTGTCCCTTGCAGGTATTCATCTGTCATCATTGTTCAGTGTCCCGGTGGGACGTTTGCGTGTCTGCTCTGTCTGTACTTAGCCATCTCCATCACAAAGAAAAGGACAGAGAACGGAGCTGTGACTAATGCCGGGCCAGACTCATTCTGACTGTGCCTGCAAGATGGCTCTGCATAGGTGTATAGCTGAGTGTGTGCATGCACACAAGAAAAGCCCATGCTGGGCATATTGCAGATTGTGTTCTCTGTAGATGTGAGAACAATCAACTATTTCCAAAACAAAGACAGAAGATGTTCAGAGAAAAAAAAATGGCAGCAGTAAAAGGTGAAATATGGTGCTCATGCTGTGCCATCTGCCACTGTCATTCAAAACGTCAAAACATCGTGCAGCTGGACAACACTGGATTTTCACTGTTTTCAAATAAAGCATGCAACTGGCTTGGATCTGTGATAAAGTTTCATCATTTCAACTCATCTGAGGCTGACAGAAAGCCATGACTGAAGAACCGAGAGATCTGTGACTGTTGCTGGTCTACTGTTGTACACATCAAAGATTACTGATGTCTCTTGGATCATGCTTCATAGCTAAGGGAGTGTTGCAATGTCAACTTTGAATGAGAAATCCAGACAGAAGAATTACAAAGTTGTTATTTCGGGAATCAAGGATTCCAAAAGAAAAAGTTCTGTTACATTTTTGCATACACAAAGATATGAGGCTGCAGGTTGGGGCCAGTGTTGCCTTCTTTGCATCTCACTTGCTTAATTTGACACCTTAGGACACATTTAGCAACCAATCCAGCAAAAATACAGTAATTTTTCACATGAACCTTAAAGACCACTTTGACATATAGTTCAAAAGAAAAGTTCACATAAAAATAAAAATTCAGTCACTGGTTACTTTACTCACGCCCACTGTAACCAGAAGTTGCATTCTCCTAAGCAATTAAAGAGGCTGTAGACTGTTAAGTCAGCATAATTTGACTTCATACAGCTCATCTGGCATAATCCAAGTCTCTGAAAGCCCTGAAATCCAAAACTAACTTTATCCCTTTTAATCTTAAAACTTTACTGTAGCTACTTGGCTAAAGCGTTGGACCTCTTTTTTCCAAGGGGGGGTGCACAAGCTCCAAAGCCATGTATGCTTTCAGGAACGATCCACGTTTTTGAAACGATACGTGGACAGAGACTCTCGACCCAACTTTCTATTATCCTCTCATCCTCTCTATTATTCCCTCTAACTCCTGAACCTAACCTTATTTTCTCACCATGGGACAACTAGGTAAAATTACAATTTTTATTTTGGGGTAAATTTTTCAGTAAAAACTTCTGTATGCAACTTCTCACTATCAAAATACATAAATTCAACTCTAACTTTTTTCAGTATTTTGTTGAATTGTGTATTTATATTATTCCTATCATGCCAACATTGTTTAGACTCCGATGAATATGCTATTTTATTCAAGACAACAGTGCATTTTATAGTGTTGCCTGTCTCCACCCTCTGGGGTTAGCATCAGTCAGAGATTTAGGAAAGTAGCAGGAAAACCTGATTCAATATAAAGTGAATTAAACTTAAGCATACTGCCTTGTCCATGAACATTTCTGTATGCGACAGTCAGATCATTGGCAGTGATGAATGTTTAACAATCAAATGAAGATTTTTCTACATCGCATAAACACTTGCCATGTCTTGGTTTTTACAGCTGACACAAAAACCTGTGTGATTTTTGGTGATTTTAAGATCTGTTTCAACTGGATGTTAACTTGTTGGGTTTAAGATAAACTCAAAACTGCATCAATATGAATAAAGATGATCATAGATGATAATTAGCTAAAGATAATAACAGATAATAAGTTTCACTTTTTGAAAGTGTACTCATAGCAGCATCTTGGAACATCACAAAATATTTAAAAAATGCCAATCATAACCCTTCCTTTGTTTGACCTGAATGAAATATTCTCCTCACACAGGTGTTTTAGTTGCATCAGGCTTCCAGTTGATCCAGAAACCAGTCTGTCATTGTGCTGTAGCTTGGAAAACACACAGCAGAGATGTAGAGCTAACAGACAGGACCCCAAGGGGTGTGTGAACGTCTGGCATCTGTTCAGCAAGCTGGGAATTCATAAACTGCATCCAGAATGCATTTTAAAGCCAGCTGTGGCTTACGGCTGCGACATGACAGAGAGGTGGTCGGGAGGCAGAGGCAGTCACGAGGCTCGATGTGCTCTGTTCAGCTTGGTTCAACTTTTCTGTTATTCTAGTCTCTCCAGGGAGGACGAGAGGCTTGATTTCCCCGTTGTTCACTGATGGGATCACAATGCATAAGAGCCCTATGGGTCTCTATAGGAAACCAAACGAGTTAAAAAGAAATAATTGCCTCACATGGTGATTACAGTACAGCGGTCTTTGTGTCACTTTATTGAAAACTGTGAAAGAGAATTTTCAGGCTGTTACAGAGTTCCCATTATCAGCTCTGAAGTATTGTTTCACAGAGCTAATGTACCACGCATGGTTTCACTGGTAACAGCATATGCAGAGGTCCCTGCTGTCTAACACAACTGAGGGAAAAATGTTATACACAAGACGTTCAGATTGAATCTAGGCTGAGACAAACAAGAGGTACTCTCTGAGAGGCTAAGAATTGCTAATTTGAAGAGTGCATCTTTTTGTTTTTGTGAGAGAGGTCAGAAAAGCCACAGTTGTCATGCCCAACTGCAGCAACACTGTCTGATTTGCCAATTTAGATTCTGCACTGTTGGGGAAAAGATCAAGAAATATGACGCGGCCGGCGGCCGGGGGGGCGGGGGGGGGGGGGGGGGGGGGGGGGGGGGGGGGG
>JAPZDV010000022.1:5899871-5915598 GCA_029814665.1 Acanthurus lineatus
CAAATATCCCCTGGGGTCAAATTGACCCCAAGGGTAAAATGTGTTAGTAATATTTGAGGATAATAGGAGGGTTAAAGTTAGGGGGGAGGAACTTGTCTTTGGATTTAAAGAAATGATCCCACTGTTCCAGACAGCCAGCAGATGTGAATGCATCTGTATGATAATTGTCTCAAAATATGAAATACGAGTTAAAATTGGAAACAATTTTTTTTCTCTTCTGTCTCTACCTAAGGTACCTCGATGCCTACCTCCAAACATTCCTTACCTCTGCAGAAAAACATTTTATGTTGGGATTAGCAGTGACATATTACGTGTTCACAGATCTACCAGAGATGGTGCCAGAGATCAAGCTTGCTCCTGAGCGAAGCCTGAAGGTTATTCATGTGGAAAAGCACTCCAGGTGGCAAGACATCTCAATGATGCGCATGAAAACAATATCAGAAACCATAGAATCAGAGATTCGTCATCACAGTGATTATGTGTTCTGCTTCGATGTGGATCAGGAGTTTAAAGGGAGATTTGGCTCGGAGGCTCTGGGGGATTCTGTGGCTTTGCTTCATGCCCACTATTACAAACTTCCAAAGTGGAGGTTTACCTACGACAAAAACCCTAAATCCATAGCTTTCATGGAAACCGGAGATTTCTACTACCATGCTGCAATCTTCGGAGGCTTGTGGGGAAATGTGAAGAATTTGACAGATTTCTGCTATTCGAGCATTATGAAGGACAAACAGAACAACGTGGAGGCTCTGTGGCATGATGAGAGTCATCTAAACAAGTACTTCTGGCTTTACAAACCCAGCAGGCTTCTCTCCCCTGAGTACTGCTGGGACCAGTCTATTGGTGACAAGAGGGACATAAAAGTTACTCGTCTAATATGGGCACTAAAATATTATGACAAACTTCGCAATAATTAGTTTGGTTCGAAGAGCCACAAATTGTTAAGTGTGAAACTGTTTAAGTCTACTTTGAATCATCTGATTTTAAGTGGTACAGCAGAAAAATGCTTTTTTTTGGGAAAATTGTGAGAAAAACTATTTATTAGCATTTCTTCATCTTTAATCACTTATGTTTTCACAGTGAAATTTGGTTTACATATGTCTGTAAAGTACACTGCACTGACATTATATGCATCTCCAAAATGTTTTTAAGGGTTATTTTAAATGATTTTTTTGTATTTTTAGTTGTTTTTGAGGAGATTTGTTGAAATGTAAAGTAACCTGTTTCAGGAGGTGGGTGCATTGATCAGAAGTTCAATTTGCATGTTGATTTGAAATAATAAAATTTTATATTTGTATTCAGTAATAATTTCACTTCACTTCATATTAATCTTCATATCCGTTGAAAGGTACCAAGGACTGAATGGAAGGGCAACGTGTAACTGGTTGATCTTTGACTCCACTCAAGGATTTCTTGATGTGCCGTGACAGTGAGAAGGTAGTTAACATTAAACTTAAAGTTCAATCAATGAAATGGCATCGTAAAGCAACTTATAGCCTATGTGAAAACACCTGTACATAATCTCTGTATGGGAGACACACTTATCTAAGTCTACACACTTATCTAAATCTACACGAGGGAGGATATTTTTCCACATACAAGGACACTAATTGTGTAAAGATAGAGTTGTTTTACTTTTTTGCAGAAATTCTTTGAACCTTGAACACTGTGACTCTGTCCACCTGTGAATAAAGCTGCCTGAACTGTGAATCGCCTAATGCCTGTATTTAGGGTTAAGGTTAGGTACACTCAGCTGAGTCACCGACTCCATGTTATCAGCCTATCAATCAGCTTTACATATCAGCTTAAACATTTTCATATATTTGCTTTAGTCTTAATTTGTCTTTCTCTTTCACATGTGAGTATTAAGGCAGGTATGCAGATTAACGAAACACAGAATTACTCAATGCCAGACCAAACAAAGGTGACGTGAAAACGCCCTTAAATTTCGTAATCTTGTTTAATTATAACTTTTAACTAACCCTATCCCTGCCCAAAGACTGCAGATAAAATGTAACTCTTGGACAGCTGATGACTTTCTAATGACAAATAAAAAAAATTAAAAAATAAAAATACATCGAGCACTGATGACTTCATAGAAAAAAGATGAGGTGAGAACTTGGTGAGGATCTCAAACTGCTGACTTATAAAAAGCATCTGAACTGTAATTTCTTAAAACCACAAGTTTTAATGATGGACACACAGTCACAGTATCTATGAGCAATAGATGTTTTGTATTATTCATTAGTCATTTTCATTCAGTCATTAGGAGGTTGATAATTCCTTTCCTATTAGCTCCAATAATTTTTTAATCAAATAAATAATTTTAATTATTCAAAAGAAACTTTCATCGCATTTTGGTTTATTCGCTTATGCATTCAAAAACAAAATATCAATAAATAAAGACACAAATAATTAATTAAATTATCAAAATGCATTAAATCTCTGTATTAAATTAAAACTCTGCTACTTGGACAGTGTGTTTGACATTTGTTTATGGGTAATTTACTCAGAAGTTTGCTTCATCATCACAGGACGAAGAGTTACAGGAATTCACCGCAAGTTTGTTTGTTTATTTTATATTCCCAGTCATTGTCTATAAGGGGATTGTGTTTTAGCTTTTGTTCAGTTGCTCTGCAGACCAGCGCAGGTTTTTATATATTATATCGCTGTTTATGCAAAATTCCTATTTTGGAAAATTGTGGGAAAAAAACTCTATTTATTAACATTTCTTCATCTTTAATCACTTGTGTTTTCACAGTGAAATTTGGTTTGCAAATGTATGTAAGTACACTGCACTGACATTATATGCATCTCCAAAATGTTTTTAAGGGTTATTTTAAATGATTTTTTTGTATTTTTAGTTGTTTTTGAGGAGATTTGTTAAAATGTCAAGTAACCTGTCTCAGGAGGTGGGTAAACGATGAGAAGTTCGATTTGCATGTTGCAAGTAATTTGCATGTAATGTGTTCTTTGCTGTCTTGTTATGTTATGGTTTGGGTAGTGTGCTGATTGGACTTTGAACTGTGTTAAATTTGACCTGGGTTAAAATGTATAACCTTGATTTGTATAAATTTGTTTATCAGTCATTAACTCAGCAGTTTGCTTCCTCATCACAGGACAAAGAGTTATAGGAATTCACTGCAGGTTTGTTTGCATATTTTATTTTCCAGAACATTATCTATTGTGTTTTAACTATTGTTCAGTTGGCCTGCAGACCAGCGCAGATCTTTATATTTGTCCACTGAAGGAATTAAGATCTTATTCCTGTTCAACCATCATCTTAAAAAGCTTTGTTTTTCTTCCTCACCTGACTCATCGGATGACACCTCAGTGTGATCTGGCCTGAATCAGAGTCTTAGATGAGACCCTCAGGAACTCAGATTCAGGCCTGAACACTAAACGCAGCTTCCCAGAGTCCCCCTGGTTTAACACATAGGTGTGAACTCTGTCAACAAAACCCATCTCTGCCCTCACATCTTTCTCTGACTCAACTCCCAGAGTCCGGGCACAGAGCAGCTCCACTTCTCAGCAGTCTGTTTTCAGAGGCAGAGGGCACAGTCCTTTCCCCTCGCTCTTCAAGGGACTTTTCTCAGGATAATTTCTGCAGCAGTCCTGCTCAGTGCCCATTGCTACCCTGCAGCAATATGAGAGCTTGCAAAAGGACTAACCAGGATAATAATAATAATAATAATAATAATAATAGTAGTAGTAGTAGTAGTAGTAGTAGTAGTAGTAGTAGTAGTAGTAGTAGTAGTATAGCTTTATTTGTATAGTTTAGCAAGTATAGTATAGTATACTTTTAAAAATGGGGGTGTACAAAGTGCTTTGACATTTATAAAAAGGCATATGTATAAGAACAAAGCAAGAACAAAAAATCCAGGAGTAATGCAAGGCGTAAATGTGGCAAAAGTTCTACATTTTTTTGATTGAAAATATAGTAATAGCTGACAACACAAACAACTGACAGGATGTCAGTTGAGGAGGCAGTCCTTCAGTGTGGCCCAGGACACATTTATGTACACACTGCTAAAAAGAGTGTGGCCATACATGTTGCAGACTAACTCCCAATGTAATCTGAGTTAACAGATCTCAATGCATTCCTATCTCATCTTTAGACTTCCTTCTGTATGCTCCACAGCTGATTGCAGACTGACAGCATGAACCAAGATGGCACATATGAACCCCCTCAGCAGACAAATGGAAGAAACTCATAGCTAAAATTATGATGTTCAGGTTTCAGAGACACTACTTCACAATAACATATCCATGATTGAACCATATGTTGTTCACAAACACTACATCATAATCGCCGCTTTTTACAGCTGTATCTGCAATCGCTGTCAGTCTGTACAGCCTGAAATCCAGCGTTAGAATCCAAAATATGTTTCTGCAGCCACGACTCAATAAAACCATCGACACTGCATTCTGATATTCCTGCTGTGTCCTTGTCAGGGGCCCTGCCTTATTCATCTTATGTGCCAAGAATCTCATGTTCCTCTTTACTTTCTGTTGACCACCAGCTCTGTAGCCTAAACCTGTTCCCTTAAAAAATTCTTGAATTCTTGGGTCATGCTCTGGACATCACCGCAGTTTTGGAGAGCACACTCAGGTTGTTGTGGAAATAAATGATTTCCCTCTTCCACTGGCTTAGTGACATGGCACAACAAAAGTTAATTGTTCCCAAAGTATCATTAGAAAGTTTTAAGCTGCACAGTATCAATATTGGAATGAAACATCTTACTGTATGCAATGTTTAACATACTGCAGTAAACATATCACCTCATTCCCTGTTATTGTGTTACTGATTGGGTATTTTTCTGCTTTAGTTTACCCAAATTATTTTTGTTGAATTCTTAGTTATAGTGGCTAATTACCCGCTACACTTCTAAACATACTAGTTCTGTTGAGCACTCATAGCAAGCTCTCCACACTTTACTGAAAACCCCCAAATTGTTTTTATTCAATTAGCTATCGCTTCACTTCCTCCCTTTTACCAACCTGCTCTCTCTTGCACAGTGTGTCAGATGTTTAACTATTCCTACGCCTCCTTTTGGGGTTTTGAGGGTGGGGCTGGGGTCTTGAAATGCTGATACATTTGATGAATGGTATTTTTTTTAAGTGTTGAAGGCAAGGATTAGTGCATTGAAAGTGTGGCTTAGCACTTTGGAAACTCAATCAATACTGTACTAGGCATTAATAACTGATGTGGAGTGTGCTGTACCCTGAACTCTCCCCTGCACTGTCTATCCCCCATTGCATGTCAGTCAGCAGTGAATCCATCGGACTGAATGTTCCTCGGCTCATACATAAGGCCTGCTCAGCCAGTATCCATGTCTAGCTCCCCCGACATGTATGGTACTCCTCCCATTCCCACAGCCATAATCATTCCTGTCAGAATATCACAGATATCAAGCAGACCTTGCAGAGCTTATAGTTAATTACTAGAGTTAATTATAATCATCTGAGACCACTGCTCACACAAACCACCTGCTGCCAATCCATCTCCTAACCTCTTCATATCCGCAGGAATGAGCATGATCCACTGAAGCTATTGACTAAGCACAACTTATTAAGATTTAAGTGTTCAAATTTTTGATGGTTTTTGGACAAGCTTTGGGTTTTAGCCAACTATAGACTTATAACCAACCTCCGCCTTCCCTTAGGTCCTTGAGAAAAAGGCTGCCAGTTATTAGTTGTGTGACTTTCTGAAAAACAATAGTGTATTTATGGAATTTTGGTCAAGTTTTTAAGTGCATCAAAGCACAGAGACAGCAAAGGTGATACTTACTAATGACCTTCTAATGTCATCAGATAAAGGATTTGTTTTTGTACTTTGTTCACATTTGTAACATTGAAAAAATCATGCACTTCCTGACTCAAAAAATGCATGTATTTGTTACTTCCAGGCTGGACTAATGCAATTCTTTATAATCAAGTTGCCCCAATAATTGTTTAAGACTCAATAGTTGACCCAGAATGCTGCAGCATGTGTCCTGGGAAAAGTATGATATAAGCGTCTCTGCAATAGAATTCAAAAACCTTCTACTTACTAACAAAGCCCTTAATGGCCAGGCACCATTATATCTTAAAGGGCTCATACAGAGTATCCAATTACTCTGCTAGAACATTGTGATCTAAGAATTCAACCTTATTTGTCATAGAGTTTCTATAAAGTAGATAAAGAGCTGGAGCCTTCAGCTGTTATGCTTCTCTCCTCTTGAACCATCTTCTAGTTTAAGTCCAGAAGGAAGATACCCTTTTCAAATCTAAAAGTAAGCAAAAAATGTAAAAAATTGGTAGGGCTGACTCAAGCCTACCTTAAAACCAGCCCCTAGGTATGCTCCATTTCCCTCTCCATCTGAATGCATTTGTGTCCAACTGATGCATGTTATTACCTTGGCATCTAAACCTAAACCTTATGCCTTGTTGACTCTGAGGTTTGTCCTTGGATCACGTTATTCTTTTTCTTGTTCTTCTTCTAACTATCGTTCTCATTTTCATAATCATAATAATTGTGATTTTTGTTTAAAATTCATGTAATTATAATAATTGCACAACACAAAGTTTTGCCACAAAATACAAGTTCTAGTTCTCTTGTGATACTGAATTTGTCAGCCAAAAATGACTTACCAAACAGTTAAAGGTAGGTCCCTTTCTTTGCATGCACCCAGGGAAATTTCAGTCTTTAAAATATATTTTGGGCAGTAAGAATATACAGATTTTGATCTTTGCAATGCACCTGAAGTATTTCAGTGCATCATGAGCCTGGCAGTGGCAGGTTGTTAAGGCTGTGTTGTTTACCTTGATGATGTGACATGTTGATGCATTCAGTGGCACGTGGATGTCCTTATCCAACACATCTGTCCACTGGTCAGAGACTTGGTTGAGGTGCATCAAACTGTCAGCCTCACTAAATGTGAGATTGTAAGGGTTACTGTAATGTACCTTGGTTGGGTGGTTGGTCAGGGGGAAATTTGACTGTTGCATGAGAAGTAAATCATTCTCTTTTGTCTATCAAGGGTCCTTGCAGTGTGGCTTCCAACATTGTTGTGCATCCCCAGCTTGAACCATAAAGTCAATCTTTAGTCCTCTTTCTCTCTCTCCTTTAAGGAAACTCACTTAATACTAAAATGAGTCAGAGCCAGAACACAACATTGCTCCCAATGTGCAATGTCAGTAAGACCCTGCTTCTCTTAGCCTGACAATCACACCCATTTCAACAAAAGCTTGTTTGAAGGCCCCTGTGTTGTCAGCTGGGAGGCTGTATGTGTTTCCCTGTCTCTCTCCCCCGCAGATGTCTGAGTGGGTAGCTTAGTGCACCTGGGCCCGGTGTTATGAAGTTAATAAAGCCATGCCCGTAGTCACTGAAATTCTCTCTGCTCTGCTCCTCAACAAGCTCTGCACACATTTGGTTTGGTAAAGTTTTTTTGTCTAGACTTCCTTCTTGCCTTGCGTTTTACCTTAGAAGACCCACACTCACACCCATCACACATGCATATCACCACAGATTTTTACTGATTTATACTCTGTGATGTGAATATTTAATCTGGTATTGTAAGTCAGAAAAGTAGTCTAGTTTAACATTAACACCTGGGGTTTCCTCTCTTTGTTATGGCCCCATGAGTCAGGTCAAGACACATTAATACATATCTCTCTCACACACTTTCACCATCTCTCTCACACACTTTCACCATCTCACTCTCTCTCTCTCTCTCTCTCTCTTTCATTCTCTCTCTCTCTCTCTCTCTCTCTCTCTCTCTTTCTCTCTTTTTCTTGACCCAATCAGTCGAGGCAGAAGGCTGCCCACCATAGGGCCTGTTTTTCCTCACCACTGTATCCAAATGCTTGCTCATGGGGAAATGAGGAATGGTGGATCTCTGAGATTACAGTGATCAAGATCTGTTCTCTATAAAAAGCGTCATGAGATAACTAATGTTAAGACTTGGCACTATATAAATAAATTTGACTTTTCTTGACTTAATATTCAATCAGTTAGCCTAAGAGATGCTGGTTGGTGGATATTTTTGTTTTTAACAGAGCCAGACTTGCTCTTTCCCCTTTCTTCTAGTCTTAATGCTTCGCCTCACTGGACTCTGGGAGATACCACATGGTGCTTTTGGCAACCAAAAATACAGTGTTATAATCTCAGCACAATCAACATTTTAAACAAACAAATACCTAATGGTATCTCACTATATTTGAAATAAGTTAAATGTTCTTGAACTACCTTTATACTTTGGTAAGCTATAGCAGATTTCTCCAGTTGCTTAAATACAAAGTTGTAATCTTTTCTTTATGATTCATGCAATTTTTGGAAGTTAATCACTTTTTAATCTTAAATTTAAGCAGACAGTACCTCCTCCCCCTAGAGCTAAGAAAAGCTCACTGCACCTCTTTTTTTCCAACAGAACAAAGACAAGGAAGGATAGAACTTTTTTCTACACATAAACAGCTGACTGTTTTTGACAGCAACAGGCAGCATGCAAGTGGAGAAAAATAGAAGAAAAGTAAAGGACGTTTGTGTTGTTACTAAACATTCTGAAAAGGCTGCACATCACACTAAACTGCACTGGCTTATGAAGGCTGCCATGATGAAACTTTAATGAAGCCTCTCATCATGAAGACCAGATACAAAGAGTGTGAGCTGCACTAAAACGATACTGAGGCAGCACTTTTTTCTACTTCCTGTAAAACTGTAAAACTCACCCGTGTTTGGCACCACCAGAAGTCCTCCAGGGTGACCAAAAATGCCACTGGTCCTCAGCTGCTCTTTGCTGGAGTTGAGGGGCCCATTGAGAGTGAACAGGCCCCTCTTGTGTCTCTCATTGAAGCTGCAGTAGTCCCTGCTCAGGTCTCGAGAAAAGATCTCAGCATGGGCTTTAGCATGGAATTCTTCCTGATCAGCCACACCGAGTGAAACCATGAAGGAGCTCTGAACTTTGACCTTGATGTCTGGCAGGGGGTCAAAGAGCTCTTTGTGGGTGCTCTCCTGGAAGCAGAGGGGAGAGCTGAATGCCCGTCCCGCTGTTAAATCAGGCTGCATTGAGGAGTTGAAGAGCAGCGGGTTGCCTGCAGAAATGGAGAGATTGCACAACCTTGCAGTCACCTAAAGGCCCTGCTTATATATGACTCACATGTAGGAAGGAACTTGTTCAAGTAATGAATTAAAGCAAAATCTCTGAGTTACCTAAACAGCAAATTACAAAGCCAAACAAAAAAGTTAAAAAAATGGCAAGAGTCCCTTTTTTTTTCATGACAAGAAAAAGATGAAAATAAGTATGTACTTAAAAGCTTACATTGATAAAATATCAATTGAGGGCTTCTGTCTGTAGTACAACACTGTAAAAAAAAGGGGGGGTTAGAAAATAAAGTCACCTTTTATCTCCCAAATGACTTCAAATTCCTAAATATCCTCAATATCCAGTTTAAACCACAATAAAGAAACACGTCTCTGGGCCTCTTCTACTGAAATTTCCTGCAAGCAGTCAGTGAAGCTCCAGCCTCAGTTAAAACAAAGTGTCCTGGCAGGCAACCAGTGCATCAGAGGTAAGGGAGCACAACCTGGGCAGAACGTCCAGGACTCAGTGCCACGGTCAGGGCGTTAGATTTAATTACCAAGCACACACACAGCTTGATCTCCATAATCCATCTGCTGGAGTCAGCTCCTCTGGACACTGAGTCATGCTCCTGAAGGACAGGAGGGGTGTAGGTGACTGCTCTGTAAATGAGGGGACTCCTCCAGCTCACAGTATGGACCCAACAGCTGGTGTAGGGGGTCTTCATCTGTAGCCATTAGATGTGACCACGCTGCCAAAAGGAGCTTGGAGTGTGCTGCATCAATCTGGCAGACTCAGACATGTCACTGAGTCCTTGCTGCCCAGCTGTTGCCTGTTGAAAGGCAGGGGGCTAATGCTGTTTTATTTTTAGGGATATCGTTAATTACAGGAAAGGGTGTGATCTGTTAGTCTTGTTCCGTAAAACTCAACTTTTCCTGTTGTTTTGTCTTTCAAATAAAGGTCTTGGCATATTAGAATATGGAGTTTGGCCAAAAAATGTATTTTCATTTCAGTAAAAAAAAAATGCTGTCTAATTACCAAAATGATTTGAAATGAATTTGATTTTTTTTTTATATATATCTTAGATCGTTGAGCTAAGAGGTTGAAATTGAAATATCAAATGTTTGACTTCTTGAAAAAAGCTAATTTTTGTCATTGATAAAGGTCATTAACTCTAAATTGATCAGTGGAGCTCAGTCACAATCATAATTTAGCCTTGACTGAATACATAATGACCTAAATTCCATTCATTTTCTATATTTACTGAAGTAAAACATATTAAATAAAATGCAAAGGAATTAAAAGAATACTTTTATATACAGTACATTGCAGATGTTTTGCCTACGTCTGCTTACATAATTTTGACAATGACCAACATCGGAACAGAGAGTGGTTCCTACAGTTTTTAACAGAAATATATATATATAAATGTATGTATGTACTGTTTTTTTTTAAATTATGCAACAGTTTAAATTAGGTTAAATTTTCCTGATAAATGACTTCAAATTAGTCATCTGATTGGGTCGCCCGTGCACAGTCAAAAATAAAGCTTTATATGACATTCTGCCACAATATTAACAACAACAGATATTCCAAGATGATGTAAGTGTAGCTCAGGATCTCACCTGGTTACTTCATAATGTATCATTTCATTTCTTTTAATTTTTTGAAGTGTTTTTGGAGTTTAAAGGTGTATAGCATTTTGTATGAGTGAGTTTTGAAAATCAAAACTCTGAAAACTAAATGAAAAGAATGTCAACACTTTTTAAATGTCAGGAAAGAATGAGGTTTTATTGTTTAATGTCTTGTTACGTCCGGCCAACAGTGTTGTATAAAATTTTGCTTTTTGAGAAGTGTCCCCTCCTTGTTCATTGATTGTGCTGATCAGTTGAGATTAACATATTGGCTGATCATTTTCTATTGATCACAAAATCAATTAATCAGCCCTAACAGTGAGTACGGTTTTATTTTAGTAAACAGTATTAATATTGTTGCTGAATTCAAATCTGTTATATCTGTTTTTAATACACTTTATCTTCAACTTGACCATGCTACCTAAATGCACCCCCAATGTAAATGATAGGAAGACATAGCAAATGCAGAATAACATTTTTAAACAATCGCTACTTCAGTAATGTTTGATGATGAAAATTTAAAGATGTATTTTGCATTTCTGAATAGTTTTATAGTAACAGTAAACATTTGGAAACTCTGTGGACATTCCAGCTGTTGGTCAGTGCTGCAGCCCGGTGGACGTTACCTCTCTGCAGCTGACATTTGATCACTGCTACATTTTCTCCTCTCTGGTTGAGTGGAGAATGATCTGATTATCACCTGAGTGTGCATCTTTTAGAACGGCGCAGCGAAAATTGAATGGCAGTGTTGAGATGAGAGAAGTTAATGAAATGTACCTCAGCTTGAATACCTTGAGGGATAGGTTTGGAATTGGGCCTCTGATTAAAAATCACTCAGAACGAGAAGTAATGCAGAGAGACAGGGTCAAGCCCAAAGACTCACTCAGCACTCTGCCTTACAGCTGCTTCTGCCATCCAAAAGCATTTAAGAATTTTAGGAATTTAAGGTTTTTGTCTAGTGATCTTTGAGCATGAAAGTGCTAGTGATATGCAATTAAACACACTTTGAGAGAGGTGCTTTCCCCCGGGGTGAAGAGCTAAGTTTCCTGCAATGTTTATAAGAAAGAACGATAAAACTTTAACAGTGCAATCATGGTTAATGTAATGCATCAAACTGCGGCTGAGCAAGCGTTCTACATTTCATGGTGAGACTAAGCTGGGCTGAAAAAGATGATAATGGAAAGGAGTGATTGTGGCCAGTGGAGGGCACAGCATGGAGGCTGCAGGGAGAGCTGGCCTATTTAAATAGGATTGATGACCTGCTGAATGTAGACGGAGCACATACCGACTCTCGGCCCAGCATTTTCTCACACCTCATGACGAGGGGTGGAGCTTCATCCACTCCCCAGGCCTTTAGGGGGCCAGGGCACAGCTTGGGCTCTGGCAGATCTTCTCATAAGTCTCTGTCACTGTGGCAGCAAGGATGGATCACCCCTCACCACAATGGCTATCACCCGCACTAACCCACTGTCAGTTATAGTAAAAATGACTGTGTGCAGCAAAGCTGGTGCAGCTACCGTCACAAAACTAACATAATGTATTGCTGTGTACTACTGAATTTTAATTGATGTTCACTGCTCTGTGGCGAAGGCCAGTGTAATCTGATGGAGAAGATTGGTTGCCTGACACAAATGTGTGGGGTCCATGGGAAAGTGTTGGAGCTGTGCCTGTCTATATCAGAGACTGATTATGTCCTGGATCACAATAACAGAGGAGCAAGTTTGTCAAAACAGAAGGAGAGGTCTTTTCACTGATTATGGAACTATAAATCCAAGGCTGCATGCCATGCTGCCCGATTCTAACAGATGCCATAAATCACTAGGGGACCCTGTGGCTGAAGTTTTGATGACACAATCTTTAAGTCTCATGGCAGTTTGTGCGTGTCAGAGTTAGGGTTGATGGCACTCTCTCTTACCTTGTCTGGTGGTCTTAAAATTGAAAGACTGGAAACCCCCAGCGAGCACTGAGGAGTCAATGACGTCCACACTGTAATCTCTGTGGTTCTTCCTGTACAGCATGACAGCCACTACAAGGACTGCCACAGTGACGATGCCGGCTCCCAGGCCTGAGTACAGAGCCACATCATTGGAGCTGTCCATACCTGAAGCACATGAGACACATGAAAAACAGGGAGCTTTTAATACTCACATGAAAATTATACTCAAATAATGTCAGAGTCTCCTTTTAATACTGGAGGTTCCCTTCCACAGCACCACTTAAATAAAACACCTTCCCCTTTTCTTTGCAAAAAACTCGTACTCCTAATGATGAAAAAGTCTGTTTAGGGGTCTGGTAAGTACCACTACCTATATTTTATGTAATGTTTTTTTTGTGTCTCCAGAGAAGACTGCACAAAATCTAATGAATAGTAAGAGTTGCTGTCTTTTGTCACTCTGTAAAATTGGAAGAAAGTTAGCTCACTAGTTTCTCTTTTTTCATTTCTCACCGGGGCTAGTGCCTCAAAGACAATGAGCCACCACTAACATGATTCACCTTTAACTCTAACCAAAGTTTAAATCATGAATGAAAATCAACATTCCTCCTTGATTTTTACAGTTTTTATGTGAAAATTCTTGGAAAATCATGGCTTTTATTCAAGATATTTCAACATTCACAACGGGAATGGGCAAAGTGAAATAACTGCAGTGACTCTTGCTGTTATGGTGCAGTAGCAATGCATTGAATTTATCAAGACAGCATGTAAACATGGGGGAAAAATTGAGATTTTTATTAACTGGATTGAGTAAAACTGGTAATGCAAGCCTGTTCTCTCCATCAGTATTTGATTATTTACACTGTGTATTTTTGCTTTTCAGGAACTTTTCTCACACCAGGGTCTATCCTTTATCACTGTGGTAGGGCAGCATTGTCAAGAAAGTGAAAAGCCTTTATTAGTGTTGCACAAAAAAGCATCTAGTATTTGCTACAATAATAAAGGCTAAATATCGATGCAATGGAAAAAAATTGTGGAGATTATTCCAATGTTATGAAGACATTTAAGGTCAAAGAGTTGCACCTTGTCACATTGGCTTTTGCATAGAAATCAAATGAGAAAAGTGCTAAATAAGGCAATGTGTTTTACATCTCAATGCTACATTATGCACCACAGATAGTGATAAATGAAGATGTGCGGTCATTACTCAAAGCTGTTACATATCCCACTGAACTGCCGGCAGGGGAGTGATTAAACTTCTGCCTTTAACTGTCTTTTGACCCCTCATTCTAAATCCAAAAGCTGGGATGGATATCTCACAGTGTCAATACTTAGCCTATGTGGTGTAGCTAGTGGTCACCAGTCACTGCAAGAACCAACCAGAGGCAAATTAATTACAAGTTTTTCCACTAGGGTGATTATTTTATAGACACAAGCTTTGGTCCACAATCCCCATTGAATTATTCAAGTTTTCTTTAAAGCCTGCAACCAAGGCTTTAGACATGACCTTTACACTAATATGTCAGGCTAAAGCACTCTTACTCTAGCACCTGACAGTCACTCTGTCGCGCTAACTGCCACAAGTGATTGAAAGCCACCACAGGAATTTGGAAACAGCACCGTAAATTGGTCAAATTAGCTCATTTGCAATGATTGCAAACCATTAATTTCCTAACACACAGCACATGTTTACTTGTCACAAACAATACATCTCCAGCCTTTAATAGAAGCACAGCTGCGATGTCACGGTTGTCATAAAAGTCAGGCACTGACTAATGACATGAACATGTATTAGCACTTGGTGGGTTTTAACAGGAGTTGTTTAGATCAAAGTGAACTGAAGGGTTATAATTCATGATGTTTCTGCTTCCCAGTTTCTATTGAGAGAATGCAAAGAGGTTTTACGTCTTTCTCCTCTCCCATATAAACACTTGCTCCAATAATTCACAATAATAAGTGGAGGACAGGTGGATTGGGGTGCAGTGGTGGTGAGGTGTGTGTGTGTGTGGGATGTGTGTGTGTAGGAGGGTGTATGGATGGAGGTGCTGGGTGTTGAAAAAATCTGCAATGGAGGACTCACTTTGAGGTTTAACATCATGTAGCAGCTTTCGATCTGCAAAGACATAGAGATAGAATAAGACAAAGGAGAGTAAGTGGTGTAATATATGTTTAGATAACACCCTCGTATTTATCCTCAATTGGGAAAAATAACAAAGTGCTGCTAAGTCAAGTCTCATAATGACACAGTGTCTAAATGTCTAACAATTGTCAGCCCTTATATTTCTATTAAAAGCAATGCACTGAAGCTGCATAGCTAATGCTAGTTTCACGGACAGGAAAGGTTTGTACAATTTACATCTAACAGAACAGGGAGCATTAACATTATCATGCACTAGGCATCTGGTCAGTCCACGGTTAGATTTTTTTCAAGCACACAGCTCCATTTTCAAACATGCTTTTGATGTTTTGCCATGTTATAGTGAGTGTTCATAGAATGTTGGTAATGAAAGGAAAGTAATGACAGTGATAATAGTGATGTTCAGCGGGGAAAAGGGTCTTACTCAGGGTACAGAGTCCATCTGTGCAGTTCTCAGTAGCCTCACTGTCCCCTTCGCACATCTTGCCTTGGTTTCTGGGTGTGGGGGAGTTGCATTCCCGACCCCGCTGCCTCTCGCACTGGTTGCTGCACATGGTCCATTCACTCCACTCCTCCCAACCTCCATCAACTGCAACAATACAAAATATATACACATGTGCACAAAGAAATTAACAGATTCACTGCTTGTGACTGCACATGTAGCAAGAAGACAGAAAGAAATTAAATGGGGTCCAAGCAGTTTGTCAAAACCTGAGATTGCTAGAGCAGAACACAGACTTAGGTGTCACAGAGACCTTGACTGAGTCACCACCGAAACGTACTCAGTTCACCTCTATGACAATGTGTATGTTTGTGTGAAATATGAAAAAAAAAAATCCCTCAGGGCATTTCTAAGATATCAAGTTAACAAAAATGAGATGGACAGACAGATGAAGAGAAAGCTGGAGGACATGAAAACAACCCCCAAAACAATCAATTAAATGACTCTGCATTAAAATGTTAG
>JAPZDV010000022.1:5918637-5936551 GCA_029814665.1 Acanthurus lineatus
ACTCTGCATTAAAATGTTAGTTAACATTTAAAGTGACTAGGAGGAACTTTTAAGTCTTGCCCTGCCCACTATCGTAAAGATCTTTGCTAGCACGTGCACTGCTGGCAACACTTGCATTTGTTTTAGAAGTAACAGACAGACTGGAGGATTGATTAAGATGAGGTAACGTATCTATATCTGACTACCAAAGATTAGCAATAGTAATATTAAGATGGTGAAGCAATGTAGACTTTGCCTGTTACCTTTTGTACAGTTAAGTTGCTACGGCACAGGTTTATAACCTCAACAGACAGTCTTTGTAGAAGCTACGTTAGGATGTTTTACAACTACCAGACTCGGTTGGTTCGCAATTGTCATTTATTTGATAAAGCTAAAGTTATCAACATTTTGTAGTTACTTGATGTCTTCATAGTAAAAAGCCAACTGCACAATATGGCTAGGTAGCAAAAACAACATAAAACGGTACGTTATAAGTCAGTTGTATGGCAGTAATGTCCACCAAGACTTACTTCTTTTTTTTGTAGACTTAACGGCAATTCGCTTTACATGCTAAGGTGAGCAATCCCCACAGCTCATTGACAAAATACAAGAGTTCAAACCACGTTACTTTGAGATGTTAGATGTAAATAAAGAATACACATGTGTATAAACAGCCTATCTCTCTCTCTCTTTCTCTCTCTATGTGTATGTTTATAACATGGTAAGATAGTAGTAAATTGTTTTGTCTAAGCCCCCGGGGATTAGGACCCAATCATGGACATTAATAGTAACTACACAAAAATAGCAGTCTTTTTGCAAAGGTGCAAAGCTGCTTGCAAGTGATGAAGCAGATTCCATTCAAAGTCCACCTCTGGTATCAACATCTGAAAAACACCAATCTCAGCATGATGCCCATCCATCCAAAATTGGCAAGGAGATGTTAACACAGCTGAGGAAACATTGAAAAACTCTTGAGGACAAGTTGTCCTTTTATTGTGCCTTAACCTCCATTGAATCATTTGACTCAGTCAGGGACCCGTATAGCTCAGCAACAGTTTTTGGAAAGGACATGACTTTGAAGGAGCAGGGGCAGGGGCAACAAATTAAAGTGAGACAGGACTGTGTTTTTAAGCTGAGCTTTGCTGATTTAACCTTGGACAGTTTTTGGCTGACTGCTGCCAAATAGTTGCTCATTGTGGCAAACAGAGCTGTTACAATATTGCTTGTAACATATTTATGTGAGCTTTGCTTTTCAAGCCTGGCTGCTTTAGAAACTAAAAACAGAGGGAGTTTGAGAGCAGTCTGAACTCTGTGTGTCTTTCATCCATTCCTGCCAGAAGATTGGCTTTGTGTTCATATAAACAGGCCCAGATTTTGCGCTAAGTGAGTATAAACATAAGTTCTTATGATAATATAGGCTAGGTAAGGGATACTCAATAAGTAAGTGTGCATTTAATAGTTTAAGGCAAAACATGGAGGCAAAAACCAAACTGACATGAAGCCAGAGGATTTTATACTGTAGGACAACACATCGTGGGAAACAATATATTCATATTTTTCAGTTTAATGTTTTTTAATTTTGATGAGAATTAGCCTACTTGAAAGTTCTATAGGTGTCTATATAAACCAGAACATAAATCAGAAATCAGATATTCATTTTGTTTCTCTTTCCTCTTTTCCATTCCGTTCTATGAAAGTGTTGTATTGTCACGATCTGTTGTTGAATTAGTTTCAGTTCTATTTATTTTTAAGTTCAGTGTCAAGTTTCCTTGAGTTTTGCATGTATCCTTGTTTTGTTGTTTCCTGTTTTATTTTGGTAAATCTTGTTCTGTGTCCTGTCTACCAATGTCCTGTCAAGTTTCCCTACTTTTGTGATTACCTGCTCTGATGTGTTTCACCTGTGTTGATTGCCCCACCTGTGTCTCATTATCCAGGTGTATATATAGTCTCTGGGTTTCCCCTTTGTCTTTGTCAGATTTTCTGTTGTGCTATGTCATCTTTCGTCGCGCCTCTGTGCGTTTGTCATCCCTTGGTCCTGTCATTGATCCTGTTCTCTCTGTGTCTTTTTGGTTTGGGGCATTTGGTTTTTTTTGTCTTTTTCTATCAGATTTTTTTTTCAATAAAACTCGCTTTTTGTTAAATCATTAAATTTTTATCTGCATTTGGGTCCTTGGTTTTGTAATCCCAGACATGTATTCTCCAAATTGTTTAAACGAAATACAAAAATCAGCCATTACTGTGTTTTCCTTTTCGTTGTTTACCAAGTTGACAACTCAGCTTTGCTTTTTGTTCTTGCTGACGAGGCTATGCTTTGAGAAATGAGTGTTTCCATGTTGCTATGGTTACAAGTTTGGTGACGGATGAATTTTGACAGTGATTATACTCGAGCCAGACAACGTGTGCATTAAACAGTTCTAATGCAGACCCCCAGGCCAATTTGAAAAGAATATTCCCTCTGAACATGGCAGAAATTGTGATGATGTGCACTACGATAGGCTGCTGTGTCATTTGGAACATTTTCGGTTGGTGGTGTGCCGTGGGATTTTCTTACTGTGAAAAAAGGTTGGAAAAACATTGCTATAGTTGTGAGGTCCAGCCATACGACCACAAAATTAGGAACTATTTGTTCCTCATGCAGCTATCTAATCCAGAGAACCCGCCCCTCTGTACTGAGGTGTTGATGTTCTTGATCATCAGGATAAAAGACGTTGTCGTCAGGCTGAGACACTGCAAAATATCATACTTCCTGTGCTGAGCAGAGAAATGGTTCAAAACTGCTCAGTGACTTTGGAGTCCTCTTCACTGGGGATCCAAACACCTTTGGAAAGTCTCTACTTATTGACAACTTGTCTCTGCCAGATCACTTTCAGGATCTTAGACAGCTGCTGAAGGAATCTTGTACAGGGTTTGTATACAAATAACATTAAGATCAACAAATTTGTCTTGTTGGCTTTTAGTTGATTTGTGTATGGAGAATTTCAAGCAAAGGCGAGCTGGAAGGAAAAGCCAATGTGACAGTTTATCAGTTTTACAGTATAGAGTGAAATCCAGGGCTTGTGATTGGTGATCTGAGTCAGTAAGGTACTCACTCTGTGATAGCTAACATTAGTGCACAATGTTGGTAAATTGATGTTAGCCATCTTTGTAATTGAAAATATATATCAACACATACAATTTAAGCAGCTTATCCAATTTAGGAGCAATTATCAAGATCAGGATGTGTTTAAGCTAAGATAGTTCAAGCACATCCTGACTCTTTTTCTTACTCTGCAGAGACATAAACAGGTAAATGTTACGGTACACCTCCAGAGAATTTCTACCCATTAACCCTCAGCCCGTGTTTATAATGAGATTTGATGCAATAAACAGCTTGCTGCATGCTTTTATTTGGAATTCCTCTGCCACGCTATGTCATCTGATCAAGGAAGAACTCATCATGCTTAGCTAAACAAATACAGGGAGACCATATGGCGCTTGAATATTATTTGGCAGCACGTATTGTGTTGATAAAACACTCTTGAGTGGAGGAAAAGGTAATCTTCCTTTGTGATATTCCTTAGCCTCTATTTACAGTCCACATTTGTTTGTGGTTTCTTCTCAGCCACTTAAAATGCAAATTTGTGTTATTTGAAGAGAATACTGAGCGCTTCAAAGTTTGACAGCAGTCATTGGTGAATGTACATATATTGTTTCTCCTGACAGTTCCCCTGTGACTTGTGCCTGTGATTCTGCTGAATGAGCTCATCCGTGAACTAGTAAACAGATACAGTCTGACAAACTAACAGTAGAAGGAAGCAAAACTCTTGAGTCACTTTCAGTACCTTGTGAATAGTTTTCATAATTTAAGTTTAATTTTTGATTTACTCTTTACTTCTTGCATTTTTGGTTTATTTGACCATTTTTTATGATAATGCAAAAAACAGATCACCAGATCTTAATTCATTTGTTTGACATTTTGACATGATATTTTTGCTGTTCGACTTCATGTTTTTTGTATTTTTCTATTCCTGGTACTTCGCTACTCTGGTTCAATGTAAATGAAAACAATAAGCCAAGGGAAAAACAACCCTCTGATAAGCAATTATACAAGTTATCATGATTTGCTACTAGTTTAACCCCTCTCATGTTACATACACTGGACCAGTGGCTCCCAGGTCTAACTCAGACTGAGTGCAAGAAAAGCCTGCCTGCAGTTGCTGTGTAAAGTCTGAGGAAACTTCTGACTACAGCAATGCTTTTAGCCACAGCACCGTGATATTTAAGATTTAAAGAGCCAAACTTAACATAGTTAATGAAAACCTGCCACCTGTGTGCCTACACAACTCTTTTAAGACTTTGTCATGAGACCATTGGTTAAAGTGAACTTGTGTTCATTATTGTGCCTGATCTTTGTGAGACTGAGGAAGAAAGCAGAATTTGTAAAGCTGTTGTACACCATAAGTATGTTGTCCAAGGATATAGCCAAGATCTTGTGTGTTAGTCAATATTTTTTGGCTGCAAAACAGTATTTTCAGAATAATATAAACTAAAATATCCATGTTTTTGTATTTGCATTTTCAAGCATAGTTATGAGTTTTAATATATTTGTAAATAAGTATAACATCAACTCAGAGGCTGCTACTAGTTCTAATATTAGCAACAATAAGTTAATAACCCGCTCATACAACACTGTACCAGCAAAACCTGAGTGTATTCAAATGTCACTTGTTTCATTTGACATGTTTGCTGAGTTAGTATTGAGTAATCATCCGTTAAAAAGAACATAATTTAACCAGGGATAGCTGCAGGGAGTAGTATTTCTCAGTTTTACATTCTCAGTTCCTTTCTTCACTTCTCATCTCATATCTTAGTTCGACCTACCTTGGTTGGCATTGAGGAAGGAAAGACAGAACCACAAGGAGAAAGGAGTGGAGGCCAGGGGTATTGAAGGAAGTGAGACATCCTTGCTATAGAACTGTCACTTTTGTAGTGATGTTAGATATGACGGGTGGCACAGCTACATTATCCGTCTAGTTTTGTTTTAGCCATCCAGATTACAGCAACGTGATCTGACGGGTCTGTCACTGTTCCTGCAGCCCACAACAGGTGAATTTGAATATTCCAATTATCAGGATAGCCTCCTTTATAAAAAATATTACTAAACTTAACAGATCACTGTATAGTGCTATACACAGAGCATGCATCTTTGTAGCTGTTGTTTTAACAAATAATTCAAACTTCCCCTGTCTCCCTCTTTTCTCCCTAAAAAGCATTTTAGGAATGGAGACATCCTTGAGTAATGCTTTTATAATTACTTTATGGTTGATCTGGCATTTACATGGTAAAACCATGATTCCCAAGCTAATACAGTAGCTTTGCTAATAAAGCACAATATTCACACTGTTGAGCCCAGAGGAGCCAAATTTATGCTTGCAAATGATTTTGATTTATAGATCTGCAGAGATGCATTGTTTAGGTGCCTCAAAGTTTTTGATTTTTTTGGAAGATATACTTTCAGTTTGCAGACAGAGTCAATCAAGAATGAAGATGTTATTTCAGTGTAGACACAAGGGGTTGCTATATTTTGGACCTGGAGCTATGCCTGGTGCAAGAGCAACGAAGGAAACAAATCAGTCATCAAGCAATGCATTTTCTTTGTTTCAGGATATGAAAAGATTCCAAATTCAAATCATCTACATTTTCCAGCAGCATTGTAAATTGAAAAAAAGATTTAACTTTAACTTTGTGATAACAGATTTGACATCTATGGTAAATCCACTATCAATCATTTGTTAGTAAGAAAAATTTCCTTTAACGCCATCCCTCTTTCTCCATTAATTTATGTGATTAGGTTGAGTGGTTGAACGCAACCCTGCGCATTCCTTATCTGAGGTGTTTGACACACCTTTTCTCAATGGGTAATGGATGTGACTCACACTGGCAAAGTGTAGCAGGGATTTATATCTCTGTTCAAACTACCTGCTTAGAGTTGTGACATATTATAATAGCCTGTTTTAATCAGTTTAACTGTATAATCTCAAGTTACAGGTCAACTGAATGTTTGAATGTCTACTGTAAAGTTTGGTTTGCTTATCACTTTCATTTTTTTGTGTAGTAACGCTTTTTCATTATTTGGTAAACAACATTACTGTTGTACTACTACTACTACTACTACTACTACTACTACTACTACTACTACTAATACTTCTGTACTTTGTGCCTTGAGGAATGTAGCCAGTAGCAACAAGGTAGTGATAATAATTATAGTTGCCATCTTCAAATTAAAAGTACTACATCTGTGAAACACTGTCCATCATCTTTAACTCATTTGAGCACGAAGCATGGCTGATGTGAAACACAGACTGCTCCTCCCCTCTTGAGGGAGTTCTGCACTCTGTTGGTTTGGAACACAGTCCGTCTGTCGAGTGCCATGTCTTAATCCAGGATGTTGTGGTAGCGACAGCAATGATGCAGGCACAAACAGCCTCTGATTTTCTGCTGCTTGGCTTGTGAGAGTTCCGTTACATCCATTTCATTTTCCTGCAATGGCTGATGGCTCTTATCCCGGCCTCTCTCCCTTATCCTCCCAGGGTGGTCTGGCTGGTCTGGCTGAGTAATCAGAAGGTGCCATTGGCAGTGCTCATCTCAAAAATCAGCTGCTCCAAATCCAAACTCTGTGCTTTTTCTTCCAATGTTAACAGGTGTAGCGATAGACTGTGTTTACATCAGTTATGCTTGGTGCCTAAATGCAAAGTGGATGGTCTACCAGATGTCAAGCTTAATGCTATGATGTTCTGCAAATTATCCAATGCCAATTCAAAAAATGCACTGCAGGAAGTGTATAATGCAACCAGCATTCCGATGACAAAACAACCTGAAGGTATTTTTGGTTTGGAGGGTGATTTAATCAAACACACCGTAGAACCTAAATTTCACCAGCATATCCAAATAGCCACAAGGGGAAAAATATCTGGGATCGTGCCTTTTTAACAAATGTTTGACAGCTACAAACCTCCCTCTCTTTTGGTCTACCAGAACATATTTTCCTGGTAGAAAGAGTCAAACCATTGGTAAAAACCAGATGAAGTTTGGAAAAGCAAAATTCCCATACCAACTTATACAGAGGAGTGATAGAAAGCATTCTGCCTTAAAACATCAACAAAGGGATGAGGATGGCTCAGGACAAAAAGGCTCTGCAGCAGGTGATTAAAACTGCCTAGAACAATCATTGGTACCCATTTACCGAGTATCAGCGATAATGTTGAGACAGGGTTCCTGTGGAAAGGATATTAAATGACAGGAACCCCCTCAGCCACAGCTTGCTCACCCTGCTGCCTTCTGGAAAGAGTCACAAAAGTATCTGCTGCTAAACCAGACTGAAGAACAACTTTTATTCTCAAGCTGTTTTTTTTTTTTTTATATCTACTCTCAGCAGTCAAATATAAAAAGTTGTTTTTTTTGTTTGTTTTCATTAACTTAAGTGTTTATACATTTATGGGTTATTTTTCTTTTTTTGGATTAGTAATAAAAACAGAACTACAACTCTTTTCATTAACTCAATACAACCTTGCGCTGTAAAATGACCAATAATTAATCTTTAGTCTTTAGTTTTTGATTTTTCTACTTTTTTGGCAGCTTGTCAATATCTTTGACTTGTAAGCTTAAACATTTCTATTAAAACAGTAATAACTTATGACAAGTAGACTACAGCAACTTTTATATCTGTACAACTCTATAAAGTTGCATTTGAAAGTTAGATTTCATGAGAAACTTAGAGTTTAGGTGGAACTGACTTGGGCAGAGTGCGTTGCAGGTGATCTTCTGTACAGACATGCCCTCGCAGAAAGCCCCACCATTGAGCGGCGCTGGGTTAGTACAGGTCCGAGACCTCTTCTGGACACCCCGCCCACATGGCACATTACAGGCCGACCACTCTGTCCACAGGGACCAGCCACCATTCACTGCAGAAAGTTCAACAAAGTTAGCAAAGAAAAAGAGGTAGAGGTGGAGTACAACATCATATATTACTCTTCTAGAACTCTGGCATAGTTAAATAAATACTCTAACAAGAGCTGGAGTTATTAATAATGCCAGCCCAGAGGCAGTGCAGGGCAGCAATGCATTACCGCTTGAGCAGATTGAGCACAGCACATTTATTGTGGCAGACATACAACTCCCTCTTTCCTAATAGCTAGTTCAATGTCCCTTGCTCTTGGATTAAGATAAAGATGTGAAACTGTGTGAAAGCCAGGAAAACAGCCATTAAACTAAATTGCTATTTCTAAAGGCAACACTGACTCATAGTGGTCGACAAGTTGAAGTCGACCACTTAGTGCCCCGAACAAAGCTGTTTACTCAGTGATCTGTCCAACACAAGAACAGCTTAATGTTTAGCAGTGCTATCAAAGCTAATGAACCCACAATGCTGGAAGGTCTCTGGCAAATAAATACTTAATAAGCTACATTCCTTTTTAAATGAGATTAAGACACAGTGGCTTTTTTCTATTCATAAAGTACACACTGATTTGAAATGAGAGGCAGTAAATTAGGTCTTTGAATAATGCATTCATTGAAATAGAGAGGAAACATCACTCTTCAGTAGAAACATGGAGATTGGTTCCTTAATCATTTGTGCAGGAAACCAAACAAATTGATCTGAAGTGCCATGTAAACAGTGTCAGTACACAGTAATGTGTTGTATGAGGCAATAAGTGCAGCTAGGAGGACAGCATACCAAAGACTATTACAGTGGCTGTGGCACTGCGTCTTTTAGCCACAATGTTGCTGGCCAGACAGGTGTAGTTGCCTGAGTCCGACAGTCGCCCTTTGCTGATGATAAGGTTGTGGTCTGCACGGGTGTCAATGTTGTCGTCAGTCAGTGAACTCAGCAGCTCTTCATTTTTTAGCCACTCCACCTGTACAGAGAGGTGACATACACAGAGATATGATGAACTTTCACTATAGAATCTCAGATATCTGAACCATTGTCAACTGTTAAGGGATCACTTTGGTTTGTTTGACAGGAATAGAAGAACAAGCAAGAAGATGATGAGACACTCTGTAAAGTCAATGTACAACTAAATATCAGCCAAAATTGTAAGTTATAATTAGTTATAATTTTGCCATTACTTTTTTGTTTTTCAAAAAGGAGGCAACTTCTGCATAAGAGAACCCAGTTTAAATTATTGTTTTTCCCAGGGTTACTTCTGCTTTCATAAAATAGCGTCTTGACGAAGACATACCAGGAAAAAAGTCCTTAGTCTTATTCTATTACGTATGAATGAATGATGGCAACTTTTGACCAGGTAGTTACCAGAGAGTTACTTGATCAAGCTGAAGAGGAACCAACTTATATTTATCTCCAGTGCATATGGAATAAAAATGAAAACATGTATAGGTTTTCACCAATTTGTTTGTTTTATCATCATTTGCCTGTTTCACACAGTGTGAGGAGTGGTTTTCACACAATAGAGAGTGAACTTCTGATTTCTAGCGTTCTGGTGGACAGTATCAAGCAATCTCAGCCATCGTTCTCTAATACTGTGTGAGATGCCAAACACAGAAACAGTTACTGGCCTAATATTTCTGATTCTCTTGATTCTTATTAATTTATTTTTGTCATGACCCAGTGTGTTGTCCTTCAAAAGGAGCTCTGTAGAGAGAAACAAGAGGATACCATGACCCACCCCCAGGACATTCCTAGAGGACACTTCTACCAAGGTTACTGGCAGACACTTACTGTGGTAATCTTCAATCAGCCTGATACAGGCTGAGGGGCCTTGAATGAATAAGACTGAACTACAGCCTACTGGAAGTGACAGGAGTGTGATGGTTTTTTTACAAACACACCTTGGGTGATTATGGTGTTAACCAGAAGAAAGATAACCTTTCTTCTGGTTAACATCATTGAGTAATCGGGTCCAGCATATTTATGCCCATAGTTATAAAACTGAATCCTGTCCTGAGTGAAGACCTCATATTTGAGGGGACAAATTTTCTAGTTCTTTAAAATTTATCTTTATAGCTAAGAGTAAATTTTTTTTGTAATTTGAGGACTATAAACAAGTGTGCCCTATCGGAGTTATGATGTAGGAAGTTTGAGGTTGTAATCTATTGTACTTCTCTTTCAGTTAATTGAGAACTGCAAGTCAGCATTGCCTAAGAAAATGGACAACTTCACTAAAACAGTCTCTGCTTTTTGCCATGTTTTGCTTTTTGCCATCTTCTTCACCATGGAGTAAGAATGGGCATTTATAGTATAGTGTCGCCTTCATGTCCACCTGGACCTCTTTGGGTGAGCCCTTTAGGCAGAGGATACAGTGTAGAACATGAAGGCAAACACTGTTCATTTTTTTCACAGCGTTGACTCTAATTTGGCATTAACTAAAACCAAAATAGCACAAAGTTAGAAACTTCAAATTTTCTGCAACATCACACAGGGAGTTGAACTGCACATGTATGTAACAAGTGCCACATTACTTATCTACTATCTTCAACCAAAAATGTATTAATCACCCCCTGATATATCTGAGACACTATGGGTAATCATGTATGAGACAGGCCAGTCAAAAACTTTAAGTCTGACAAGTGGATGAGTTGCAAATGGGTGAAATTAATTATAAAAACTCCCTATTAAGAGAGATGCTCTGTTTGGGCTTCAGCAATGTTCTGTGTTCTTCACAAAAGGTCACTCACAGTCTAGGTTCATACATTGAAATTTGTACACTATCTTGGGTGGCTGATTTTTGCTTACACATTGATGTGGACAGTCAGGGGCCAATATGCACATCATTACTAGACTATTTTATAGGTAGATGGCACCATCATCTTTGTTGCCTCAAGAGGCAATGTGCCTAACCATGTTTCATTTTAAGACCAACATACTACATATGGATACAGTGTGCACACTGGGAATGACAATGACAGTTGCAATGGATGGAAACTGGCAGTGACACTTGTGTTGTGCGGTGTGTTGCTTTGCTTTGGGTGTAAGATCCTGTAATTTCTCGGTGATTAACATTATATCTGGAATGGCGAGTTAAATTACAGAGGATCACTGTGAATATTTTATTCCACACATACCCCTGAAATGCTGTGAGGCTGGGATTATTACACCTATCAAGCACAATTTAAATTCTTGCTACAACGACTTCTGTCATATTAGTGTGTGAAAAGTTACACGTGCTGAATTCTCTTTTACATCAAGACCTAAAGAATAAAAGACACTGAGTTTAGAGAGATCAGGAAACAGCACAGTGCAGTTGAAAGAAGACTCTAATAGTTGGCTTTTTTCTCCACCTTCCCAAGCAAGCTCTGCAATTAGGAACAGGCATAAGCACACTGGCCTTTTGACGTGGTTGGACAACATGTCGCACCAATTAGATTGTAACAAGCATAATGAACATTAGTTTCACCTCTTCAGGAGATGCAGATCGCATATTTGAATTCATTCCCCTGTATAACCATTGCAAAGCAGCAGCCACTAATATTAAAGCCATTAGGCAGTCAAAAGCAGCACTATAACCAATTACCAGCAACAGAGGAAAACTAATTATGAATTATGAACTTAGTGACGCTTTAGTGCTTTTACCCTGGTAAAGAATCTGCATCGCTGCATTGGCAAATTATACTCATACTGTGGCAGAATGGGCTGGGCTGATAGATTTAGACGACACACACAGGAACCCTTTATAATAAACAACACTCCAGCAGGATGCAAATAGGAAGTGCTTGTCGGCATACAAACCTTGGGTAAACAAAAATGACACACAGACCCCAGGGATGATAACTTGCAGGTATGTATAAGGATGAATAAAAATGATAATGAAATCATAACACTTTTTTTTAAAAATCATATTTTAGTTGATTGTAACACTTTTAGCAGGAGGAGAAATTCTTCTTTATTTTAAGGAGGAGCAGAGCATATTTGTCGGCTCAAGGCTCTTTTATTTGTCCATTTCCCTTGAAATAGGCTTAGAAGCCAATATTTAAAGCCCTCTAAGTCCTCTCAATAGATAGCCTGTAGTGCAATTTCCATCAGAGGTCATTGATCATCGCTGATAAATAAGAAAAGACTTAAACAGAGGATTGGGGGAACGGAGTCTAATTTCTCATGATTTAAGTCTTCTGTCAATGAATGGGTGACACAAGCAGTGGCATCTCATCGTCTGACTCTAAATGCATTTGTTACAATTTTATCCTTGGTAATTTGTGACTTAAAAGAGGCAATTAGCGCATTGTAAAATCTGTCTTTTGTAGTGTTTGGGGCCATGCTGCACATTAGCTGTCTCCTTGCTGCTAACAGCCCTTTGGTAATGATGAAAAGATTAGCTGAACAGAAGGGAAAAGAGAGACACAAACAAAGAGAGAGAGAGACAGAGAGAGAGGAATGGGAGGTGGTGGGAGAAAAAAATGAAGGGACAAATACAAATTAGCCTGGCAAGTGTGTGGCAGAGGATGTGAGAAATAAACTGCCTAATTGGCACATTTGTTTCAATTAGGATGCGGTCATCAGTGTCAGCCTTGACACAGTGGTTTCCTGGCAGGTCCCCATATCAGGGCTTCCTCCTTGTGATTTCAATACCCGAACGGCCCCTGACAGTCACCTCCTCCAACTCTACAGCCAGGTCCTCTCATCTGCTTAAGGACACACACACACACACACATACATGCACACTTCTCATTCAGATGACATTTTCCGATGATTAGATGCTGAAATACGTAGCGGCTGAGGGGCAATTAGAGGACGGAAGAGCAGTGTAATGGGTGACACCACAGCCATCATCAAGACTTATGAGGAGAGCAATGATCAAGACCTTGCCATCGGTTGCATTTTTTTCCATGTACTTGTGTGCCTCATCACCCCACTCCTGGGTGTAATGGTCATTTAAAGTCAAGGTGATGCAGTACAAATGGTGCGCCTCAGTGCAGCAAAAAAAAAAAAAAATCTATTTGCTGACTTGTGCTTAGGTTTCACAATTTAGCATAATATCCTCCCCATCAGGCATCTCTTAACCACATGTGGCGAAGCTGGTGCAGGCAACAGAGCTTATTAATTACTTTGTAATGGATCAATGCAATTACATGGACTCAGTGTCAATTTTAGGGCCCTGACACACCAAGTCGACATCAATCTTAAATCAATGAACTAGCAGCATGAAAGGCAGAGTGTTATGTCACCTCATGTTACCTGTGTTTTTGCAAAAAAGATGCCTTGAACTCTATAAAGACTATAGCCAACCACTTACTAGCATATTTGTTCTGCACCTACCTCAAGGTGCAGTGGTGGCCTTAAGGCCAAGGTAAGCTTGTTACTAGGAGGTTCAATCCCCCGACCAGCAGTATAAATCTGGGTGGGGGGAGTGAAAGCACAGCATTTGTCCCTCCCTCATTACAACCACTGTGCTGCCCATGAGCAAGGCTCTTAACCCCAAATGCTCCAGTGGAGCTGCTCAGTTGGCTGGCAGAAAGGACTGTTGTACTAGGCAGGTTGCAAGTGTGAATGTGATCAGGGCATTCCTGCAAAAAAGAGGGCCACTCTTAGTAAACTCCCCCTGAATAAATAAAGGATTAAAAGAAAGAGAGAGAAATAAATATCAGGTCAGGGAAGTCTGCATTTTGCATTGAAAAGGAAAACAAGGAACTAGCCATATGGATTTACAAACCATTTTTATGATTAAGCATAGTTTGCTCACCATTTTCACACTACTCTCACCCATTAGACAGTATTGTAATATAATTTAACCTGCTTCTAATTAACAATATGTCATATAATGTTTACAACGCCAATGGCCTTATCAGCTCTTGGTTTTTTGGCTTTGTCTGAAGAAAGAAAGAGGGGAAGGAGAAAAATAAGTAGAAAACAAAATCAGGCAAAATCAATGGGTACAACAGCAAAAAAGCTTTCTATAGGGGTAATCCTGAAAAGTCATGAGAAGGCAAAACACTAGTGACAGTCTGGACCCTGATTCAACTCCCTAAAACAGTCAAAAATGCCAAGACAGCCTGAACTGAACCAACATTGCAGGACACACTGCAAAATCTAGAAAGACAGCAATCACCTATAGCCCAGCACTGTTGACTTGGTGTGTCAGGGCCCAGAGGCAAACCCTGGGGACCAGGGGACACCTGGGGGACCCTCTGAGCAGCATGTCAGAAACCATACCGCCAAGCCTTGCTGAACCACCAAACTACTCCCACCTGCAACTACACACAACCAGACACAACCACACACACACATTTAACCACACTACATGTGCTCACACACTCACAAACACGCAGTCACACTCACACAGATTCCCGCAGACACTTTGAACTCACTATGACTCAGTGTGTGGTAGAGTCAGAGGTAGCTATCTGTGGCTTAGCTGTGCTCTCCCATTCCATTGGTTAATCAGAAAAGATATGAGGATATCTGAAAGCAGGCCTACATTCACCATCCACCTCCCCAATTGCTTCCCAAAAGCCATCGTTCCTCCCCTCAGAGCAATATCAGTGCATCACTATTTCAACCCAATATGTCTTTGCCTATCAAAATAAATAGAGAGAGCTCCTCACCCTAATTTAGACTGGGGGTTTGTAATTGTTAAGCTTAGTAATGAGCTGTCTTGGATAATTTCTCTGACCGGTAAGAAAATAACAGGTGAGCAGCCACATGATTGTAAAGTGGAAACAATTGCAAACAACAGGGGGCTAAATGTGGGACAGAGCTGAACACTTACTTGTTTTGGAGTAGCATCACAAATGTCTTTGTAAAGCTCAACTTTGAAAAACTTGTCTCCCAGTGTAGAAGCATTTAGTTGATCCTCCTTTGTGTTGTAGTCAGGGCTGTCTACATGGGCCCTGTAGACCAAGGCTATTCAGCTTGCATTTTAGGCTTTCTTTTAGGGGAGCTGAAATTGGCTTTCAATTTGGCTGTTCATTTCACACTTTCCCTCAGAGAAAACCTCTCAAAGGAAATTCATTTTACAAGGTTCTCATGCACTTCATTCTCCCCAAGTTAAAAGAGCTGCTCTGCATTTACACTTCCTGATACCTGTGAAGAAAAAGTGGGGGATTGGTTTCAGATCAGGAGCACCAAAACTAAATTATAAATAAGCTGCTCCTATGTTCTAATAACCGTAGAAGGATTACAGTCTCTGATCTGTGAATACATAATATATAGGAATTTTTTGGTGAGAATGTGCTTGTTGAAATTGACACTCACAGACAATACTCACACACTGATGTCCTAAATTTAAATGAACTAACAAGTCCAAGCCAATATAAACACCCTTAAGATATTTTGTCAGTGAAGATTAACCTTAACAGAGCCTGAACCATCTGGACAGTGTCGTTCTCTCTTATATGAAGTCTGGAATTTTTTGAAGGTGACATAAATGAAACAGGTAACATGAAAATGTTGTCTCGTTCAATTTTTTTTTCTTGAATTTGTCTGTTAGTACAACTTCAGTTATTAAACCTATGAAGATTGTGTCTCATGCTTCCCAAAGGGCAATTCTTCATCCAAGGTTTTGTACATGTGGTACAGAAGTGATTTTTGAAGACCCGTAACTTGATTGTACTGCAGAGTGATAGCTGAAAGGGACACGTCTCCATGCTTTCACTTTTATCTCCATTGTTGTGGCACATGTTGTGCAGGAGTAATTTGGAGACCTTTGACTTGAAGATACTGCAGAGAGACAGCCAAAGAGATGAGGTAATGACAGTCCTCTGATAGCTATAGCCACTCAGATTATGAAGACAGGAAAAACGGCTTTTATCTTCTCCACTAACACACAATTCTCAACGTACATACCTGTCATTCATGAGATTCTGCCTGTATATGATTTTTTTAATACCTAGATAGCCTTTTACAGTGACCTCTCCTGTTATGGCAAGGTAGTGTTCTACAGGGCCTGTATTATTTGGGAGACAAATAATATATATTTGGGAGAAGGTGGTGTTTCAAAAGTGGACAGGATGCAATTAAGTTGGGGTTTTTCAACTGGTTGAAAAAGAAAAAGAGGTTTTCAAAAACACATGTAGCCCCCAACTAATTTTAGTTCATCCTGTTCTAATTTTGTTATCTGTGACGTAGGGTATCCTTATTTGTAAAATACCACCTCATTTATTACTTATGTGATTTATTTTATGCATTAATAGGGAAAACTGTATTTTTTTTGTTAAGGTGTTCAAATATCCTAGTTAAAGCTCACACAGACAGTATAGCTATATTATAAGCTAACTGGGCCTCTTTGCACCTTGATTTTGAATCATATTTTTGTACACAATTCCCAGTTTTTCTTATCTTTTTAGCCATCACCTATTCATATTCCATGCAAAAAAAGGTGTTTAAAGTAGCCTATAGAGTGTGTAATCACAAGGGTTGTGTTAAAGATTAGGAATTGAGTGAGGGGACTACACACATTATTTCATGTTAGTATTTAGATCTTTAACTTTAAAACCACACACAAAATCAAAAAAACAGGCTTACAGTTAAACAAGAAATGACAAAAAAGACAAATTGGAATGCTGATTTGTGGCTTTGGTATGAAACATCTACTAGTGTGTGTATATATATAACTCATGGACTATTATGTGACACAGGTTTCACATTATGTATGTCACTTCACCATGAGTGCACCTTTGTAGTAATAGAACACATATTAAGTTCAATAGTTTGCCTTAAATTAAGATAACTATTTCAAAGATTCTCAGCTTTTCAATACAGAAGGTGCAGATATAAGTTTTGAGAATAAAAAAAAAGATATTTAAAGTCAAACTTTTTTGTGTTAACCAAATTTAAAATCAATAGTTACTTGTTATTTGGATAGAGTATTTAAGGAACAGATTGTTCTGCTGGTTAAAACCCTTTGGGAAAAAAAGAGAGAGAGACTTGAGGCCATGGGAAATCATAATGAGAACTTTTAATCCTTTTGTTTACTCTCTTCTACTCTGGTTTTACTTCATTTCCAATATTTAAATTGTTAAATGCAGTCCTCCACTTTTTTTTCAGGGACTTTTCCAAGTGTCTTTTTTAAACCAAGTGCAAACTAAAGAAAATCAAGTGCTGAAGAAACTTTTATCTACTTACTGTAAATATTAAAGTATCTACTGTAACAGTTTAATGAAGTGCTAATGAACTGCTAAAACCACATCATACGAAATGATTCCAATGTGTATTGAGACTTGTGAGCTTACTCTGATTCTTGGTGGTGTTGATGATTTCCAAACAAGCTGTCAGAAATTTAGTGCTTACCCTGCACGCCGAACCACCGGCTCATCTTCTGTTTGCCTTGTGCTGTGTTTGCTACAGTGCTATCAACCCTGCAGCTGCACTCTGAAACTTTACACTACCACATTCATTAACACCATCTCAATATTTCATGTATGAGGTGCACTGATATTGACTGGACTGAGGATCTCTGTCATGTGCTCTCTACATTATTTACTCCCATCTTATGTGTCCAAGTCCACATATGTTGACAAAGGTAGATGGAAAGATGTGAGCTGAGAATAAACTATTTTTATTCCCACAGTGGAGCGTGCTGTGCTGGAATGACAGCATTTCTCCATTTCCATACTGAATCATTTATACAGAATAGGGCTGAATGCTGACCTCTAGTTAAATTTCTTCTCCACAAATCCATGCTAATTATCACTGGCCAACTTACAGTATGGAAGGTGACTGTCTGCATTTGGACAGATTTGTACTTTGGGTAACATTTTTTACAAGGTATTTAAATGCTGTGTTTGTCCTGAAAGTCAGTCTCACAGGATGATTTGAAAACACTTGTTCTGATCTGACTGGCAGCTGCCTTGTAAGTTCCCACCAGGGAAAACTTAAATGTTCAAAAAAATCAGAATTACAATAAACAATCAAACAGTTTTCTATACATACACACACACACACACACACACACACATACAAGCCTTTATGGCCAACAGTGCACTGTCGGTTGTGGCTATCTAAAAG
>JAPZDV010000022.1:5936651-5949626 GCA_029814665.1 Acanthurus lineatus
AAATTGTCCCCTCTTAGACGCGAAGTCCACTGTAGGTGAATGTGTAACGACGCCTTGTTCCCCTGTTGGATAGAAACTCAAGTGCACACACACACACACACACACACACACACACACACACACACACACACATATATACATATATTTTACTTGTGCCTTATTCCTTGTGACTTGGAGTCTAGTTTTACTGCTATATGTGACTGCTTGTACTTTCACACGTCGCATTTCTCTGTATACGGTTCAGCTGAGTTAAATTACTGCTTGATTACTGCCTGCATAAATCCAATATGCAGTAACCCCCCCCCATGTATATTTTTCATTTGCTATTCTAAAATGCAGCAGTGTAATAATTAATCAAAATGAATGATATCCTCACACATGCACCCACACAGACATTTTTGCCATTAAGCAATCAGGATAATGCAAATTCCATATATAAAGGAAACAGATAAGAGTCACACAACATAAAACCAAAATGAAACAATGAATTATTTTGAAATATTTTGGCAAAAAGCATGCAGTATACCGTATGGATAAAAATTCAGACTAAACATTAAAAATTACACTTAAATTATATTTTAATGTTTAATCTAAATTTTGAATCAGTTTTAATTATGATTTGTTTATTTTATTGTTTAGTGGCTTTCGCTGCAGATGAAAATCTATCTGACTGACTCATGTATAAAATGTTCACAGATGATAAAATGTATTATAAAGTTTTATTCATGTTTGGTCTTGTTTGTCAACTCCCTTTCCTCACATGACTGATTAACCTGAAACTACTTGACAGACAAAAATATGAAGCAAAACGGTACTTTGAAAAATGATACTGATTTCTATGTTTGGATCTCTGTTGAAAGCTTCTGGCATAATGAAAGTACAGAATTCCGCAAAGAGGAAAATAAATTACATAAGTTAAAACGTTTTTAAGTGATTTTAAGAAAAAAGAACCACAGCCTAAAGCCTGATAATACACTGAAGTGGATTTTTAATACACAACCAGCTCAGTTGTAACTAGCAAAAGCTACTGTAAAGTAGATAAAATACATTGAACTTTTCAATTTCAGCATGTCCTCCACTAAAAAGTGGACATAGTCCTCATGTTAGAAGACAGGTCTGGGATAAAAATACACTATTATAACTCTAAACTATAAATGCTTGTTGTTGCTTTTAAAAGAAAATCTATTTAAAGTTCTTAATATATATCCTTAATTTCAAACTGATTTAGGTGACATTTGAACTACAGTTCTTTGCTCTGCTGCGCAATGAAAAAAGAACAACAATACTTGATTGACTGCTCACGGCCTGGCTCAGCACAACCACTTCCTCCACTGCAGTGAAACCCTGTTAGTACAATCACTGGAGCTGTCTGCATGACACAGGTCAAATGCATGCAACTCAACCAGGGATTAACCTGTGACCGCCATGACAGGCTGTCACCCAGAGACCAGTTCACTGATAGGCTTATAAATCACACAGAATAATCACCAAATAAAACTTCTCTATCTCTACCCACATGCACACTCCCCTCTCACACACATGTCCCCATAAGGGCTCTGTCTTTCCCTAATTTTTTCTCTTTGTTCAAATGTCAAAATTGTTCAGTCATTTCTTCCCGACACAGAGAAAGGTATTTACCTAAGACTGCAATTTATAATTATCATAACCTTTTAATTAATTTTGATTATTTTCTCAATTAATCAATGACTTTTTTGGTCTATTACATGTTGGACAATAGAGGAAATGTTATTTTAACTGTCTGTTCTGACTTTATGATATGCAGTTTATTATATATTTACTAAACTGCCTATGAACTTCTTTCTTCAGTGAGATATGGGAGGCTTTTCTGCTGTTTCTGATGACATTCCTCACCCAGCAGAGTTGTAAATGCATCACAGTGGACGCACATAAGAATCTACTCTCATTATCAGCTGTAAGGTTCTGTTACCCAGCTGGTGCCTAAATGTCAAAATATTCAGCAGGGAACCAGGATTCTACACCATTTACAAAACATCTGTTATCTTTCACTGTAACAGAACTCTAAGTTCATGATGCAAACAACAGGCACAATGATGAGATTTCCTTTCAGAACTTTTCTGTCTTTACCAACACACAGAGGCTGCTGTGGACAGATCAAACTAAAATGCCCAGTAGGACAAAGAGCACCACCTCCATACTCTTCCGTCCGTAATAACTCTTGGTATTTGTAATTTTACCAACTCAGAGCCTGATGTTTCTCACAGTGTGAATTCATAAGACTTACAGGACCATTTGTGCTATAAGCTAAATTTGAAGACAGAATATCTTAGTGTCTGCTGTCTCTTTTTTTATAAATTTTTTGGTAAATATTTCACCAAATAATTTCTGTAAATCCTCCTATCCTAACCCAGGGCGCTACCTCACTTACAATCGTACTAACACCTTCTTGTGTTAATGTTAAGATGCATTAATCAGTGGTATCCATTACAACCAACCTCAGAGAAAGCAGATCTGAAGGCAGAATCTGAGCTGATAGTTTCTCTCCCAAATTAGAGATGGCCACTTTGATTCATATCTTCTTTGCAAAGTCGGAGTGTGAACTTCTCTTTCAGTAGAGGAGGAGCAATAAGGAACAGCCTTACCTCTGCCACAGGCACTCCCTCTGGGGGGCGACAGTGCAGAACAATCATCCCGTTGATTGGCACCTCCTTCCCCTGGGGGTCCTGCTCAAAGTTTTTCCTCAGGTCTGTGTGGGGAGATAAGAGGCAGCTGTCAAGTGTCAAGGGTTCCAGCCAGCCTGGTTTCATCCTCTGCAGCAGCTAACATGCTGGACTGCTCCCAGCTCTGCACGCCACGACCTTTAAAGAAGCACTGCAGCCCGTAAAGGATGAAGCACTGGGTAATCTGTTTACACTGTGGCTTGGAGGATACAATGGACGAAGTGTAGAAGTATTGCTCTGATTCATCTGGCCATGCAAGTGCAATTAACTGTTATAGAGTTCATTCTGCCGATTTTCAGGACTGCCTTTGATTGGTTATTGTGCTGCAATCCACTTGACACCTTTTAAAATGTCAGCCTTTTTGAAAAGTAGGGATATGCCTTTGATTTTAATGAAATAAGAGCTATGAATGGATTTCATGCACCTGGAATCATGAGAGATTCCCTACATGTAATAGATCTTAATACAAGGAGTAAACTCAATAGGAGTACACTAACCTTGCACTGCCACCTGAACTGCAGGTGCAAATACCATGATGTTCTAATTCTTGAAGATTTTGAAATCACATCATCTTTGGATTAAAATCTTACTGCCTCAAAAAACTAAAATGATGTCTTTTAGTATGTGAAGTCTCTTAGCTTTCTTAAAGAAATCAAGGTAACTGCAAGAATCAACCTCAAGGGGAGCTCTAAGAAAACCTATAACGCCCTCTGCTAGCAGTATTGGATTTGGAAAGCACCAGGTGTGATTGTGTCTAAACTCGATCAGACAGCAGTGGTTTCTAGGAATTGTTTATTTCCCCTCTTACAAGTCTAAATCATTTGCTATCAAGATAATGTCAGCTTGCTGTGTTCACATTACTAGGTCCAAACAAAAAATAACATGTATAAGTGGCCTTGGCCTTTTTAGCTTTAGTCTGTAAGGGCTGAAAGTCACATGCACATACAATGTAAATCAGTTTTGGTAACTTTAACATTTTGCATGATCATCATAATACTGGTCCTCTGAGGGCAGGCCATTTCTCTCTGTGTCATTCAACTTTATTTCACTGCACTTGAAAGCATTATTCTTTATTATTTTTCTATGCATCTTGTACTCTGATGCAAAACAACCAGATACAAGTAGATGGTCATTTTTTTCTCCGTATTTGATTTAAGTGTTATGTATTGTCAATTTGTCCTGATCCATTTGATCTTTGTCTACAGATACAAATAAATAATTCACTTGTTGCCTGGATACAGATATGAATGATAATGAACATTTTTTTTTATTGGAAGACTATTTCCAGAATAGCCTCAGAATTTAACTCACATCAACATTGTTAATCAGTGGAGTAATAGAACTTTTTAAAGAAAAGTAAGTTACATGTATAAATTTCAGTAAATCAGTTTACACAACACTTACAACATTTGGAAATATAAGGTAAAATTCAAGAACTAGAATTGTAGTAGTCAAGACAGCTTTCTTTCTTTTTTTTTCTTTTAGACAGTCATTTAGACAGTGTGAGCACGTCTTTACACATTGTTACTACCCAATGGTTTTTGGGAGGATTGGTATGTTTTTCTACATACAGTAAAACATGATGTTAAATAAATGGTGTACAGGTGTGTGTTTGTGTTTGTGTTTAAGTTGGGGCACTTGAAAAACATACGAGTTTGTTTCGAAGTACATTATGATCTCAGGTTCAGTTTCTTTATTAAGATTCTGGGGTTGAAAGAAAATTTTCACCAAGGCAGACTTACCAGATACCGAATATATCCCTTAGTATCAGTAAGTCCATTTAAAAGTACAATTACTCAGCACATCTGTGTGCACTAAACACACAGTCCAAAATTTTCTTTCAAAGCGACTTAACTTTAATGTATACATAACTCTAATATGTTTATTATTGAATGAAAATTAGACATGCTCCTTTTATTTTCTTTAACTCTCTAAATGAGGTGCCATTGTGTGGGTTTAATTGACAGCTAGCCTGCATACCTGTTAATCTGATCTATTAGCAGCAGGACTGTGCAGAATAGGGGCTGGGGAAATTAAAATTTGAGACACATCATAATGCTAATGTGGAAGATTTGGTACTCTCGAAAGTAAAAAAAAAAGGAAAACAAAAAAAACAACATTTTTCTCAATGTTAGTTTTGATATGATGTTGGTGATGTTTTAATATTAATGACATGACAACACAACCGTGAGAGCAACTTAGCATTGAGACAGTCTCTCACAGCCACACAAAAAAGTAGTCTCAGTTGTGTATCAAATTCCATAATAAATGCCTTTTGGTATGTGAAAATAGTATGTCAAATTTGTAATATGTTGGTAATCTCAGAATGATATCATTAGTTCTTATGGTGCACGTTAATTCTGGGGAAACATTTTATTCTGCAATACTGTTCTAAAGGCAACAATATTACATAACAGACAAAGGCAGACAGCAATCAAGGCAGTTCTGGCATAACATCAAAAACACACCAAGTGTTAAGTAAACTACATTATTAATTTTACCTTCCTCAACACTGCTTGGTTTGTTAGGCCTTTTAAAATAAAAAGTTTAAGGCCAACTAAACTGATCCTCCTCTAACTTTAAAAGTCAATTTGGTCAAAAACAACATAGCGTGCCCTTTCTCTGTGAAGCATATCCATCTTATCAAACTATTAACTTATCCCTATTTACTTCAACAGTTTTCTTGCTCACTTATCAAATATGCAGATGCAGTTACAGGAAGCTGCCGATCATTTAGGTGTTTTCATACTCACAGGCAATGCGAACAGTAGCTTTGCGACTCTTAGATGTTCCTAAGTGGCTCCAGGCCACACAGAGACACCAGTAGTCCTCCGGTCCATGGAAATCCTCTACTTGCTGACGGGAAACGTTTATCATCACCTCACGCACCTTCAACCCTGGAATGGCAGAGACAACTGGGTAGTTAGAGAAAATTTTTAAAAATATGTAAGATTGACTCTTGTAAATTGATCAGATTCCAACAGATTTAGGTTGTCATATTGCACACTGAGCTTTGGGATGGATTTGGATTTGGTGAGGTAGCATATTTAGTTTAGAGTAAGTTTCAATACTTTTAGTTGCGATTGACTTCATAAAATTCTTGTTTTGTGTCGGTGGGCTGCTGTATATATTAACCTGCTGCTTATGTTTGTTTGTTACACAGAACCATTTTGAAAGCTGTAAAAAGACACTTGTTTGTAACAAACCATTACCATACCATTCCCATTGCTTTAGTTATTTTTTACTTGTGAGAAAGTCTCTGTTATTGTTCTGCGAAAAACATATCTTTGTCTTTTGTCTAAGAGTCTCCTAAAATGCTAGTAGCTCTTTGGTACTGTACTTTGGCACAGCTGTTCTTTGAGCTAAATGCTAACATATATTAGTTCAGTATGCAAAAGTGTACTATTTAGCACTAAATGTAATCTACAGCATTACTCTTGTGGATTTTTGGCCATAAACCAATGTGTTAGTTTTTTTTTCCTCAGTATACATTTTCCTCACTATCTTTACTAAATTAACCCTTACCCTACAGACTGAACAACACTGGTTAAACCAAAGTTGGTTTTGTGGGTCTCATTGGTGCCATTCATAAAGGTCAAGTCATCAGAAGGCATGTACAGGCTACATTCATGCCTTTGTTTTAGATTTGTGTTGAACTGCAGTAAATGGACAAAATTTAGATTTGAAAGACCTAGATTCTAAATAAGGGTCTTTACAGGATCTTAAATCAATATCTCAATACGTCAATAGGCTTGCATCAGTGATCAATAGGTTTTATAGGATTAGTTAGGCATAAGCTCTTAAGACAGGCTGACACACTTCCTAAATCTGCATATCCCCCCTCTGCTAAGCTCTGAAAGCACTGCTGAGGAAATTGGCAGAAACACAGTCCCTCAGGGGCCTCTCCTGTATGTTTTGAGCTCTCAATGCTGCCAACAAGAGGAAAGCTAAATCAGCTGTAGCAGAGTTAGCATTAATAATTTGGACTACACTTAACCACTTCAAAGAGCATGTGTAGGCTTGTTTTTCAAGCCACACAAGAACAATATGCAATGTAAAGCAACAGTATGCTGCACAATGCTCTCGTTCTATTGTGTCTATGTGTCTAAAAATGACAAAATATGCTCTGTTTGTAACTGGGCTGCAGGTCTCTTCCTGGAAATGTTTGTCAGTCTGTCAGATAGCTTCAGATGGGTATACAGCACAAATTTTTAATCTCTTTAATCACAAAGTTATCGGCTTAGGGCCTGTCACGAGTGTTTTCTCACCGCTCTTCTTTCACTGCATTTTGCAGCCTGTGGGTCTCATACCTACAACTGGATTAGAGGCAAGGGATGTGCAATGTGCTGGGAACTGGAAAAGACCAATACTCAAACCCATCCATCCCTGACTCTTTCAGCTCCAGGCATCAGCTCTCACTTATAATTAACACTTTAATCTGAAATATTCTTGGGAAAGTCAAACAGTCTCATGCTAGGGTAGCACAGCTTGTGAAGCACTGAGCAAGCTTCAGAGTGAATACCAATTAAACCTGAGTGAATGGCAATAGGGATGCACCAAGGGATCAGTGCTGCTGTTCACAGTAAAAGTAAGGAATGGAGAACATTTAGTGGCAGGGGATCTCCACAGTGCTGTATATAAACGACAATAAAAGAACAGTGGGCTTCTTCCTTTTTGCCACACCCACAATGTTTGAAAAACTGTAAAATGCTAATATGCATCAGTCTGTATGGTGTCCAATTTGTTTAAACTGTACGTGTATGTGTTATATAATTATATGTGTATATTAATATAGATAGAGAGAAAAGGAAGTGATAGGCTTTCTAAACAGAGCATCACATTTTCCTGGACTCCTAACTGGTGTCAACAGATGGTTTGCCAGAGAGACAAAAATGATTGCTGCCACTGTGTCATCTGTCAACCCTTCTTCGTTTATATGCAGAACACTGTTGACAGAGCTCATTAGAGGAAACCACTTTATCTGTTCTTTTATCCAGTTCCCTCCCTGCTTCATGCAGTTTCCTGAATCACCGCATAAATCCATCCAAAAAGGCTGAATCACTTTGAGAGACACAGACAAGACGGAAGAAATAAGAACTAAGTTTTGACAGCAACAAAGAGACAGCAACACTCTCCTCATTAATTTGGATAGGTGAAGGATAACATTAGCATTTTGCTACGGATAATGTCTGTTAAAAGCAACATGAAAACAATATAACTGAAATATAAAAGCTTCATCTCATTTTGATGGTAAACATAAAATAAAATAGGGACATAAAATAGGGTGAATGGTATCTCTATGTAAGTCACACTTTCACTCCTCACTCTGCTGTCACTGCTGACTTGAATCACACTGTGGAGAGGGTTTTCTTTTCCAGTAAAATATGCTAGTGTAGTGCAAAGGGGGACTAGTGAATAACAATGTCTGGATTAGTATTCATTTTTTATTTGTCTTCTGTTGTTGCACTTGCTTCATGTTTGGAAAGTTATGTCTGCAAAGTTAGTAACACACTTATTTTTGATCAAAGCCAAGTACAGCCCAATTTAACAGAGGTCCAGCCCCTAAATATTATTGCCCTTCCCAGTCTCATTCCCAGTGCTTAAAATAGTGACGCCATGTCTCACCCCTTTGTGTCTCATACAGACACTGAAAGTTCCCTTTGGTTTCTGTATGAGACACACTGGTGTTTCAAAAAACTTCAATCTAAGCACATCATTACCGATATTAGATGCTTCCTAATTCACCCTATTTAGTAGAAAGAGTGTAAGATTCCCAAGAGGAGAGGTTACTGGGTTAAAGTGGTGGATTACATGCAAGACTGTCTTCCAGGAAGTAGAAACCTAACCAAAGTGTCACTTTTTCATTGTGTTGTAAGAAATATTTTAAGACTTTGTGGCAGGAAAGTTTTATATGTTAAACTAATGGTACCTTGTTTGTCTGTATCAGAAACCAAACAAAGTTACAAAAGTGATGATATTTTTCACAATTCAGGATGACAACTTGTTTTATACCCAGGAGTTAGCAGCATAGTGACTCTGTTTCACATTACGTTTGCATGCCATTGTCCTAGACCACATGCAATGCTTATGCAAACTGTATTTTAGCCTTTTCTGTTAACAAAACCTGGTTTCCAATGAAATTCGTTCAATGAACAAATTATGATATCGATATTAAATAACATATTCAGCAGTAGTGAGTGCAGGATCCCTCATTATCATCATTCCTGTGACATGTCAGTACTCTGTCCCTACAAGCATAATCAACACAGCTGGTAATGACTAAAGAGCTGGGTAAAGACGTGTGATTGTACCTTCAACTGTTGGCTCCTTTGTCTTGGCAGTAAGGTGTGAAATTGCTGCTCTAACTTCCAGCCAGCTGGAAGTAGACTACGACTGTGGCTGCTGAGTGGGTTTGACAAGTGCCAACCATCAAACAGAACCTCTTTTTTACTCAATAAACCTCTCTGGCTGGTTAAGAAAAAGAAAACAGTGAGGAACATGCTAGCTGAAGCCAACTAAACTGAAATCACAAATGCTTGATTTATAAAGCGATTGCAATTTGCAACAAGTTTAATTAAGATATTTCAGATATTTTCTACTAAAAAAAGTAAAAAAAAAAAAGTAAAAATCACACATAGAGGTCATTATGCATAAACTTATCATTAAGTTCTACTTCCTGATGGGGCATCTATGGCTCAGGAAGTAGAGTGGGCTGTCTACTGATCAGAAGGTCAGAGGTTTAATCCCAGGCTCTGGTCTGCATTCAGAAGTGTCCTTGGGCAAAACATTAAACTCCAAACTCCTGCTATTTGTGAGAATGTGTTTGTGTGAAGGGATGAACTGACTTGACTTATAGATGCACTTAATTTACCAACTGCCCCACCATTATCTAAAGAAATTTACATGTTGAGGCTAAATTCTTTGAATTTCTATTAAGTCATGTCAAAAAAAGATGGAATTGTTTTGTGTTAATTTACAAGCCGGTGAGAAGCTTTCATTTATGCAATCTGCAATTTAACTGCAGAATAAAGGCAGTTGAATAGCTAATTATAATGTTTGCAAAGCGTGTCAAGTGGTTACAGCAGCTCAGTTAATTACAGCACCAGGGTTTTCCCTCTGGGTATTACCTCAGTTGTAACCCCCTGAACCTTGATTAATTTAATGGAAACTCAATTTAAGTAAAAGCCAGGTCTTTAGTTGATTCACAGGAATCCATACTGATTGTGTAATATGAAAACAACTTAAAATGCGCTATTGTTAAAATGTGTTTTTGTCATTTCAGCCTTTGCCAGAAGTATTATGTTTTCAAGTTGTCTGTCCATCTGTCCACACATCTGCCTTTGTCTCTTGAACAAAATATCTTATTAATGGTTTAAGAGAAATTTATCAAATTTGGCTTCAACTTCCATTTAAGCTCAAGAAAGAACTGATTAGATTTTAGCCTTAAAAGGTTAAAGGTCATTGTGACCTGATGTCATCCAAAGATTTGTCTCATGTATGTGAACATGACATCTCAGGAATGCCTTGAAAAAAATTCAGCAAACTTGGCTCAAATGTCTACTTGAACTCAAGTTTTAAACTGAATAAATTTTGGTGGTAAGGTTAAAGTTCAAGGTCATTGTTATCTTATCAAACATGGTTTTGGCCATAACTCAAGAATTCATATGCTGATTATGGCAAGATTTCACACAATTTCTATCAAGATAAACAGACAAATTGACTGAAAATAGGCATATTTATCTGTTTTGCTGCCAGGTTGAACATTTGTTTTAAACAGTTATTGGACTTCTCAACTTCTTTGCAGCAGCATACATATTCTAAGCATTGCAGTCCAACATCAACTCATCATTTTTGATGATAGTGAGTTTCTGGTGATCGTTGATGCGCCATGTGGCAAAACTCTCTGAAACTTTTTTTTACATACAACTACAAAGGAATGACATAGTAAAGAGATCATGTTTTTTACTGGAAATTATTCACTGAAATGATGCATGTCAATTAGTGATAACTCTCATTTAACCAAAAATTACATTTGCACACCTTTTTATTAAACTTTTTCAACTTCTTTGTCAGAAGGATATAAATACAAGGCAATAATTCTAGTTTTTTAAATCTAAATCTTACAAGGTAGTAAAACAATGAATTTAAGAAAGTTTTCCTTTCATAGATGATCTTTATTTCTCTCTATTCTATTCTGCTGTGCTGTGGCAGAACTTTTGACTCAATGTTGTTTATAATTTGAAACAAACTTTAAGATCAAACCTTAACACTCAGTAAATACACTAGACAACACACTGAACCACAGGTCAGATGTCACACCACTGTCAATAGATGCATGTGTGTCAGATGTTTCTTTTTTATGATCATTTCTTTTCAAGAATGAAAGCTATTTTTAAACACTCTGATCACTTTGAATATGCTGCTAAATGTCTGCTTAGTCTCCACCAGGAGTCTCAGAGTGTAGCAGATATCATGGGGAACCTTGGACACTGGCATTAGACTCAAAGCCGAATGATTAAGCACTTGTGAGAGTTTTTCTGTGAATAGGTTAAGTGAGCAGTTAAAGGATGAACTGGCTTCTTAGGATGAATCATATTTGATTCTATGTTTTCCTAGCCATCAGGTTTGATAATCTGCCAATCCCATTGCATTCCTATCCAAGCGCCTTCACCTCACAACTCAAAGAAGGAGCACATCTGGATGGGCTGAGGCCACTTGTCTCCTGCTGAGCAACTCTGCTGAATGAGGGTGGGTCTCAAAGCGGTGCTTTTCAAATGTCTTTTGGTGGGTGTCTGGGGTACTAGTGAGCCAGACGGATTTTTCAACCCCATTTAAATCTAATGGTTTTTCAGTCTGGCAGTCCCTTGGAGCAACTTCAATCCCCACTTACTGCGAGTGCTTCATGCAGGATGTTTCTACTCCATGTAAGTCAGATGTTTATTCCTGTTTTTCCTGGTCCTTTGGTAATCATAGTAATAATAGTGTAATAATGAAGCCTATCAAACTAAAAAACCCAATTCAGAGGAACAGTCAGCCAGAGTTCTGTGTGTCATTTGTCTTGTCTGCAATGGGTCATTGCTCCTCCAAGTCCGGGACTTCCTAATTATTCCATCATTCTATCTCAGTACCATGGTTTGGATGAGGTTTGCACTATAGATTTGACTCTATTTCTGCCTTCACATTGCCCACAGAATTGTGCCACTGATCTAGCCGGTGCTGCTCCTTCCACCAGCAGACCTTGCAGTCTTTCTTGTCCTGAAATAGAGGCCTTGGAGAAATATATAAATGACTCATCAGCTGCAGGCATCCTCCAACTATCTTCTTCTCCTATGGTGCTGGTTTGTTTTTGTCTCTACAAAAGATGACTCTTCACATCTCTGTATGTTTGCGGATTCATTGTAAAAAAAACAAAAACTGTCTTCATCTGATAACCTCTGCTTTTGACCCTCTCTGCAATGCCACAGTGTTCACTAAGCCAGACCTCAGGAATCCAGTTCATGTTCTAAATCAGAGAGGGAGACTTGTACTATTTGAAAATCGTAATCGTTCTTGGACTCACCAGTGCTCCCATTTTTCAAGCCCTGTTAAGTGAAGTGCTGAGAGTTTTGAAAGAATTTTGAGTTTGCTTATGTTGATGATATACGTGGTTAAAAGAAAACAAACAAACAAACAAACAAAAATTTTTATTATAACACAAAAGTCAATTTTTTTTTCAAAATTTAGGGTCATTTGTTGATGTCAAAGAAACAAATAAGGCAGAACTAAACTGCAAGAGCAGCATGGACACACAAGAGTTACAGTGTAACTCTCAATATATTCATCTAAATACAAGGCAGCTTGCGAGCATTTTTTGATTTCATGAAAAACCTTTGTGGTACAACTGTGAATTGCACTGTGACTTTCTGTAGCAAGACTGGCTGACTGGCTGGCTTCACACTCAGGATAAACCAACTGATGTGAAAAAAAAACTCCTGTTACCTTCCAGTTATTTTTTTATTGTAATATAGAAAAATAATGTATACTTTCAAACAAGTAAACAACTACTTTGCAAATTATTAATCTACTGTTTTTAAATCCAAGTCTTTATGTGAAATGTTTTGATCCTTTTGAAACCAAGCATGTTCCAGTAAGTTGTGGTATTCTAATATTCATATATGCCAACCCATTAAACTTAACAGAGGGAGAAGAGGAAGGTTAATAAGAAGAAGAAGAAGAAGAAGAAGAAGAAGAAGAAGAAGAAGAAGAAGAAGAAGAAGAAGAAGAAGAAGAAGAAGAA
>JAPZDV010000022.1:5962488-5987090 GCA_029814665.1 Acanthurus lineatus
ACAATGTAAATAGTCATGAAAATAAAGGAAAAACATTGAATGAGAAGGTGTGTCCAAACTTTTGACTGGTAGTGTAAGTCTAATAACGCCACAACCTATTTCCTTAATTAAGATTCCAAGTAGGAATGCACGATTTTGGAGTAATCTCTAATAGCAATTATTTGGACTGATATTGTCATTGCAACATGATTTGGGATATTAGAAGAAATGATCATTTTCACATAATTGTTCTAATTTTCATTGAAAAACAGTAAAGTGATTATGGTGTGATTTTCGCAGGGATCTGTATCAAACAAAAATGCTTTCTTAAGTCTACAGAATATGCTGTGTAGGCCAGGACAACTCTGCAGCAGCACAATATTTGATTCAAATTCTATTGTGACGCTCACATTTCTTCTTGAACAGATATTGCACCCCTGTGATTCAAAAATTGCTGTGGTTCATATTGCAGTTTGATTAAATTTCAATTGATTTTGCAGCCCTAATGTCGAGAATACCTGATGACACAATTGTACTTTACTTTACTGCTCAAAAAACCCTCATCTTTGGATTTGTTGTTGAATATGATTTTTGTAAAACATAAAATAACATGTCACCATAGTATTCTCTTGACACTGGCAAGTAACCATGTGTAATTTGGTCCTCTTTTCTTCTGAAGCTTTGTCTAGTTCAAACATATATGGTTGAATTTCACAAATATTGTCATTGTCAGAGAGTTGATGCATAGAGATGCAAGGAGTTGAGGATGAGAGAGCAGTGAAGGGGTTGGGTGGAGTAGTTGCTGACTGTGGTCATGGTCATGATGGTCAATGGTCATGATGTCAATATTCATAACATAATGAGGCAAATGGGGTAATGTGACATAAAAGCAATTTTAGGACATGAATTAATTTTTATATTGAAAAAAATGTCTAAAAATTTTTAGGGACATTTTGGAGCTTAATTCAATGGCAGGAGAAGGTCACCAAACTAACTGACCAAGGACTTATCCAATCCATCTGCCTCATGATTAAGGACTTTTTGACCAACAGCCCCCAGTCTAAGCCCCCACCTCTACCTTACTCTTACACTCAGCTGCAGCTTCCCACCAGACTGTGTGTTAAAGTTTGCAGATCGTGCCACTGTACTGGCCTTATCTTGGCAATGAAACATCCTATTATAGGGATAAAGTCCAAAGACTTGGAGCACGGTTTTCAGAGAAAATAACTCATATTAGACTCATGCAGACCTCAAACCACTTTCCATCAACACAGACTGTGTGTAAGTGTCCATGATTTCTGGTTTCTGTGTACACAAATTGTGGAAGATCTGTTCTTGACCACCAACTGCAACTTCAACTGACAGATTGCACGTCAAGAGCACTGGGACATTCTTGGTTGCCTAACAGTTGTTCTGGTTTGCCTTAAGCAGTAAACTTCACCATTAAAAACTAGCAAGCAAGAATAAATTGATGGACCAATCAAATTCAAAAACAGGCTACAAGAATGTCACTAGCACAGTCTGTGCAACACAATTATAAGTGCCAGTTTTATTGTTCTTGCATTTAATATAGTGGTCACATTTTTAACTAGTCTTTAAACCATTATATCAATAAGCAGGGTTAGTATACAAAATTAGAGGTTTGGTAGTCTGCATGAAAAGGGGGGCCTAGAATGGAGTCAAATTCCTGTCCTGAATTAATGTCCCAGTCAGCTACTGGTGACCTCCCTCTCAGAATTTCAGTAAAACAACCTGCAGGAGAAGATGCTGGTGTCCTCTTACCACTGCTCCATCAAGAGTGTGCTGGCACACTGCATCTGTGTGTTGTAAACCAGCTGTTCAGCAGCAGACAGGACAGCCCTTCAGAGTGTCATCAACACAGCTTAAAAGATCCCCATCCCCTTATTACCCTCACTGCCCACCTAGGAGGACGTTTTTCAGCTGTTCTTGCCTCAGTAGAGTCAACAAAATGAAAGATAGTTCGCACCCCAGACATTATCTGTTTGACCTACTGACAGACTTTTCAGGCCCATCAAAACATGGACAAACAGAATCAAAAACAGCTTCTTCCCCAGAGCTGAATGAGAATGGAGTCCTGCCTATCAGGGAATGTTTGGAAACCTGTGTGACTATGAGCAGTACAAGACTACAGTAATAAATATATATATGTATAAATACATATACACTCTGTACATACACTGTACAATGATAATAAAGAGATTGATGAGGAAAACTTTCTTCTTCTTCAGGGTCACAAGGTTTTATCTTACCAGTGTTGAGGTCCTTATACTCCTGGGACAAGTGCTCATTCTGGTGAACCCATTCCCCGTTGCATTTGAAGAAGATCTGTAATGCAGGTGCAGCTCGACAGCGCAGCTTAATGGGGTTGCTCTTGACGATGTACGCATCCTCTGGCTCCTGGATGAAGTGCGGCAAGGTGCCCTGTACAGAGGGTGGGGCATCAGGCTGAGCATCCCCAGTAGTGCCTGCAAACCAACACCTTGGTTACTTTATAATTCCATGCCAATTTCAGCAGAAAAATAAATACTTGTAGGTCCTACAGAAATAAAGGTAAAACAAATCTTTTCCAATGGGATACACAATTTTGCAGTGAAAAACATTTTCAAGTGGATTTTGTTTTACCAAAAAGGGCTGAACAACATTTGCTTGTAAGTTTCAAATGATTTCTGAGTAGACAATATTTTGAATTTCCTATTTATCCAAAGCAAAAGGCAAAGAATCCACAGAGGTAAAAAGAGTAACTTGTCCTCAAAGAGTAATTTGCAGATGAATGAAATCAGAGAGGACCATGTGAAGAGGAATTATAAAGGAAGCGATTACCTAAAATATGGCTGTGGAGAATGAATACATCTTATCTTAGGCACAAAGCCTGGGATTTAGTTTGTGCAAAAACAGATGCCTCCAGTGTGCCACTGCCTTTGAAAACAATTCACACCAGGCTTACCCCCTTCCTTTAGTTTTGACTAGCACCCACCTCAGTAAACAACTGCTGTGGCAACTAATCGATCTAAGCATAGCTTTGGAAACACCAATCTAAATAATTGTGAGAGTGTGTTTTTGTTTATGATTATGGGACTAAAGGTAGGTTTTGGCTTTAAATGGCATCCTGTGCTCTGGGTCAAGCACAGAGAGTGCTGTTTGTTGGGACACTGTGGAACAGGATGTTTGTGCTACTGCAAACCCTGGATTACACCTTAGTTCCATCAAGGCAGCTCCAGCTAAGCTGTTCAGTGCAGTAAGAGGCTATTCAAAGCTATTATGCTTCACTATCAAATCCAATTTGCTCCTCCAAAATCAAATCAAATCACCCTCTCTCAATCAATGTTGTCCTTGTTAAATGGCTAAATGAATGAAGACCACACATAAAACGATCCAGGAGGGAGGTGAATGAATGGAAATACTACACTGACACTGCCTCCTGTAGGACTGCTGGATGTCCTTATTGTATCACTACATTTGCTTCTTTGTGTTCAACACTTGAAGAAAAATTAAAACAAACAAACCAACAGTTATATAATATTATATATTAGTGTTTAAAAGAAACAAAGTTAAAATTTAGTTCATCATATTTTTTTGTGTGCATGCATATATATGTATATATATATTTGTATATATATATATTCCAGTTGCATCTCTGTATCAGATGCAATGAATGTTACAGAGTAAAACAATAGTTAAATGTAAAAGAGAGAATGGAACAATAGAAATGGATTAAATTAGAAGCTGCATCAGACAAGAAGTGTCAGAGAGACAGAGCTCAAAAGAGCTCCATGTCCAGAGAGGGAACAGGCTTCTGACTCTAAAAAAAATACTTTTAAGGGTTCACTTACAATGTGTTGTTTGCAGGCTGCAGAAATGCAATACAATTTAGAATGGCACCATTGTGCCATTGTGTAAGCATTATTGCTCTCTGCATAAGTTAAAAAAAAAGAAAGTTGCCTCTACTCTAATCATTGATTGAAAGCACCATTCAGGAAGTAGGCTGAGTAACCAAAATCAAACCCACAAACGGGGTTGCATGAAAAAAACAGTGCAAGCTGAGTGTGCTGCTAAAATGCTCAGTGTGGATCCTACAGTTATGACTGCTACACTACTATAGAATTTTAGTTGTCACTAAGGTGAGAATTTACCACTCAATTTGCTAATAAATGTCACAGCTGTAACTGCACATAGCTCTTTCAACTCAAAGCATTTTGGGAGTAGCAGGGGAAAGAGAGGCTTTTTAAACAGTTAATTATTTTTAAAGAATGAAAGCCCAGACATGTTAAATCTAGAGTAAATTTTGCAGGATATAAGTGCACATGACTCCCTAAGTGATATTCAGATCAGTGAGTAGAAAAACAAGCTAACGTCTAACATTTTAAGCCAACACTTTTCAATAAAAATACTATTCAAAGTTATTGAATAAGTGGCAATAAGAAACAAAGAAACAAACAACAATGACATAAGACTATGCTGTGGTGAAGTAATACTGGCAGTGATTTTCTAATTGTTGAACATCACAGACAGCTCTGCAGTTTGAGCTGAAGGTTTATGTGAGAGGGGGAGAGGAAGAGAAGTTCTTTGTCTATACACATCACCATATGGAGGCAAGTCATTTCACGAGCTTTCACAGCCTTCATCCACATACACTGAATTTGTTTTACTTTATTCTGTATTGGAGAATTTAATATGACACTATGCAAGCAATTATCATTCTCATCTTTAGACAAACTGTTGCATTATCAAAGAATAGAAGTACTTTGAGGAACCTAATGTGACCTATGCTCTGTCAACATGACAGTATGAAAGCTATTTTCAAAGGAATATCACTGGGGGTGTCTGCATACTGCTGTGTTTCTGCCAAACTGAGAAGTTTCTCTTCTTGGATACACATTTATTTGAAAACTGAATAGCTCTAGATGTGCTAGTTATTATACATCATCTATTAACAGCAGATATGCAGATTGGACTTTGCAACTAAATTTATAGATGGTGAAAATATTATTGTGTGTGTGGATATATGTGTGTGTATATATATATACACACACACACACACACAACACTTACAAGTGGTGAGGATAAATAATGGCTAATGTCAAATGTAACAGGATTTGGACACAACAATGAGCATTATGTACACCTTTATAGCTCCTAGGAGTTGACTAGTGAAGCAGCCGACAAAACAGCATTCACACAAAGGTCCACTTAGCTGTGATCATTTTAGTGCATACAATGACTTACTTGGAGAACAACATACCCCTTGGTGGATAATGATTGATGATGATGATGATGAAGTTCACAATATCAATTTTTAGAAGTAAAAATATGTATGGTGTTCAAGTTGAGAATAAGCTTCATTTGCTCGTGATGAAATTCAGTTTTAAAAGTTTACAGCTAACTGAAGCCAAAGACAAATGATAAATCAACCAAGTTCCAGTGGAAATGACAGTGGACAAAATTAAAGTCATTTTCTGTGTAAAAATGTATTCAAAAACTCTGCCAAAGCCAATATTAGACTTCAGAGTTTTTAAATTAAAGACTTCTTTAGTACAAGTTCCCTGCATGTGTTTCCAGGGACTGTATTTCATTGTTAAGCTGCAGTAGTTGAAATATAACACAACAGCCAATAATTATTTCAATCTATGCTTGTGAGTAAATGTTTGAGATAGACATGAAATTATGTGAATAGGTTTCCTAATGGTTTCTTCTAGTACTCTGCATTGTGTCTCACAGTGAATTTATAAATTGTACATTTATTTATACCAGTTTGTTTATGTGCCAGAATGGTACAGAATTTAGACTACCTTTTAGTGTTGTTTATGAACAAAATACTCAGTTTCAATGAGTGGGGACTCTGTTCTGTGGATTCAGTGCTGATACTGATTACTAAAGTAAAAAGTTTCACTTTTTAGAGGGCAACACTATATTTTGTAATATTTTACATATTGTTAGAACTTGTCTGTCACAAGAAATGTGAGGTATCCTTATTTAAAATGATTAGTTATATTCATTTCGTAATAAACATATGAGAGGGAACTTAATGATAATAAAAACACTTTTAATTTAAACTCACATCTCTATATGACCTACAAAGGTAAAAGTCCATCAGTTACAATGTGATTTCTGTACAGATATCCTTAATGTCTGTTTTGGGTCACAATCCCAGAGAATGTAAGAAGACATTCCCTATAAGCTGTTGAATGTCGTTACAGACATTTTCAACATATTGTTATCACAGGAGAGTGTCTCTGCCTGCTTCAAGATTGCCGAGATCGTACCTTGTACAATCTTTCCCCATCTAAAGAGGCCATTAAAAAACTGTTTTTTTTTAGCACATCAGGACCAGCCCGAATCCTCATCGCTTTGTACTCAGAACCAAAATCAACAAAAGATGCCGTCTCCACTTCTCTCAGCTCAGTCTTCTTCTGCACTACACTCTGCAACTGGGTATTGGATTTTCTTACAAACAGACCCCAGACAGTCCTGATTAATGGTTACGACTCCTCCACTGTGCACTAAGCACTGGAGTGCCACAAGGTTATGTGTTCAGCCCCTTCTTGTTCACTCTATACACCCTTGACTGCCAACCTAGACATGAAGAGAGTGACATTGTGAGGTATGTGTAATGACCCAATCATCGTCCAGAGTTTTAATGTAGATTAGAGTTTAGTTCAAGAGGAAATCAACAGTCTTGCAGTGGTGCACAGAGAGCAACCTACTGCTTTACATCCACAGAGCCAAGGATCTGATCATTGATCATCAAAAAAAAAAAGAGGCACAGACACAAAGCCCGTCTAAGATCTGGAGCTGAGGTGGGTCAGTTGAACAGGTTGTTTTTTTTTAAAATTATAATCACTTAGTCCTGAACATCATACATCTTTACCCTTGTAAAAGAGAGGCCCAGATTGGACATTTTTTAAATGAAAACTTACAAAGCAAAATTCTTGTGCCAAGTCCTTGTCAGCTATCAAAGAGGAGGGATATACAGCATTCAGACTGGAAACGTTACTTACTGGAATGACGTGTATGCCCAAACCAAGACAGGAAGGCTCTTTACTCAGTATCAGTGATATTGGTAAGTTGAGAAGCCAGAGCTAAGCCCAAAAGATATTAAAAGACAATATCCACCCCAGCTACAGTCTGTTCACTCTTCTGCTCTCTGGTGACAGACACAGAGGGATCAGCTACCATATGACCTGACTAAAGGACGGCTTTTATTCTCAGGCTGTGTGACATCTCAACCTATCCTTAGAACTCAAATATAGTAAGTAGTTTTAATTTTCAAGTCAACTTGAAACTTCAACTTTTACACATTAACACAATTTTCTGGATTAGTAGTAGTCATTATTTGCAAGAAAATTTTATATAATGTTCATATCCATTTTTAGAGAACATTTGACATTATACTTTTTGTTTGGATGTAGATCGGCCAAAAAATATAATGTGAAAGACAAAAGATATGAAAAAGGGACAAAGAAAGGGAAAGAGAAAAATGATAGCCCACAGGTAGAAATATGAGTCAACCTTGGTCTGTCATTCAACAGATGAAGAGATTTGCAGGATTAAAAGGACTCAAAACAAATTTAAATTGTCCCTGGTTATATACTAAACAGGTAGGTAAAAAGGGGAATATTTATCCCTTAACCTTTCTAAACAAGATTACTGTTACTGTACCATTAAATATGTAAGCTGTAGGCTTACATTTAGTAACCAATCAGTATTTTTGGTTCTTATAGAAAGTTTACTTTGTTTCACCATCATCATGTTGCAGTTGTTATACTTACATACCCTCATATAAATTCATCCTTTAAACAGCTGTGTTTAAAAAATAATATAGTATAAAATATAATTTTGCCTCTCTAGTTCTTGCTTCCTGTACAGAGTCCATGTAAAAGCTTAAATATAAGTCTAGCTTATTCATTCATTAGAGAGAACGGGCTTGGTTTGTTGCTGAAAAGCAATGCAATGCTTCTAACAAGAAATCTAAGCTTCCCAGTAATTCTAAAGTTTCTTAACTTACACATTATGTGTTTGCAAACATTGGTGAGTTCAAATTATTGAATCATCCAAAATTAGTTTTGTTTCAAGCTGTAATTAAGCTAAGCTGCATGTATTAAATATAGAAAATGTGAAGGTGAGGAGAAGGTGGAGTTTTTTAAAAGGTATCATTGACACTGCTCCTCTGGAAAACAAAAGAAAAGCGAAGACTGACTTAAATTAGTTTTTGCTGGTAAGTTAGTAATGCAATTATTATTGTATCGAAAGTAATTAATAGCAGTTTTTAAGTTACTTATTCAACACTGGCCTGTCCTTTTGAAACATGCTCTCTCTTACTTAACATGTTTCATTTTCTTCCCGTCTTTGGATGTTCTTTTTCACCCTTGTAATCATCCTTAATAGTTTCACCTGTTCTCCATTTGTGTTCTCTCCCAGGTGTATCAGTCTTGGTATTCATTTCTCAGCTTGTCAGCATTTCTCTGCATCAGTTCCAAAGTCGTGTGTTTTTCCAGTGTCTGTGTTTCTCCCTAAGTTCTTGCTGGCTCTTGGTTATCCTTACAGCAGTATTGGTTTTGGAACAAGCCAGCTTCCACCAGAGGCCTGTACTACTAGTACAAGTTCAGCATACCTAAGGATCTCTTCTCTTTACCTGACTTCACTAAGCCTAAAAAATGCAGTCAAGCTAAGCAGTAACAAAAAAAAGTGTTTGTCAGCTCAGAATCAACCAAGAGTTTCCCTACCTTGACATGATCAAATGTGGCATATTCTACACAGACACAGCAAAAAAAACAATATCATATATCATTAAATCAAAAGAGGATATTTGATCAAAAAATACACATATTATTTAGACTAAAATCCACTAGGTTGCAACTGCCAGACTAAAGAAGATCTGCTGGCAAAATTGCAGAATGTGTGAATGTTGAAAGCTTTTAATATCACCGTAAAAAAGAAATGCGCAACCATAGAAAAGGTGCTGGATTACAGTAGAAGTTGCAGTGAAGTTTAAAGAGAGACAGATCTGCACACCAAATAGCTCCCAGAGTAAAGGAGCTTTACCTATTGTTGCATGACGTTTGGACCACAAAGCTCTTACTCTCAAACTGCTTCTATATCTGATATCACTGCCACTTTATTAAAGGAGAAGTAGGTCTGATTATTACATTTATATATTACACTTTTCATTAATTCAAACTTTGAGATTTGTAACAAAGATGTATGTTCTTGGCATGTGTGACTGTTTTATACTGATTCTTTCAGCTACAACCCTAACAGTGTCAAATGGGCTTTGGCACAAATAATTTTTCCTATATTATAGGCCTAAAAAGAGCAACTCGTTATGGCTTCATTCATTAACTGCAACATACAACTCAAGAATAAGCCTGCAAGGCAGATGGGCTGCATATATATCAAATCTGAAATCTCACAGGTTTATCTTGAAAAGCCCCAATCAGAATTGTTTGTGTCTGGTCACAATATGACTGAACCAATCAGTGTCCTGGTAGGTAATGGCTATGTGTGTGTGTTTTTTTAATGAAAGTGAGAAGCAGCTGCAAGCTTTTAAACAACTGTGGTCACCAAAGTCACCAAACTGGACATGATTTCCTCATGAAAGGAAGATCATAGGATGGCACTGAGGGCTTCATTGAGGAATTTATATGTCTTGTATAAAAAAGAAAAAAAATCTGGTAAAGAGTTTTAAGAGGTTTGTCAGTCATTTCAATGGGATCTTAATGAATGGTACTGTCATTTTCCAAGAAAACTGACTGATAGGTGTGTTTAAAAGCAGTAATCTCTAACATAACCTGTTCCACAGAAGGTTAAGTGTTCAGTATCAGTTACTACAGTGGTATACCCTGATTAGAAGATATCCATCTTCTTTAGACTGAGAACCCACAGTTAAACCTAAAATTACTTCACTTACCATCAATTCTGCTCAGTAGCACAGACCTTTGGATTCTCCGGACATCTTGTGTAATTTTTGCACTGCCCTGTCTGCTTCTGCTTCCATTACCACCTCAAATGAATTAAAATTGCATTTTGTTTGTACAGCCTGACTGTTTTGTGTCTGAATCTAGGTCCTTAAAATGGCACTAAGAGAAGTTTGTTCTAAGCAGTAGTTAAGGAGTTCATTATCTGACAGGCTTTAGGACTTCACAAACACCTTAGAGTCCCAGCCAGTCTCTACTAGCCACCAGCTAGCTCTCAGTCAGTCTCCAAAACAGTCTATATGTCTATATTCATGTCAGCTAGTTTCCAGCCTGTTTTCACGTCTGGCTCCATGTCATCCAGTCTCTTTATCCCATTTCTGTGAGACCTGGCTGCAGAGCCAGATAACATTCACACTGCTAGCCCACTGTCAGTTATCCAGTCAGCTAGCACAGAGCCAGTCACCCCCCTGCTAGATCCTGCCCCACAGCCACACTCCAGGAGATCCTCTAGAAGGAATAGTTGCTCTAAGTGTCCCCCTCTTCACCACTGTCCAGCACAATGAAAGTCTGACCTTGTATTGTGGATCCCTGTTAATGTACCATCTGTAATTGAGTAGAGGTCCTCAATGGTCCTGCCTTTTCCAGCAATCCAGCTGACCTCTGGAGTTTATTTGAAATCGATGGTCCTACTCTTCAGGTCCTGGATTTATTTCCCATGAGCCCCTCCAGACCCCCCTCCAACCATCCAGGTAAGCTTGTACTCTTTTATATCTGCTGTTAAAAAGAACACCTGAAAGCCGTGCCTTGAAAAAGGGAAAATTTTTTGGGACTTTGCTTTAGTTTTGTTTTTTCCTGTATCTATTTTGTAAATTCTCTCCTGATGTATCATATTTTTTCCTCCTACCTTTCCTTATTGGGTTTTCAAACCCTGAGTCTCTTCTAAATCCATACAATGATGTCTCCATTTCAAACTTTCAAAACAGCTTTAGATATATAGATTGATTTCTATTATTCTATTATTCTTTTTAAATATTACAAATCTCAAAGGGTTGCTGTTTGTGCACCCAGTAAACTCTCTGATTTATTATCATTATTATTATTTAATTTTATTTTTGTCTTTACTTTGTCAACCACTGGTAATGACTTTCAGACTCATGACTGACAGTGCTGAAAACACATTGAGGAAACATCATATTTTGCTTTCACAGATTTACATTGAGGGTTGTTAATAAAACAGAAATAAGACAGCCAGAAAGAAACACTGCTTCTACATAATTTAAAGTACTAACACATTTAATGATGGAGGCATGTAACCTGCCTTCTCTGCAATACTCTAATCAGCTAATTGCAGCTCTGATGAATGAAAAATAGTCTTATAAAGCTGAGCCCAGAGGAGCCCCTTCTTACACTTTTTTATCCCTTTTGTACAACAACTAATGATGCTTCTTGTCTTTTTCTCCCAATGTTCTGACATTCAGCACATTGAAAGGTAGCAGATAATTGGAACAAGGTGACAATTCACGCTCTATAAACCTCAAGCTTTAACGTTGCTGCTCCACTCAGGATAGATGCTCATAAATATCAGCTTTAATGAAGGAAGTGACTGCTCGCCAATAACTAACTTATTTCCTCATTACGCTGGTTAATTTTTAAAACAGCCTCTTAAATGCTACCACACCCTGTCTGCTGCCAGTCACAGGTTTCCACCTGACTTAATTTAAAGTGTACTGGATCTGCAGCTGGCAAAGCCTTGGGTATCAATCTGCACACCGAGACACAGACAACATGTCACTGTCGCTGTCAGCCAGCCCAAGCTGACAATGTCTGGAAGCCAGGGGACCATGTTGAACAAAGACAGATTTAAATCAGCAATCTTTTAGAGACATGCAGGGCAAAAAGCACTACAAGACCTATTTGAATATGAAGGAGGGGTTGAGACAGGAAAGGGGTCTTTTTCTGAAAACAGGCTTAACAACTTCTAAGCATAACCCTGAACTTAGAGTTAAATTTCCTCAACGATGAGAACAGCTGATCACAAATAGTACAATCAGCTCCAGGTATGTTCACTTTGAGTTAAGTGTTGAAAATAAGATCATCATCAATAGAGCTCTTATAATACCTACAATTAACCATGGCAAAAGGTAAATATTAAGGCAGAGCCTCCATTATAATCCAGTGGAAAATAAGATATGACTGCATGAATATGTGTACTGTGCACTTCAAAAGGAGCCTGTTTCTGAAAGGAAAAAGAGTCAATAACCCACACTTTAGTCCTGGATAGGGACAGTTGATGGTTCCAGAGTGGCTTAAAAGAGGCCTTACACATCTGGTCATATAAATTTAAATGAATGTTGAAATGGCAACTGAATATAGTTTAAGATTTAGAAATAGATAGATAGATAGATAGATAGATAGATAGATAGATAGATAGATAGATAGATAGATAGATAGATAGATAGATAGAAGTGTTAGCTAACAATCTTATCCAACCTTATGTATTTAGTGATTTGCTCTTATAAATGCATGAGGGATAAAAAACAAAAGATTTAAAATTTTAATTAACTGTTTGAATCTTGGCTCAACAGCATTTAGTGGCTTAATTTCAGTAACTTGTAGTGGGAAAATGAATGACTGTCCTGAGAAACCCTGCTTACTCAGAAATACAAACATATGATCCCCAATATTACAGAAATAATTTTCCATCACTGCGACCAAGCATATCAAGAGCAACACAAATACTCATTGATCCTAAAAGCTTTCCACTGATTTTTAGAATATAAACTGAGATTACACACTGCAGTAAACACTGCAGTGGAGAAAAGAGCATGGTGTGCCTTGCATTTTATAACCTGAAAAAACTGCACTCAAAAATAGCAGCTGAAGGTCTAGTCTTAACTAACAAACTATTATCCAGGCAGGCCTTTGATTCTGACACAACAGCAGACATACAATATTGAATGTGCTTTGATATAAGAGGCATGTTCATTAGATAACTAAATCAACTACAAATAAAATACCATGTTTGCAGGAGAGGGCTGTCAAAGAGAAAACCAGGGTTTACTGATGAAAACCTCTCAGTGAACAGGTGAGCTTCACAGAGTCTATAACCACAGTAAGTGATCCAGAGTTTAAGTTGCCTCCCTTTCCGGAGTTCAAAAACCAGAGTTCAAAAACCAAAGACAGAGTTTTAATACAATCCCAGTTCATTAAATTCAGCCCAGGTGTTGGTAATGCTATTTGTTTTATTTATTGTTTTTTTGTGTTTGTTTTGTTTAAAAAACAGCACAGCCAACAACAGGGTGGTGGGTACAGGTCAGTGTTTCAGCCTGAGGAAAACCAATACAGAAACTACAACTAAAAAATACTTCACTAGTGTTTAAAACAAATAGAACTTGGGAAGAACTCAACTGAATGTGATTCTGAAAGAGTTCCTGTTTAAAAGGGAAATAATGTTAAGACAGACTGTTAATGTCAAGTAGCACTAGACTGACCGCTTGCTTCAGCATTAATATAGCACCAAAATGGACACTAGATGACAAGAGTTCATGAAAGATCAAGGCAACACTATAATCTTTCCTTTGCGGGGTCTCTTGACTGAGTTGGACGCTACTATTTCACACAGGCTCCCAACAGCCAAAGTCTTTCCAAACTACACTACTACAACTACCATTGCTACTCCAAACAACATTTTTGGTCTCATATCTGTGAAATCTCTGGGAATTTCTCACAGATTTTTTCACAGGAGTTGAGATAGGCAGAGGGCAGGACTGAGGAGCATCAGCAGTGTGAGTGTCAGCTTTACATGGTGAGCCCCCTCTCAGCCTTACAGCAGGAGCTCTTCTCATTTGAAAGGCAGAGAGTTGGGAGATGTCAGACTAATCCTTGACATTAAAGGAGAAAGAGGGACTGAATAAAAATTCTGCAGAAGGCCCTGCACATGGCAGGGCAGGGAGACCGCTGAGTGAACTCCAGGATGTAGGTTCTGGAGACAGTGAAAGGACAGAAGCTCTGATAAACACACACTGACACTCTTTCTCAGACTAACCTCAACACAGGCCTGGGAGTTTAATTGAGTTTTATTTTCAATGACTATTTTGGTCTCTGTTGGTTACAAAAACACTATTGAGATAAAATGAAAATATTGCCTCACTCTCTTCACACTGATGCACTTGTTTTGTCTTTCTTTTAAATCAGTGTGCTTTTAGACCCTCCCAAAAAGCCCAGACTCATTGTCAGCCTGGCTGTAGCATGCTTAGTTTAGCTTTGGATGAGGTAGAGAGAGCCTCTGGTCAACAAGAGGGCTCAAACAAATTCAGATGATATCAAAAGACACATTAATATGCACATTAAGCATGCATGTACAAATTAATACACAACCACATGAACATGGACCAGGTGATAATTGTTGTTCAAGTTGGAAAATGAAATGCATTAAAATGAACTATCTACAACTGTAACTGTACATAAGCATTCTAGGGAATGATTGTTCTTCAGTAATTAACCTGTTTTGTGGCTTTTATCAACCAGCCTTGAGATACATTCAGGCCACATACTTGACAAAGAGAACAGTGAGAAACCAAAATGATTTGAGAGGCACTGTATTATTTGCACAGCTGTATTATTTACCATCATAATGTGTATTATTAATACGACAGCATTTTCCTGTTTTTAAAGGTCAAAGTTATCTTCAACACTTGTTATTGTTATGCCTGTTGTTTAAATCTGGTGGGGATGTTTTGTGGAGCTGCCCTTTCACACATGTATCAAAGAACTGTCAAGGCCTTAAACTGGGCTACAGGGTTCTCCCCTTTTCTTTGTGTTTCCTCAGTCTTCCCCTCCCATGTGTTCCACTTCGTCTGTCTCTCTTGCCTGTTAGTTGTGTGTCTCTGGGCGTGGCTGCTCAACTCCTCACACCTGGCCAACTATACCCCTCCTCCTGCTTGCACCAACACACCTGTTCCTCATCACATAATCAGCAAGCAGCATTTAAAGCCTGCTCCTTCAGTCATTCATCACCATCTTTCATTCATCTTTCAGTGTACTGTGGTGGTGCTACATTCAGGCCTGGGATCCTTTGTGTTTTTGCTTTCTTTTTTTTTTATTTTGTCTAACTAATATCTCCTGTGCCCCTGGTCCACATCTCATCCAACCTGCCTGCCCCTTCTCCACTGCCTACTCATCTCTCATCACGTCTAATATTCATTCCACTGCCTTCTCAGTAGATCCCTTTCAACTTATCTCTGGAGTCTGACTTTTGCTTTTGGGTCCCCACATTTATCAGTTTTAAAAATAACCGAGGATAGTCTCTTGGGTTTAGGCAAAAGGGGGTGTGTGGATAGTGGATGCAGTGTTCTCCTGTTTACAGCGCATTGACAGTGGTTGATAAGGATACCAACTTATCCATAGTTACAAGTTCCTTGTGGCCCTATTAATACTACAGTACTACATGTATCACTTCATGCACTTTAGACTCCACCAGAAAAATTAAGCTGCACCATTCTGGGTCTGTGTCAAAAAACAGCCCAACATCAACCCACATACACTCGGATGTTCAGACTTCCTGAGACAACCACCTATTCCTCACACACTGGTTCATTTTCACATTGTTTGGATGAGGCACTAAGGAGCTTGCAAAATGATTCAGACGTGCATTCAAACACAGAGCTTAGCCACTAGACATCCACAAAATTTAAGGTGAACTGTCCTTGTGCGTGAGGAACTTTACAGTTTTGCCCCTTGTTACATTGTTACAGTGTCAGTCTGTAAGAGCTGCTTTTCTGTCCTCTCTGACTTGTACATGTAGATCAGTATATGCAATTCACTGAACCATTGTATCTTTATTGGGTATTCTATAGTTCACAACATGGTAGTGATGATTTATGTCTTAGTCCAGTACAGTGTGATCAAAAAACTTGAGAGAGAAAATCAAAGCTGACTTCATTTGTTGTGTGTGTGTGTGTGTGTGTTACCTAAGTCACGCACACACGCACGCACACACACGCACACACACACGCACACACACAATAAATACCCATAAATAGGTTTAACATTACAAACTTGCATGGGATGTGGACTAGAGTGTGCCTAGGGCCGCATGTTTCTGTCTGAGGCGGACAGAGTCCGAGAGACAAGTAACCAAGCCTGGCCCATATCTGACAGTCATTCTGTTTTTCATGTTCGAACTGAGACAGACACAGTTTTAAGCTGAAGCAATGAATTTGTGTCACGCGCATGCAATTTTTGTTACTTTTGTTTTTTACATTTTTGCTGAAAACTGACCCAATACAACAATACCAATAAAATTGGTCGGGGTGGGTGCTTTTTGCACAGCCCAAAGGAACATGAAAGACAATACCCATCCCAGCCAGAACCTGGTCGCCCAGCTGCTGTCTGGCAACCAATACAGAAGTATCCAGTAAGGTATTACCAGACTTTACATCAGCTTCTTTACTTAGGCTGTGAGAACATGCAACTCATTTTTTTTTTTTACTTTTTTAAAAAAATTTTAATCGCATTGTTAGAATGAAAAGAAATATTAATAAATAGCACAAGCAGAACATTTATGTCTTATCCTTCCATTAAATGATACTCAGTGAATGAACATATTCATCCAATGAATGCGCATATTCATCCATGTCCACATAAAGTAGAGAGGGTTCATACTCAAAGATGTATCTTTTTATGATTAAACCCAGTCGTGTTTTTCAATACAGGAAATGTTTTCTATCCAGCCCTCATCAGTGTGTACAAATGGAGGGACACAATCCCTACTTTAGAGCACTAGGAAAGGGTAGCAGGCAAATAAAATGGGCTAATAACTGACTTCATATAGTTAATTATTGTAGAATGACTCAGAATGAAAACACTATATATCTTTGGACTACATAAGAGTATTTCTCATTCATATATTACAAATAACAATTATTTTTTTAAAAAAATGCACAACATTTACAAAGCATCTATGGTAATAATTGTGGACATCTGGTTTCTCATTATTCTTAAAACAAATCAAACTAATAATTGACAATTAAGTTTTCTGTGATCAGACCAATAGATCTGTCTTATAGTTTTATGAAACAAATAATGTGAGCAGAAGTTGACTTTATAGGAAATAAAATTGGGTTTATGATTGAATTATCTTAGCTTTATGAGTAGCTATTCCTCAGTAGAATTTTCTGTAGGGGAAAGAAGAGTACAAGTAGAAACAGGCATAATTAGATGTTAGATGAAAAGCTCTAAACAAAAGGTTCTTAAGACATTTCTACAAACAGCTTGATGTCAACAGGTAAACAATATCTTTTACCTGCTGGGATGAAAGTTGGATAAACACTTTCAGAAACAGAAATGATCTACTCAACATAAGTGTGTAATGATCTAAAGACAAGAACTGATTTAATGAAATGCAAATCCCTGAGCTGATGCGCCGAGTCTCAAGGCAGCACATATCAGAAGTGATCTAATGGTGTAAAATCCAAGTGATGAATAACATCCTTGCAAATTTCTTTTGAGAAGAAGACACATTTTCCTTGAGAACAAAATTGGAACATGCAATAAGTACTCCAAACATTAAAACAGAGATATTATCTGAAGAATTCTGATATGTCCCAATAACATCAAACTCATTTATTTGAAATGTTCAGGTTAAGGTCTTTTTCATAAAATGTTCAGGGTCTAAAGTGGGAACATTTTCTGGAACCCTTAACCCTTGAGCAATTTTTGCATGACATCAAACAATTACTTCTTAAACACTTTATGCAGCCTTTTTAGAAGAGGAAGTAGAATTTAATCTAGGGAGGAAGTAACAGAGCTGAAGAGAGGAAGGAGAGGATTCACACACACCGAGACACTGAGCCAATTAGCAAAGGGCAGAGTGTAGCTCTGATAAAAGTTATTATATAATAAAATTAAATACTGATGGATAAAAAATATTACAAGAAGTTACTGTTCAGCTCCAATAGAAAATTTTACTTGTGAGCTGAATGCCATTATACACTGAGTTATGAGTTGTAAAATCATAAAGAGCATTTTTTTTTGCAATCCTGTGATTTGCAGTTTTCCTGAAGTTCACAAGTGTAGCAGTAGTAAAGGATCATGGCCCCTAGCAGAAGTGACTGCATCATCAACTAGCTCTGCTACAGTCATAATACTTAATACTAATACTAGATATACGCATACATGCAAATCTTCAGTGTGCAAATTGTAATTGTAATTGGAATAAAATAGTCTTCTCCTTCGCTTGCCTTTTGCTCACAGTTATTTCTCTAACCATCAACCATCTGGCATGCTCATTTAAAATTTCCTGCTGTCATTGTTTGATACTGAAAAAAAAATCTTCTGTTTTAATCAGCTGGTCACATTTTCCCAGTAGTCCAGTGACACACCTACATCTTGTCACTGTCTCTTTATAAGTATGATTTTCCCTTTACCTTCAGTTCATTCACAGATCATTATTTCAGCAGCCTGTCAGTCTCAGCAGGGTCATCAGCCAGCACAACCACCAGTGTCTGAACTCCACAGGAAGTTTTTATCCTGCTGGGGCTCAGGGCTGACACCCCTTGATTACAACATCTCCCCGCTGAGAACAAGCCCAAAAGACTTTCTCACATAATTAAGTCATCAGATAGCATCTGATTTCATAAACAAATATCTTTTGAAAATTTCCTCATTCCTCCTGATTAAGAAGGTGCTAGACGGGCAGGCATAACTTCCCCTCTAGCATGCCATTTGAGTAAACATGGACACAAAACTGAGAACCTTAAATGTATGGAACAGAAAGTGAAAAGAGGGGTTCACCTGCAGGGGCTAATCTTCAACAATAAAATTTCCAACAGGATTATTTTCAAGGAATTGAGATAATCACTCAGTGGACTTGATTATTGTTTTATTGAGGCATTTAATATTATTTGTATCAGTAGCTATGGACTATTTTTAGAGGTTATTAATATTCCTTGGTTTGATCTTAAACATCTATTGCCAGCTACTGGTTTGATCCATTTGAATAGTGAGAAATTTGATGTCTGCAGTGACGACCACGGCTGTTTGGTCAATGTTACTTATTTCTTATTTCTTGAATATTGGTTTTAAAAGCATTTGACTGATGAATTTTTGATGAACCTGTAGCAACTTTCATGCAAAGCAGTGATTAATTTTGAGGTTATGTGGTTTGCATCCTGGAAAGAGTCACAGTGATTAATTATTCACTTGTTAATGACCTGACGCCTCAAAGAATGGATGTGTCCCTGCAATTGTACACACTGATGATGGCCAGATAGCTGAAAACATTATGTGTATTGCCAGACATGATAGAGTGAAGTCATAAACTGATACATTCCTGAGCATGCCCCCCCACCTTGTGTGGACATAATTATCTCAGATAATGAACCAGTTGGTCACAAACACAGTGACATGCCCACAAAATACAATCATATCCATCCATCTTACAGGCCATTTTTCGTTTGCAGTAGACAGCATTGCATAACAACCACTTTTCATTACACAAACATTATATCAACAGTAAACACACAGACACTGACAGGACTGCTTCAAGGACAGTCCCTGTGGCTGCTGGGATGCTGCAAACTTCCTGTTTTGTTAAATCCACTGCAACACGCAACACAGAACACAAACCTAAATTTAATTAAAGTGTCAGCCATAAAGACAGTCCTGCATTGTCTGGAACTCTTTTTTTTATAGAGTTGCTTATTTTACCCACTTCCTTTTGTCTGCCTTCTTGTGCTTCTTGTTCTGTTTTGTCTACCGCAAGTCATTGTCTTGTTAGGCTGTTTTATATATATTTATAATACATTGTTTTATTTGTTTGTATTTTTTAGCTCTTTTGTGCATTGTGAAGTAACCTTGGGTGTCTTGAAAGGCATTTAAAATTAATTTTTATTATTATTATTATTAGTATTATTATTAGTATTATTATTAGTAGTATTAGTATTAGTATTATTAGTATTAGTCACTAGTTAAAGTTTCCTACACATGCATGTTATGAATCAAACCCACCCTACTTGCCACGGCTTAAAAAATACACACACAGGCAGTTAAAGATATTCACATACAGTCATATTTATCACTATGCCGACTTCAAAAAGACGTGAGAGTAAAGTAGCTCTCTGTCTGCAAAGTAAGGAGAAATTGACTCTTAGATTGCTAAGATATTTTCAGTTTTCTTTATTGGCTCAGTGTCAAGCACAGGCCTTGAGGGGACTGGACCCTCTGTAGGCAATAAGTCAATGTGTGAAGTCTCACTCCATGAAAAAGGAGCCAACCACATTGTTTACAGACACACAGTTTGTAGCATGAAATTGTCAAGCAATATTCCCTGTCTACCCCCTCACCCAGCCTGAATGTTTCTCTGTAAAGCCACTTGAATTGCCTGTAATCAATTTCAAAAGGTTGACTGGTATGAAAAGCAATTACACTACACATGTGTCCACTGTCAGACAGCTGGCGAGGGTGCAGTTTGAAAGGTGGGCTCCTGGGTGATTAGACCCTCTGGTTACACCAGAGGCGCGAGCATCCTTACCAGCCTGATTGACCAAGACAATCTGACAGTTATTGAAAGGCTGCTGCACTTTAAGGAAAGGGCAACAGAGAGGGATAGGAAGAGAGATTTTAAAGCAAATTCTGCGGCTCAGATGCCCCTAGTGTACCCAGTCTCGGAAATGGCAAGCTTTCTTTTGTATTATTTGAATGTATTTTTAAAGGACAGATGGGTGGATGTTAAATGTTTACAAAATATCAAATGTTGTATCTGTCACACATGATATCCTCTGCTAAAACTCTGCTTTAATGACCGATGCTCAAGCTCAGGCCATATATAAGAGAAACAATAAGACTTTGTTATTTTCTTTGCACATAGAAAACATCATCAGTTTCAAGCATTTTTATTCCATTAATTCTTCTCTTATGGTTCTGAAAAACCTGCTTCTGACTGGTCAACGCAACCTAACTAGTTATAGCATATTATTAATATTAAGACATAAAATAGGAGAGGTGATCTGGCAAAAGTCAGAACTGAGAATCTATCAGAAAACGTTTGAAAAAATATTGTTTGCATCATTCTTTATAACACCTATTAAATATTGTACAACTGAAATGAATAGTTAATCGATTTGTGGATTAACAGAAAGTCAATTTGTTTCTATTTTGATAATTAATCATCTCTTAAATAATTTTTCAAGTTAAAATGCTAAACTTGTTTTTCAGTTTAAGCTTTCCATATGAGACTTTGCAGCTTTTCTTTATCTCATAAGATGGTAAAGTGAACGTCTTGGAGCTTTGAACCATAAAGTGTGTGTCAGAAAAAACAAGCTGCTCTGGCTTAAAGAATCTGTGACTGTGAAAAAAAGAGACGGCTCTCCTAAGAGAAGAAGTGCATCAGTAACTTTGGCAAATTACACAGATACGTCTATCTAATCAAGACAAGACATCTGATGGCTGAATATCTGTCTCATGTCCATCAGGAGCAAAGAAGGGAATCAGCTGGTAGATGTTTTCAATGGGTAAACAACTTACCAGACTTCTTTTTGTTTGTCTTTACCTGCTGACAGTACATGTTGTTAGTTTAATGATAATATTTTTTCCAATGTTAACTAAGAGTATGATCTTTAAATCTGAAAGCATGATTTATTGATTTCTCATTCAGAAGTTTGTATTGCCCGTCCTGCTTGTATGTAGATTTGCTCTGCTTTTGTTTAGCTGTCAGTCTTGTGCTCATATATAGTGTTTGCTTGGACAGAAGTCCTGCACAGCATCTTCAGTTCTTCTCCTCATACTTGGTCCTCTGGGCTCCTGACAACTTTTTGGATTTTTTTTTTCTGATCATGTTTTTTTGTGCAACAAGCCTGTCATAATTCCCCAATCAATAAAATACCAGTCTTAGTGTTGACCGGTGGAATGATCCCTGCCTGTTCACTTCATATTATAGTATTCTGTTACCCTTACTGTTAAATCCATTGCATCTCATGGTTCATCCATTCTTGCCCTTTGGGTTTTTTAAATGCTTTATTGCTTTCTCTGGGACTTTTGGAATGAAAGAATTGTCACTGTATATACCAGCACCATTACTTCTCTTATAGCTACGTAAAACAGTAGCTGTATAGCAGACCCCCTCCCATTGATGTGCTGTAAGGAAAAACAATGTCACTGTCATGACTCAATGACAGTGGAGTGGGAGTCTCACGCAGGGGCTGTAAATCAGTATTTTTTCATGTCCTGTATGTTGGCAAGAATGCCCTGAATCAACTACATCAGTTCATGCTCACGACAGCTTGGGATTGAGGCTAAAGAGGCAGAGGACATTAAAGGTGAGAGGTGACAACATAACAGCTATGGAAAGTGACAGTGTGCAATAAAATACCATTATGAAATAAAGCTTGACATAAATAAAAAATGTTTTTTGCTATGGCATGAATAAAAGTAAACCTAAGTCATTATAAAAAATTAATAATAAAAAAAAATCTTGAGTTCTAATAATAAGCTTAGTCTTCAATTATTTCAAGTATTATTTTTTTTTTTACTATAATTTTTTTTTATATTTCAGAACTATTTATTTTTTCTTTTAATATTGGACACTTGGTGTTTCCATGGCAAAACCTTTGTTGCAACAAACTGCTGCTGAAACACACAAAAAAGAAAATGAACAGCCTTTTCTTAAAAGGTGATCACAGCTGTAAATACAACAATTTGTCTATAACCTTATTTCCCCAGGTGCCAGACCCCCAAAACAGAGAGAAAAAGTTTCTCTATAAGCATCACAGTTCACTGAAAGAATGGCTTTGTTAGCAGTCATAATGGATAGAAGGTCTACCAGTAAGCCCCTGGTTCATCTGCGATACATTTACGTCTCATGTATAAACATGAGGCGTCTGCTGGCCTAATCCCACAGATACTGCTGAGTCATTGAGCCCTTTGTTAGACTTCAAGCCACTCTAGAAATAATGTTGCCAGAAATATTAATGACATTGATTTACATATTGTAACAAAATCTATCTCGGCCATGGATTTTCTTGTAGACAAACTAACTATGCCTTTAATGATCAAAGGATTATAAGATAAAAAGAAAATCCCAGGGCACAAAAGAATTTTTGAAGAATTTGCTTGTTATGTAACCTCAGAAGACAAATTCAATTCAGTTTATGCTCTGATGCCCTCTGTTTGATGATCAAGATGTTTGAGGGGGTTTTTTGTAGCAAAATACTGTGCTTCTAGTAATGTCTCGTAGAGAAATAATAATCAAAGACTAAAAACTAATTTCAGATTTGTATGTATGATCTACACCTTGGGAAAACATGGAAGTTACAGGCATTGCAGTTGAAGGGCTGAGCAGGCACTATCTTCAGCAGAAATACTTGGCCATGTTTGTTCTGCAGCCACATTCACTTCTTGCTTGTTCAATCAATCAAGCACTTAAAAGTGGCATGGACTTGTTTTGATTCAAATTTGTCTTTGTTTTTCTTTCAGACTGTTTCAGATTGAAACAATTCATTAACAAAGTTTTTCCTGTACTTCCTTGAGGAAAAAAAATCTTTCCAAAAACCCTCTGTTGGAAAATACAGTGTTAGATCTCGTGCAGGTGCCAATACAAACCTTTTCCAATTCTAGCACTACTCTTATCTTCTGTCCTACATTTTCTGTGCTCACTTCTGTGCAAAAAACTTTTTCCTCATATAAAAATGATTTAAGACAAGTTATAATATAAACATTTGTCTAAGTATATCAAATATAAACACACAGATAAAATGTCCAATGTGATACTTCTCTATTTTACAACTATAAAAAATTTTTCAACCACTTACTTTTACACACTATTTAATCTACGGATTGCCAAACTCCCCTCCCCCCTTTTCACAACTGGGTATTAAATGATAACCTTCAGCAAACATACTTCATGTTTTCAAAGTCTTAAGTTTTGATTATATGAATGCAAATTGTTGTGCATGACCTGCCATTCTACTACCACTGTATAATCTATATTCATGTTAAGTTAACCACTGAAAGTCAAGGCTCATAGATGTTTTCAGACTATTTGTTATCTTCTATATAATGTGACATGGTTGTGATGATTATTTGAGGGGAACATCTACACAATTAAACTGATGAGAAGCCTAGGTATTAGCATTCTTGTTTCCAAAAGTAAATGTTCCTGCTCATCCAGACAACAACTCAACCTTGGATTGTCAAACTAAAAGATGAGGCATGTCTAAAGGTCTCTGTTTCAGGTATTAAGGAATGTATTAAAAAATGCTGATTTGTCCCCTAGAATAATGAACAAAAAAGGTACATTTAGAAGTAACAAATTTTAAATAAAAACATGAACATAGTAGTGTGGATGAGGCTTTAGATGCTGCCAAGGTAAGAAATAATGGGAGTATTTCTTGGTAAATGGCATCTTGGTCCTTGGTCCTCAGGTAAATGCTTTGGAATATCTGAAGGTCAAAATGACTCAAGGAGGCGACTGCCTCTGGCAAAGAAAAAAACTCCAACACAAACCCTCTGACACAATCATAACTTGTATCTTTGACATACATACATATTTTTTTTCTCATACAGATAAGAAAAAAACATATCAAGTAGCAGATTTTGCAGAAAAACAATAGATTAAAGCAGTGCTTCTCAATTGTTTTCTGTTAGGGGGGGGGGGGGGGGGGGGGGGGGGGGGGGGGGGGGGGGGGGGGGGGGGGG
>JAPZDV010000022.1:5994071-6014208 GCA_029814665.1 Acanthurus lineatus
TGCATGTTTGTGCACACATCATACATTTCAGTGTATAGTAGCCATGTTTTATAAAGTGTTCCCACCAAAGTTCAAGCCAAAAATCACAATCTTTGCTTAAAATCTTCTCTTTTATCAAAACTATTAACTACTAAAATGTTTCCATCAAAGAGAGTACCAGTCTACCAACATGCACTAACCAGCTGGTTCTTAAAGGCACAGGAGGGGAATCATATTATAGGATCTGTTGGTTTAGTGCTTTTCTAACTGGGTATCGTAGGTTTTCCTATGTCATGTCACTTTATGGTATACAATTTTTTAATGGATTGGGGAGTTATAATTCATTCACCTGTATAGTTTTATTGGGTTAATGCCAGTGAATTCCATGTGAATAGCTGCATTGAAAATGTTCAGAAAAACTGTTTATGTTAAATATTTTCCCCACTGCACAGATCTCCTTAATGTGTCTGTCCATCCTTTGTTATTATAAAGATCACAAAAAGTGCTTGCTGTCATGTGTCCATATCTCCTACAGTTTCCCTGAAATGTACACAGATTGAATAAGCTTTATTTTCCATTTCAACTAAGGAGCACAGGTTTAATGTCAATGAACTGTCAAACACAAAGAATTGATAAATATAAATGCCTTTATTTAGAAGTAAACTGATAAGAGAAAGTTAGAATAAATTAGAGCCGGACAGATAAAACCTTTTTGTAAAACCCACACATACACGAAAAAAGAAAGTACCACCTATTTGCTTATGTATATTTTATTTTTAGTCATTGTTGCTGTCTCCTTCCTCATCATGTCTCATGTGTCTTTTATTAAATCAATTGTTTTGTGCTACTAAAAAGCAGCCAAAAGAAAAACAAATTTGGCAGTTATCATCTTGTTTACCATAACTCAAAGCCATTTATCTGAGAACTTGTTTGCTTTTGTACATTTTAAACAACTGTGGTTGCACGTTTGTTGCTTCTTTCTGATGCCACCACAGTCTACACTCAATTGTTATGTTTTGAAGGGATGAATTTACTATGATAAAAGTTGCTTAGAGTTTTCCTTAAGTTAAATATTACTGTGAATCTGCATTTAAATTCTTGCTCTGCAAATCTTTCATCTTAAAATGTCATCATTGCAACCTGACATGTCAGATGGAATGTTTTACATATCCATAGGATGTGTTTCACATGTTCATCTTGGAAAACCCCTGTAGACAGAGTTTGGAAGAGGCAGGTTGTTTAAAACAAAGTCGGATGTTTTTTTCTGTCTGTCACATTAATTACTCTTTGAGGTATAATAAAAAACATCTTTTTAATCAAAAACTGCCTATGGCATGATTCTTTACCATTCTTTTAATCAGGAAATGTTGTCGGGTTCTGATAAAACTGTCTTTATTGCAGTATCCATACTAACCTCTTTGGCAATTGTTTACAAGCTTGCTGCCACTTCTATTATCAAAACACAGCCATGCCCATAGCTACCGTGTCTTTCTCCTCAAACGACTCTGATTGGTCCGATCATATTCTGACTGGACACAAAGAAACCTGTCTGGATCTCCTCAAGATGGACCTGTTAGATTTCAGACTTCCGTTCTTAGCAGTCCAGCTGCCTTGCAATGTTATAATCATTGACCTTTACACAAGGTCAGCTTTCCACTAACTGTCATGGAAAGTAGCAGATGTGCTAGGATAAACAATCTATGCCTCAAAGTGTCATTACTTCCTCAATGGTGGCCTCATTATCATCCATAGCGAAGTCATTCTGGAGTCAGACATAATAGGGGTAGACAGATTTTAGCACTGACAAAGTTAATGCTGTCAAACCAGAGATGCTGTGTATTAAATGGATTGGATCTACTAATCCTAAACATGTACTACTAGTTAATTTGGATGCAATAAGAGCAGCAGTGTTCCCAATGAGGGAATTTGTTCCAAGTCTCCATGTCTCACCCAGTCAGAGTATGGGTCAAAATCAACAAACAGAACAATTTTGCAAGTGTGCAAAAACAAGTCTTTGGTTGACTGAGCTGAAGAAACAAGACAGTTCACACTCACATTTAGCACAGTGAGTCTTGTCTCTGCCCTGTGGAGCTTGTTTGAAGTAGCTACCGATATGCTGTTATTTATGCAGAGCATGACCACAGAGACCACAAGCAGAGCTCTGTGTGACCCACATTCAGCAGACTTAAAAGTGCTGCTGATTGCCAAGTTTAACAAAGGGCACAAGAGTACACAGAGGGCACGGTTGTTTCATGTTGGCTGCTTGTCCTGTGTAGTGATTCTATAAAAAGAAAAACAGGAAATTAACAATGTTCTTTTCATTTATGCCAGTCTACTTCAAAGACAAATTCTTCTTCTTTGGGGAACAATTTTTTTAAACAATTCATCCCGATATTTTAAAAAAATGATATGCGATATCTACATTGAACCATGAGTAAAAGAATACTGTTCCATGTTATCTCTCAACACAGTAAAGTTAGCACTGAAGAAAATTTTAATCCACACAAGTTGTCTGCCAGTTAAGAGAAAGAGAAAGAGAGTGAATACAAAATAAGAGGACTACAACTGCTTTTCTAGCCTTAGTTGGAAAAAATGACAATAAAATTACCTTATATCTCGAACAACATCAATGACATCTTAATTACTAGTTCAAGTTAGACCATTTTAATTATGTCAAAAAATTTTGTGATGACAAATTCAAAAAGCATTTGACAGTGTAATAACCCCTACAGACACATTGAAGACAAGTCTAATTTGTACTACTAGTTGAGGTCAAAAAATAAATCATGACACTGTTATGGACTGAAGACAGCAGGTGTCAAAACTAACCGCATACGGCAATTTAACATATAATTAACAAATAAAACTGAATGGTTTCTTTAGTTTGACACACTTTTAATAAATCTTTAGGTCTTCAGTAGGATACCCTTTTAAATTTATTTAGTAATAATACATAGCTGATTAAATCTTACGCATGCCTCCCAAAACAGCCAAGTTAATTCCTCATGCCAATTCCAGTTAGTTTATTCTGAGAAGTTGTGTAATTAGTTACCATATTTTTAAAAAAATATTAAATTATAAAGAACCTAGCAATGACAGTTTTTTTATATGCACTATTTTTTAATCATAATTGTAGATAGATAAGGAACTTATACTTGTTGCCATTAAATAAAGAGTTTTAATATTCTTGTAGAGGTAACGGCTAAATTTAATATTATGCACTTTTATATGCTACTTATACAATTATTTTTAAACTAACATTAAAGCAGCAACAATAATAATATAATGCTAGAGTATTAACTGTATAGTCTGCTAATTAGTCTGCAATCTCCTTCTCAAGAAAGGCTGGCTAAGGTGGCAGCATGTACAGTTATAGACAACAAAACAGCACACAAGTGGGGGGAAAAATCCACAGAACCAAAAAATCATATAAACCATATACTTAAATACTAAATAATATTAAACATCTAGTTTAAACACCAGTTTCAAATCAGGGTTACAGCAGGTGAAGAGAGAGGAGCACTTAAAAGCTTTCTTTCCCAGTTGGGTTTATGCACTTGGTACAGACAACAAAACCACATCTTGCAACCAGAATGTAATTACAATAAGATCCCTGTCCAATGCAAAATGTAATAAAGAATTTATTCAGAATAGCTTTAAAAATAAAAAAAAAAGTACCAATGACTTAACCTACAACCTTAGCTTCAGAGAAAGCCACCAAGCCTGAATGTACAGTACAATGATTAGTGAGAGCTTCACAGTTTGTCAAAAAATGAGTATTATTAACATTTAAAACCAGATTTAAATATGAAAGCTGAGTCTGTATAATTTCAAACATTCTGCAGTTTGGCAAGAGATCTTCTACTGGAAGAACTAGTGCAACTTAAAAGAAAAGGATAGAAAGCACTAGAAGAACTTAAACAGACCCATGTGGTATGCCATTAAGAATGTTTAACCAGTCAGCCTCAAACCCTGTCTTTCTATTTTTTTTGCCTGAACCTGTTTTTTTTTGTGTTAAACTTGACTTGACTAGATTTGATAACTCCTCAGTAAACCACAGGTTATCCCAGCCCTTCATGCTACTATTCTATTGATTAATAGAGTCAATCTATAATTTAATGAACCATGACAGAAATACACCATGTAGTTTCAACATTGTCAGTTAGGTAAGTTTTATTGCAGTCAAATTAAAACAACTTAAACAAAAAAACCTGTCTCTTTATATGGCAATGATTCCAGAACCTCTGTGTCTCTGTAATAAAAAAATAAATTGTCACCCACATCATTTGCAAAAGAAACCCCACTGTTAAGTATTTGTTGTGGACATTTATCAGGGAGATGATTTATCAGGGAATATATTTGCAAAATGAATGGGTTTTTATCACAATCAAAAACAGCTTTAGTGAGACACAAAGACTAAAACAATTTGACTAGGGAGTTAACAAGTTCCAATTAAATCATCAAGTAAACAAGTTAATTTCTTTTTGAGCATATATAAAGGATGTGCCAATGATGACAAAGACTTATTGACAGATAAGGGGGTCTCTAACACCACAACTGTAACATGAAGGCCCTTGGTTGCCCAAAGATTTAAAAGTCAAGTTTAAAATTAAAATTTATGACAAATTGATTTTGAAACAAAAATGTTTTACAACATTGTTTTAACATAGTTCAAACAAAGTTTTTATGGCCACTGCCTCTTGTTGCTTAGTCAGAATGATATGCGGGGTATGAATGATATGCATTGGAACAATAACATCGGCACTGGTCCAAACAGTCCTGATACATAATATATAAATTCTGTTTTATCTTGAAGACTTAACTCCTTAACTCCTCAATGAATAATTCACAACAAGTCCTTTACTCAGAGTAAAGAGTTTAGCAAATTTGCACATTTCTGGATAAGAAGGACAACATAAAGAAAAAAAGTTTTCTTTTTGGGATCATCTAGTCTCTAAAGCTTGCCTTGGCATAATACACAGAGTCAAACAGTGTGTAACCAGAGCTCAGGGATCAGTCATGTACAATCACTACATAGACTTATATATGACTAAGGGAGAAAACAAAGGAAACAAACATTTTTTTGTACTGCATTCAGTACCTGCAACTGCATTTTAGTTGTATATGCTAAGGTTACATTTGAAAGAGCTTATAAAATATTAAACAGATGGAACATCTTACATCATGCAAACATGCAATCCAAACATGAATTAGTTCACTGTTATCGTGAAATAGAAAATGGAAATGAAAACCAGCCACTGAACAACCTACCATGGGCCCAATAATATGCATGAGTTAAGTATTACTGGGTTATGGAGTCACCTAAACAAATGCTGTGTTCCGCAATGTGTAGAAAAACCACATATGCAAACTGGACTTGATTTTCCTCTCCTTACATCAGAAGCCAGTGCTGGCTGGCAGTCAGATGGGAGTTAATTACACACACAGATTCACAGTTTTGACTGCAAACACAATGAGTTCAGCACAAACAAACACTGGTCAACATTCATCCGGCGAATGAATAAAACAACACCAGTCATTATCTGCGCCTCTCATCTCCCTTTTGTCTCTGCTGTTCCTCTTTACACAGGATTTACGGACAGCCTTTATTGTGCAGATCAATATCAGAGGTGAAAATATAATTCCATTTCTTTAACTCAACAATCCTCAACTGCCTCAAGAACTATCATTTAACTCACTCGTTTGCTAATGAGTATAGACAAAATGCATAATTGTTAGGTGAGGCAGTTTCTCTCTGAACAGTCAAGATTAAAATAAATTTGATTAAATCTGTAAAGTCTCTTTGTCTGAGCTTGTCCCAACTTATTAATTAAAGTGCTTGAGGATAAAAAAACAGACAGAAAGCTTTTGAGTGTTGCAAACCTTTGCTGAACAATCAGAAAATAAATTTGATTATAGTCTCACATTCATTTGTTGCTCTCATAGGCTTAAACACATGGTGCTTTGTTATGGAACACCTCAATCTAATGTAATATGATCCTTCCGATGCCACTTTGGGCCTTTGTATTCAGCTGAATTAACAATATAGCATTGATAACAAGTCATTTTGTTGTTACCTTTAAAATGAAAAAGTAAGTAAGACATTACAAATAATTTGCATCATTTGAGTAAATCATACAAGTTGTCACTTATTAAGACAAATACTGAAACACTCAACAAAAGCTGTAAAATAAAATGACACTGTTTTGGTAGTGTCTTTGATGCACCCGCTGCACTTTATGTAACAAAGTAAACCTACATGGCAGTTACATAACCAGTGGCATGTCAGGTTGCCATTTGTCATTTTATAAGAATAAAATGTTTGTTCATGGGATATTTACAGACACACACCTGTTCTGCAGATCCCTCTCTTCTACCTCACTAGTGCTGCTCAAACAGTTAGGACCTGATTTACTAATCAGGCCCTAACTGTTGCAACATAAAACAAATGCAACATAAAAAAAATGTTTTGAGTGCCCATCAGCAATTTTCAGGCTTGTACAAGGCTACAGTGGGACAGGAACATCACTTGGTCCAGGAACTAATGTTTGCTGCTTCTAAGAAATGATAAAAAAAACCTCCTTGTTTTGCTGACTCCTAAATTCACTAGGTCTGCCATCCTGCTTGTTTATGAACACATCTCAACAGTTCATGCATGTACAGTAGGAGGAGCTCAACGTATGTCCTCTTGACCTCTATACAGGACCCAGCGTCAAAATTAGATTTTCTATGCACAACTCATGAAAGACAATAAAATTGGTTATTTGTGTTCAACACATAAGGTATTATACTGTGCAAGAACACACACATGCTTCTGCACAAAACAGGTAAGGAAAAAGAAAAACATTTGACATCTAATACTATTAGCACTCAGTACTGTGTGCATATCCGCCAGAAAAGGGGGTGATTTTGAGGTGATTGTGATTTTTTCCAATAGAGCAGGGCCTTGGATCCTACAGCTGAAGGAGCTTTGCTCTCCTGAGACACGCTTTCTGCACACACAGCAATACTGAGGAACTCAAGCCTGATAGAATAGGACAAGCTGGTCCACTATTGCCAGTGGAGTATTCAAGATTCAGCATAGGTGACAGCATCTTGGCAGGGACAACGGTCCATTGGGCTGTGGATTGGCGGCAGAAGTCAGCGTAAGCTCATTTGCTGCACACCTGATGAAAGCAAGGTTCGTCTACATAAGGCTGTTTTGATGTTGCCCACATGACAGCCAGCCATAATCATACATTCTTCTGGAAGTGCTACCCATGCCCTGGGCAAATTCTCATAAGGCAAGAGGAAATCACTCCTTAACACAACACAGCTCTAGTAATAAATAGCCAAGTAGGCAGAACAGCCTGGCGGATACATGCGTAGCTTGTGCCTGCTCCACTGGAGAAGAGAACTTGTGTCAAAAGCAAAACTCGACACCCTTGCTTTTAAGTCTAATGGCATTAAGGTTGTGAGCAGACAGGTGCTCAGAGAAGGGTGCATGAAGCCTAGAGTGCATTATTGAGTGTAATGAATGTCAGCGTACCAAGCTTATCCAACACATCAGGTGCCAATTATAGAGGTGGGCCCCAATTTGGTTCTAAACTCAATTCACAGAGGAGAAGCTCCTTTGGCCTAACTGACATCTGCCTCATTAACTCGGAGAAACTGGAGAAGAAGGCTAGCGACCATCCTCTCCTCCAGGCCTCTGTGGGCACCTACAGGGGCACAGGGACACATATTTTCCCCTCTGCTCCTCAACTGAGCTCATTTCTTACCTATTATTGATGAAATGGTGTGTGAATAGAATATGAATTGGAGACATCCAGAGTGACATTTGGAGGTGATTAGATACTCTTGTGCACCATAGCTGGAGTGTTTGGCAGGGCAGTTCATTCATTAGTCAACACTGAATAGCACTTCAATCTTCATGCATAAAGAGGTAAATAAAGCATTCATGGATATCATTGCCTTGGGCAGCCTGAGCAAACATTATTGATTTTTCTGGAGTGTTCTAAAATAATGGTCACAGATGTGTCCAGACATTCATCAAATGGTCTCTATGAGCCAAATCCTCAATGCAGGAAAAAGCCAATATGCTGCTCTTTTTTTTTTCTTCTGAGTAATCAGAAATTAGTGTGTAAGTATTGACAGTTACATCTACTTGGTACAATATAGTCTAAACTAATCACATATACACTCCCCACCACACACTCAACACACACATAATCACAGCAGTCAAGCAGGCACCACCATCTTCCCTTTTACTAAAAAACAACATGTGCAGCTTTCTTATACCATTTGTTTCTAACTCCATTTTTCTAACTCCAGACTGGATGCTGGGTATGAAGCAGACTGCAGTTTGGGATCAGGATACAATCTGTTCTTGTCAACAATGCAAAAATTCCTCTGCAAGCCAGAATATTGCACCTTTAGATTTATAAACCTCCTAAGTCTGTTTCAAAGTAACAAGCCTCAAGGTGCATGTTGTCTACTCTCTCAGTAATATGTAGTGTACTTACAACTATAAAGCAGATTCCCCTAGGGTGCCACAAACTGTCTCACTATATATTCTTGGTTTGCATGGTGACAGTGATTATTAGGCCAATACATCAGCACAAACAACATAAACATCAAGAAGAGGGAAACCATGGGGAGTTTTTATAACTGCCTGCACTAAGCTTTATTTGAAGATGTATATCAAGTCAGCTCAAAAGTGACCAAATGATACAGCCTAAGTTGACCACAAGGGAACATTTAAAGAAAAAAAACAGTGACCAAATGGAGTGATCTATGCATTGGTCTCATATATACACCCTTAATCAAATAAACGCTTGTCAGCAAAGTGACAGAGGACCATCTCTGGAGGTGGTGATGCGGCAATTTTTATCTGGCTGTTTGTTCCTACGAGTCAGAGGTTTCCACTGTGTATTACTGCCCATGTGGGGAATACTGCACTATGGAGTTCTGCCAAGGGGGCCAATCTGTTGTTAATTAAAGGGTAATAGGGCTTGAAGTGTAATTCCAACATCTCCAATCAGATTTTTTCCTACTGTTAAAACTCTGATTAATCTCTAGATAAACTCTAGATAAATCTTAAAACATTCCTCCTACATCACAGGTAGCTCACTTTAATAATGTCAAAACATTTACTAAACTGTTAACACAACACTTATCCAAGCCTTGAAAGAAGAGCTATTTGCTGAGCAACTCAAACATTACCTGTTGTAAACATATTATTACATTACATTTGCAATATCAAGGAAGGCTTACTCACCTGATGGACAAGTGGGTGAATGATGACACAATGCCCAGCACAAAGAAAAAAAGAGAAGACACAGAAAAAAAGAAACATCAGCAACATTTACAGCTTAAACACAACCGCATTACTAGTATTTAGAAATTATCTTGTATGATCTCACGGAGGTTGTGCATCCCTGGCACTAAGAGGCCACATCTAGGACTGAGCTGCAGTATTTGCCATGTTTAAACTAGCAAACTAGCAACCCTTTGAAAGCCCTTGTTGCCTGATCTTGCCTTTTCCATTTTTCCATTTGTACCATTACCAATTGGCTGCGTTGTGGCAAGCCCTCTGGAGGGCTACGGATAATGGCTCTGTGCTGCAGTTCCAATTAGAAGGCTTTACATGCCCAGCGGGGGAATGGAGTTAGAAGTCTTCAGTCTGTCAGACCTGTGCACTGCTGCGGTCATATCGCTCCTCAGAAACAGCCAGTGTGACCAACAGATACCACCTAAAAGCTTTGTGTTCCATGGTCATTACAGCTTGCTTGAAATGGTTGCCATATTATAGACTACTGCTCTTACTCCTTCAAGTGAGACAAAATAAATAGCGAATACTGAATACAAGACAACTCTCAAAAACACTCAAACAAATCCAGGAATAGGGAGTGAGGGAGGGGTGAATATCTGGCAACTCATGAACAGAAAATACTGAAAATGCTCCGCAGAGGTTTGTGGGACAAGGTTGAGGACTTCTAATATATCAAACTACACTGGAATCCTTGCATGCCCTTGCTGTTGCCACACCTTCTTTAAAATTACATCTATTTAATAAAACCCTATCTTCAAATTTCATAGAAATGTGTGGCATTAAGGCCAGCTCATTGTGTAAGCAGGTTCTTGGTGGGGTCTCATATCACGACCTAGCAGTGGGAACCTGCTCCCCAGGACCCACCGGACAGTCCTGGCTGGTGACACATTGATGAATGAGCTCCAGTTTTTGCTCCCTCTCTCCTTCCCTCAACACAGGGGAGCAAGTGTGCTGATCAGTGCCACTTGATCTGTTCGTCGGACGTCTAAAAATAGCCTTTAAGATTGAGCAGGGAGTCGGACTCCCCTAAATCTTTTGTGGAAACTCGATTGACTTTGAGAGGCTTCTAGAATGTTCTTGAACACGGTAACTGAGCCAAAGTCTTTCAAGGTTGAACGATCAAGCTTTCAGTTATCTGTCTGGGTGGTTGGAGACTTGTTTTACAATATTTTCTGTTGGCTTTCAAGGAAGATCTACCCACTATTGATAATTTTATCACATACCAGGCTCTTTTCCAAACAGAAGAAACCTGCAATAATCTTTTCTTTGTCTGCTGTATCATAAGTAGCATCAAGAATAATATTGTAAATATTATTGATATCATAAATATGAACAAACTAGCATTTGTCCTGCTTCCTTGGAGAAATGAATGTGTAAGTATAGAACAACAAATATATAGACAACTGTTCAGATCAGAGGTTGTCTTAACTGATTTAATTTAGATTAATGGCAGATTTTTTTTTAACAATGGTGGAAAAATATAGCCATTTTGACAAATAGAATGAGGGCTACTATCTGGGACATTAATTAATTTACAAGCAATACTGTCAATAACAATATTGACCACCTGTTTTATGACTCCTGTCCAGCTACACACACACTCAATTTTTTTAAAATATATATTTATCAGTCTCTTTATGACCCTGACGAAGACCACAAATTCTGGTCAATCTCATAAAGTTGTTTTTGAACTAAAAATGTTGCTGGAGCTTTTTGACCTCTTCTAGACATGCTGACATGCTGACAGATTAAGCGTTATTTCGGGGGGGGGTTTTCTTAGCAAGACCAGGGAGTACTCACTTTTTTGAAGTACTACTAAGGAAGTACATTTTAGAAATACTGTTTTGTCCTAATTGTTTCTCATTAAATTTGCTGAAAGCATAATTTTACATATGTAGCCTCGGTGTGTTTTGTGCAGAGTGAACACTGAGGGTAATAATCAAATATGATGGATATTTTACAACATTCCTTTAAAAAAAGACAGAAAATGAAAGAGCTTTACTCAGCCTCTGATCCATATTAATTCTATAGTTGCTGCGTCCATGTTTTTTTCCTCCTGATCTACACTGTCAGATTTAGTTGGCACAGCCTGCCCCATCCTCTTCTGCTGTAGGCTCTGAAAAAATGCATAACTTTGCAAGTTTCCTCTGAAGTTCCTGATCAAGAGAGATTGAGGGCAGAGAATACAAGATGGGAAGATGCAGCATCAGCAACTTTTATTGTAGGGAGGCTGAAGAGGCTCTGTTAGTTGTTTGAACAGCAGACGGCTATTGCACCATGGATGCTCAGAGTAATTAAATGTGCTCCGTTCCACTTCATGTTCTTTTCTCTCTTCTCCATTGTGCCTCAAATCTGCACAGACAGATTCAAAGAAGTGTTAATGTCAATGTTATTTGCTGAAACAAATGTAGCAGAGGTGTTTAATTCCCTTGTCATGGCCTCACGATTAAAGCATGGCTGATAAAAGACATCTAAGTGGCCATGCAAGTTAGTAAGGTTGTATTCTTTTTGTCCTCCATTATGTCCTTAAGTGAATTAGTCATGTCGTTGTTACGTTCTCTTGGAACAGGTTCACTTTTAATGAGCAATTCTCTTTTTAATTTCCACTTGACATACTCCTGTATCAAACTTTGTCAAAGATACAAAATGAGCTTCTTAGAAAAGGCTTGTCTAATTAGCTGGCCACTTATAGTGGTCCCAACAGCAACTGTGTTCAAAAGGTATTATTACGATCATTCCCACCATTAACAGACAAGCAATGCACTGAGGCATTTAACATGACTTCCTGAGAACGCCTTGAACATTACAGTTAAATCACAGTGTGATACAAGCTTAGCAGGTGACTTCTTGATATGTTGGGCTAATAAGCCTATAAAAGGGATATTTGGCACACTTACGCATATGTTAAGCTGATGAATGATAGCAGCAGTTATCACAGTAGCGAGTCTACCGAGAATTCCCACAAAAATCGGGAATTAAGTGTCTTCAACTTTAAACTGCTGACTCACTGACTCCATGGAGTATTTCATTCATAACTTGAAAGGCCACACTGATCCCGAAGCAGCTCAAAGAAAAGACAAATATGCTCATGTTTCTTCTAACAGGAAGATTAATAGCATTAGCAATGGACCCTAAAATAGTGTAGAGAAGACAGTCATCTATTTTGTGTTTGAGAAGAATGTGCAAAAGAAAAAGGTGTCGTGAGTGTCAAGAGGAAAATGTCTGGGTTTGCAAGGATTAACAAACATCCAGTTACCTCGGGCACCAGGTCTCAGAGAGAAGGATTAATTATGTGCATATATAAAAGAGCTAAGACACCATTTAAAGACAGAAAATCTATCCAAAAGAAGCCACACAAATCATCTGACAGAAGCGCATTCCACCCTCACCAGTCCTGGATAATTTATATTTAGTATAATATCTTTATTGCTGTAGTGTGCTCGCATAAGATAAGAAATAAAAAGCAATAAAAAAAATCCTTGTATCCACATACACTGCTTGTTCTGTCCACAAAATTTTGAGGAAGGATACACAGGAAAAATGCTGGATTGGAAACATTAAGTAAAAGCTGGAATTAACTCTAAGTAAATAATATCACAGTGTAATAGGTTGGATTACCACCAGGCAGGCCAAAAGTTAAACTTCACCAGGAGCAAAAGAAAACCTCCCACTATTCAACAAGGGATGACATGAGGGAATGAAGATGGCACCAAAACAGACAACTCCTACTTTCTGAAGTAATCTGAATGAAGTTAGGGCTCCTGTCATAATGCATAAGTTCCCTAAATATCATCCAATAGCTCATGTCTTAGAAAACGCCCATCTGCTACTTGTTCAAACTATGCAAAATAGGCATATAACATATACCCACCCCACACCCCCACATGACTGATCCTGTCTTAAGGATTAACAGGAGAAGAGGTTTGAAAGACATTTTGCAGCATCATCTGAATTACTATCAAGGGTGTCAGTGGGGAATACAGGAAAATCTGAAGGACGTGTGGAATCTCTACAGAAAGTAAATAAATCAAGCATAGCCATCTAATTGCTGCCTCTGATTTGGCCTTTCTTCGGTCTTTTGGGAGCTGAGCTGCTGCAGAGCTGAATGACCATCAGGGTAAAAAGGAGAAAGAGAGAAGGGGAGGAGGATGGGGATGTGGTCACTGTGTAAGTTGGAATTTAACCTGACTGGTCATGTTCTGTTTTCCAGACAATAGTTTAATCATAGGCTTGATTTTGCCTTTGTATGCTGTGTTTTATGCATGTTTATTAGGCTTGTATTTATTGAATCCAGACTGACAAAAGCCAATAATTTAATAAAGACTGAGCAGAGACCGACCGTCTTCGCAGCTGGCAGTGAATGGTGATTCACAACTACAGCCACACAGAAGTCTGTCAAAACACTGTCACTTCTAAATTCTTTGTTTAACTATCATTGCAGGGAGAGAAGGGACAGTCAGGAGCAGAAAAATGCCACTCAGAAATAAACCCAGCATCTACTTTTGTGTCAAGGTTAGCTAAAGTGACTTTACTGTACATGATGAGACACACGGTATCCAGTTTAATGAAGTGGAACATGTTCGCACAACAGATCTGCTCTGTAATGGAATGGATATATGTGGTCAAACATGTCCTTCAGTTTCCTCTGGAAACCTTTCACATAGATGTACTCAGAGTGTGCTGAGAAGAAATTTATGAAAGCTTCAACTAAATACCGGACATCAAACATCATGTCACTCTTTAATTTAATTTATATAGAGCCACAAATATCTGCATATGTATCTTTAATTTCAATGTGTGATATATTTTTTTTTCTTTTTACTATGCACTAAACATTAAATATGCAAAAGATACGGTATAGATACCAAGTCAAGTCATGCTCTTATATGAATATGTATTCTCTAAAACACGATGTGTTGAGCTGACCTCTTTCTCAGGATCTTTGCATCAAACCTTTAAACACTACTATGTTGACTGTTCTCTTAAAACAGTAAAAAAAAAAAAAAAAAATTAAAGTAATAATAGAAAAAATAGACAACAGTCAATATTCACAAATGATAGCCATTTAGAAATATTTCAGTCTTCATAGTCCTTTACTTTAAATAACAAAATCACATAAACTCATTTTCTTCCCTGTGGTATCAGGAATGAACGGATTTCTGACCTCATTAGTTATTCACTGCCTCTAATGTCCAAACATCTGGTTAATGACCACCAGTGATCCCTTCATAAATGCCAGTGCTTGTATCTCCACCATCACCAAAAAATCCATTCAGGCTGAAGTCCAGGAGCCTGCTGGGTTTCTCCTCCAGCAGCTCTGCATTCTTAAGCTGATCAGCGACCATTCAAGGTAGCCGGACCTCCTGCCTCCAGCATATGTACTGGAAATCAGAGAAATCACACACCGGAATTCACTTCAATCTGTATGATAATTTAAGACTCCCATCTGGGATATGGTGTATTGGTCTAGTTTAGTGACTAGAAAAGTTTCCAGTTGGTTGGTGATTCAATCCACATGATAAAGGCAAGGTAACATTTGCATGGTGGAGCAAAATTACTCAGTAGAATAAATGATACTTCTAAAGTAATCGAAACATGGATTCTTTTTTATTGCAAGCAGGTACCATAGCAAGGTGCTTTGAATTGAAGTCAGGGAGTTCTACTGAGCCTTAAAGTGTGGTGGTATGATGCAGGGATCACTTCTAAGGTGAGGAGTAATACCTTTTTTTTCAAGCAAAGACAAAAAGGCAATTTTGTGCTGCAACAACTGGTGAGAAAACTGCTGAAATGATCCAAACTTTGAAAATGCCTTGAAGCAAAAAGTTACAAAGCAGAGTGCAAAGAAGCAAAAGATGTAAAGCCCTAGTGTATCTACAGAAATCTGTCCAAAACCAAAGAACCTAAGAGCAGAAAAACACACAAAAAGCCCACCTGGACTTTCACAGTTCAGCTCTCATCTTATGTGCAGTTTGCATATTGACTGAATGTGAAACTTTAATTGTCCAAATACCTCTCTCCCACGCCTCTCGCTGACCAGCTATCAGCCTTTAGGTAAGATTATTTCATCAAAGTTCTATCTCTAAGGTCAAGAATGAACTTAATCTGGGGGCTTGTTTAAAACTCCACTGATTGCTCATGCACTTTCCCCATCTAATGTCTTTCTATCTATACTGTCTCATTGCTAGATTCATTTCATCAGGAGCAGTTCTCTATTTTATAAAAACATGGTAATTGATTTAAAAAAAAAATGTCTTTAAATAGGCTTTCCATAAGTTGGATAAGAAAGTAAAAAGCAAAACGAAAGAAACATTCTCATATTTTTTACACTAAGTCTCTGTGCTTAATGCACCAACCTGCTTGTCTCTGTTTCCCGCTAAAAATACATGTCAAATGCCTAACTTGGTTTGTTTGTTTTATTTATTTGCAAACAAAACCAGAGCAGGAAGAACAAATGTACAGCACAAGCTGAGTTTACTTCAGTTTATTCTTTTAGCTTGAGATATACAATACTGACAGGCAGGACGGAAAGAACTATAAAAAGAAATATGTCCCATTTTGTAGTGAACTAGAATTATCTTTTAACTAGGCTAAAAAACAAATGCACTAGCATTGAGAGTGCAGTGCAACATACAGTAAACATACAGACACAGAGGCTGTGGGGGCTGTGTTTCGAAACAACAGGACTAACTGTTTGTACCAACTGTATAATGTATAGTCTTCTGTAACAGACAGTTTTGCATTTGCATTACATCCCACACAGTGAGTGTTTGGATTTTATTCATGATGTCCATTATATGCAGCTCTGGGAACCACTTTTACTCCATGTGCAGCACTTCCCAGTATGAATGGCTGTGTCCACTTTACATCACTGTTGTTTTCGGCTCAGTTTCCCAAAAAGCCCTCCTGAGCATTCTCCTTGCTTTATCGTGTCTGGACCAACAACACAAAGCATATCCAATTGTAATTAAGGTCAGACAATTAGAGTCAGCCAGCCTAGTGACTTAACAAGTATAGACAATTATCTGAAATTAATATGATTAATGCCATAGTCTTCTGTTCCTCTGTTCAGTCAGATGTTGGCAGGGCTTCAGGTTATTTCCAAGCATGCATCCACTGCATCAGTTTGAATAATGATGCCCCACGTGCAGCTATAGCAGTTTCATCACAGTGACTGAGATTGTAAGCTGGAGGTGCTTTGTTCCCATTTAAACACACTCAGCCTCACCAGAGTTGCCAAGGTCGATGGCATCACTGCGAGGCCTGGACGCAGCAGGTGCTGTGTGCTTAATAAAGAAAATTCTTAAATGAGCCTTAACCAGTTTCCAAATTGCTACAAGCAAATTATCCTCATGGCTTAGGCACACAGAAGACGAAAAAAATAAATGAAATAAAACAACTGAGGAAAATAGAATACCTTTTTTTTATTACTGTTGTGCGGTTTTACATAAGGCATTTTTCCTTTATGGGGAAGAATTTTCTGTATACTGTGACTTCTACAAGTGGCTTAATCTCAGAAGAAATCATCTTCACGAGTGCGATTATACATTCAGGTTCAGATTTTGTCGAGCAATTTGCACTACAGAGCTCACTGTTTTCTAGCAGCTTCAGCTCTTGACACCTGTTGCCGCACTGTGGTTTTATCATCTGGTAGCGTGTAACACTTCAACAGTTATTCCCTGAGGACAGCAGCAAAGGGACTGAGGGACAAATTGCAGCAGCTGGCTCTGTCTTGAGATGAGAACTGTCAAGGATTTGCAGCACTGAACTTTTACGCCCTGATCTGTGGCGGGTCACCATTAAGTTCATATCAATAATTCATCTCACAGCTCAGCTCCCTTCCCCTGTTATGAAACAAATCTTGTTAGGGAAGTCCTGCCAATACTGCCTCCATCACACTCACCTACTTTATTTGCAACTCTCCCAGCTCAAGACTGGAAGCCAGCAGAGAGAGGTTTAAGAGAGCTTTGCCGAGTTCATCTTCATGAAACATTTCTTTAGCAGCAGGGACAAGAGGTAACTTGGATCAGGTATGCCATCTAAAGAATGGAGTCTCACTACTGTACTTCTCCTCCTGGGCTGGAATAGATGAGTTCATGAAAAGCAGAGAGAGTGTGGCCCTTGTTCTTTATGCTCACAGTATGGCTCCTATATAGTCTTCCTCTGGCTTATTGTGAAACAACCTGGAGCTGTCAGAAGCTCAGTGGAGACCCGGGGAGTAGGGGGCAGGAAAGTGGAACGCTGTACTGGATGGGCTGCTCTGATAAGATCCAGTGAGACTCCCCTACCTCCCCCTCAGCACCCCCCTCAGCACCCCCCTCAGCCAGCAGCTAGCAGCAGTAACCTTTCCTGTCAGTGACAGCTGCTTAAAGCAGCGGGGGGATGTGAAGACATCATGTTTGACTTCCTTTACATTAGCACCATCTTTTCTGTTGTTGTTGTCTATTCCTTTGTCTTCCTTTAAGGTGGCTTCAATTAGTGAAAACGCTTGGAAAAATTACGTTCTTGAACACATAATTTGATGCATAGGTATTCATAAACCCCCAAAACAAGTTAAGCAATAAACAAATCAATCACTCTACTTGATGCTCCTTACAGGAGACTTTAAATGCACTAGGCCTTGATCACACTGCTCAAGTTTAAACAAGATCCATTCAGGACTTACGGTTCCCCTTATATTATTGTGCTAATGAGGTCCCAGTGTGATACTTTTCTAATGAAACCATCCGGGATGCCAATGGTCCACAACTAATTATCATAAGCTAATTAGCACACTAAAGTGCAGAGAGAGAACTGATTTTGTTTGTCTGCACATCCATTTTTTATTTCTGTGTATGTGTGTGCACTGTATCAAAAGTCCTTAATGATTGTAATAATGACTTGAAGATGGTGCAACTCATGTTTTTCTTTAACATCAATGTGATTGCACTGACTACAAATGAGAAGGATGTGGCTGCATGTGGGTTTGCAGTTTGGAAATATATAAACTCTTAATGTCCAGCTAGTTATAACCTGCACTGAATCTGCTTATCATTTATTTGAATACAGATACATAGAGAAATAATTTTGTTGGCTGAAACACACACAGGCAAAGATAATGATATCTCTGTGCACCTCTGTTCTCTAGTCAAACCGAAGTGTAATTATCATTTCGATCACAACGTCTTGCTCCGTGTGTCATGGTCTTGATAATCCAGGTGTAACCAATTCTTTTGCAATATTGCACATGATCCATTATTGCTGCCCCCAATGCTCTGAAGTATGAAATACGGTGAATACGAAATATTCATGAGATTCCACTGATCTGAGAAAAATGAACCCTGATGAACAGAGTCATATTACATTTTGCTTAAGTAAATGAAAACATTGTGTAGCACCTTGGAATGGAGCGCATTGGTTCAGTTCTAGTTTCAACAAGTCAGAAAAACGGACAAGAACTGCATATCAATACAGTGAACTGCTATAGATTTAAAGACTTGCTGATATAATAATATTAATATTGTGACAGATTTTGATTTAGAGCACAACACAAAGGCGATGGTTCTGCTGTAGACTTACAAGGAAAAATACTATTTACAACATCAAGATTGGCTTGATCATGGCCTAAGGGAGGGGCACTTCAAGTCAAAATGCTAGCTGTTAGTCACTGAACTTTGTGACCGTTATTTAAATGCATGCACACATTTCTACACAAAAACAGAGTTTGGGAGAGAGCTGTGGAAAGCGCATGCTAGGTTTTTACCTGTATGCCACTTTGATTTATTCTGCAAAACAGCACTCTGTATTTCCCACATGTGTATGCAATGACAGGAGATCATTACATATGAATCTGTTGTGAGTGCAGTCCATTAATCTATGCTCAGAGACCGTTTTTCAGCACTATCCACCAAGTGTGCAACTCTTTTACATTATCATCATTTAGTTTCTTTATTTTTGGTGTGATATTTGTCTTGAAAAGACAGTGGATCATGTTCTAGCTGTCATTTTTGAGTCCAAGGTTGCTGCTTGTTTTGCACGTCTACCACCACACTTCTCTGGTGTTGATCAGAGGACAGGTCCCATCCTCCTGCTGTGTGGTTCATAGCAGTCTATGGGCCCTATCGTACACTTGCTGCCGTGCATCAGTGGGTGAGGAAAGTTTTAATTTATCAGGGGAGTTTCCCGGTCAACCTTTGCCGCCTTGTTTCAGGAGCAACAGAGGAATCCTGCTCTGCCCCGTCCAATGCACCATTGGCGCACAGCGAGTAGTCCAATCAGCTATGTAGAATCATCTCATCAATTCATAGGTGTTTCATGGGTGTTTTCTCTGGTGAATAGAATACATGTGATAATTAATGGTTGACGGACTGTTTTTCTTTTAGCCGCTTGTTGATATGAATTGAATTTAAACCAAGAAAGGCGATTCAGCGGTAAATGAGAGGGGTGTGTGTGTCTTAGCCAAATGCGAGATACACACACTCCCATACGCATGCTGTTTACTTCAAACTTCATAATTGGTGATCAAAAATGTTTTCAAAGTAAACTTTACTAACTTTACTAAATATGTCCAAAGCACACAAATATTTTACACTGCTGAAAGGAAAAAACAGAAAAGAAAGGTTTGTGTGATTGTGGAGAAGTGTGTGAGTACGTTGGCCAACTGCTCTGTATCTTACGGCACAGGCTGTTTTACATCTGCACCATGCGCTTAGACCAGGCTCTGGCTGGTCTAAACGCAGGGCGCATTTGACCTCAATGTGCCGGGTGTAAGATAGCAAACACGCCAGGACACGCGTCCATTCTACCTTCATTCTCAGACCTCCTGTCCCTCAACACTCAGACCCGGCGCAAGTTGGTTTGCTATCGTAC
>JAPZDV010000022.1:6036496-6062618 GCA_029814665.1 Acanthurus lineatus
AGTTTAGACCAAAAGTAAAATTATTAATCAGCTAAATGGATTTAAATGACCTTAAGTACCTTGTTGGGTGAACTAAGCATTGGACTAGTCTGACTTGAGTCACTCACAGCTGACTGCATCTGTTTGCTGTCAGTCATCATCTGTAGCAGATCAGGTGATGAGGAAAAGGGTTTAATCAACTGACAAGTACCATGAAAATCCAGGTAAATCATTTTCAATGCAAGATTTTTACAAAAATCTACCTTTTCACTATCTTCAACTGCAGATTGGGAGCTGGTGGCCCCAGAACCTTTGGAAGACATTACATCAGGAGTTCCCTGCAAGAGAAACAAAGCAACAAAAGATTTAACCATAATCTTAAAGATAAAATGGAGATAGAATGTTCACTGTTGCGTCATTGAAGAAACTTATTGGCTGGGTTTCTTCTAATGCGTTGTAAAGAAAAAACACTTTGAAACTTTACTTTAGTTATCTTAAAGGCCTTGTAAATGTAGTCTGTCAACTAAGAATGAAAGTCTTTGAATTGAACATAGACAAAAAATGAATACCTACCTCTTCACTATCTTCAACTGCAGGTTGGGAGCTGGTGGCCCAAGAACCTTTTGGAGGCATTACCTCAGTAGTTGCCTACAAACATAAAAAGACAAAACAAACTGAAATTCCAGAAAGTCTTGTAGACAGAATGTTCACTTTTACATCATGTGACTGTTTTTATGAGATTTTTGTGTAAAAAAGAACAACTCTCTTCCTGGAGACTGTCATTGCAGGCCTTTTCAATGAGTGACTTCACCCACTTATAGTTTATGGATTTGCCAGGATTCATTTTTAAAAGGGATTTCAGAGGAGTTTTAATAGATATTTAGTTTCTTGATCCCCATTCGTTTAATGTTACTAAACCACTTCCATACACAATTAGCTATCATTGGGATCAGAAGCAGGTGATCCCAGCATTTCAAGAGCCAAAGTGTTGACACAATGCACCCCACCAAACGCAGGTCACTATAAACATTATGGTCCCCCTAAGTCACATTTAGGTTTTGATACACATACACTCAGCTTTCATACATATTGAAGCGCTAAAACAGCATGCCATGAAAGGGTCCTTATATACCGATGTCCTTGTAAACCATGTCATACTCAAGAGACTGCCATACACACACACACAGCATCAATGACACATGTCTGCAGTTTAGACCAAAAGTAAAATTATTAATCAGCTAAATGGATTTAAATGACCTTAAGTACCTTGTTGGGTGAACTAAGTATTGGACTAGTCTAGTCAGCTGACAGGTACCACAAAAATCCAGGTAAATCATTTTCAATGCAAGATTTTTACTAAAATCTACCTTTTCACTATCTTCAACTGCAGGTTGGGAGCTGGTGGCCCCAGAACCTTTTGGAGGCATTACATCAGGAGTTCCCTACAAAAGTATTAAAAAATGAGACAAAACAAACTGAAACTCCAGGAACTTCTTGTAGACAGAATGTTCACTTTTACATCATGCGACTGTTTTTATGAGCCTTTTATGTGAAAAAGAACAACACTCTTCTTGGAGACTTATATTTATTTCTCCTCCAAGTGCTGTCAAACCCTACTAGAAGCACCTCAGAATTGAAGTGCTGCCTGTACCTTGCATGCACCTGGATTTTAGAGAACCTTAGATCATACAGTGCTTAAAAAATCTTAAAACATATGGGAATCTATGTACTACTATGAAGAAATCAATATCCAAACAAATGTTATTTTGCAAGCAAAACATTGTTTAATATAAAAATTGACTAGATATTTCTATGTTGTTTCTGTCTCTGACTTCAAGCCCCAGCCTAATCTGCTCTGTTCTTGACAATGGAGTATTTCTGGGAGGGAAAGCGCAGAGTGTCTACTGGGACTCTGCTGATAGGCACTGCTGGGCTCCCAGTGAAAGCACGAGCACTGACGAGAGTAGAAATGATCAGCATAGTTGGCCATGTTTGAGTCATGAATCCTAGTGCACATGGATTGAGGACATTAGGGAGGATAATGTTCTTTAGTCACTGAAGAGGCCACACAACTACCACCTGCAGAGTATGAAAAGTATTTGCTACTAACTTTGCTACACTGTAAAAATTACAGGGTCCCCATCCATGAGATGTAAATATACAATCCACCATGCATACACTATCTCTGCTAAGTATATGTGACAGTGCAACTGTGTTCATGTAAAATAAAAACCACAATGCACTTTCCTAGTTTTTGCCTGAAATGATTAAATTCTAGCACAAACATTATAACCCAAGAAAAATACCTGTAGAAATTTGGGGCATGAGAGAAACTGAATTCATGTGAACCTGTAGTTTAACTAAAACAAAATCTCTTCTTGAACTCTATGTTCACATGCTAAAATAAGAATTGACACTATGGACCTGACTAAAAAGGTTTTATTAGAGACAACAATCTAGCCAATTGTCAGTGTCTGCCTTTTATGCAAATATTTTACTCACCTTATCAAAACTTCTGAGCCAACGAGTTGATGCACTTGCAGAGGTCTTTTTCTGCATCTGACGTGTTGATGCTGTTTGAGTGCTTGTAGAAGGCTCTGATGTGGGTGATCCCTCACCATGACACCCCTCCAAAGACTTTCCTCCAGGGTTCTGAAGATTTTAACAGTAAACATCAGACAAATGAAATTAAGAAAAAATATATGTTTTCAGTTTGTGCATTTCCTTAATGAGAACTATCAACTTTACAAGATAAAATTTCGATCACCTGGCTTCTCCACGGCCAGTCTGAGTCGCCATAATTATAGGTGATCTCCTCTCCTGGACTTATGTCCCGTATTGCAAACAAACACAGATGGGGCTTCCCTTTCACATTTAAGTACTTCATCTTGGCATTAGGGTTTATATGATCGTCATTTACAAGTCTTCCAAGTGACCCATCCTCTTTTGCTGCATCAACACTGCAAAAACACATAACAAATTCAAACAGTACTTTTTATGTACTTGTACCATTTATGTACGTAAATAGTGTGAATTGGACTAACTTATGAACCTTCTATCAATACTTTCTACATATAAAAGCAAAAGCAATGTGTTAATTAATTGTAATTAAACTAAACAAGGATCTATGATACGCACCACCACAATTTGCCATTGAAATGGAACTCAAACATGAACACTTTGAGGCGGTCATGGTAAAGTCTCTGTCTCGTCTCACATTCTTGCTTACTAATTAGTTCACCTCTGTATTCCAACAGAAAGTCCCCTTTTTCAAATGGAATGGAGGTGAAGATGCCTCGACCTAGTTTATATACACACAACAAATAAGAGACAAAAGTGATATTGACAAAAGTGATACTCAAAAGGATATTGATATTATTTAAATGGTCAGCTTACCTTTAAAGGCATTGATGTATTTGACCTCAAGTCCTAGTTTGTCCTTTCCAGTATCTATGTAAAATTTTACATCTTCCTTTGGATTAATACGTCTTCGCCTCTGCATGTTTTTACTAACAGGTGTCAGAAGCCTAAAATTACCAAAGATAAACTGTCAGCATTACTTTGTAAAATGGTAGAACAAGCCGCTCAGCAAGTAGACATTTCAAGCTTTGAAAATCAGTAATTTATGAGCAACACCTGGTTAGAGACTATGTTTTACGTTGTGATTCTTACTAAACTAAAAAAAATAAATCCAAAACATGCGAAGAAGCAATATGGCCCTTCCTCCCCTCTATAAAATTGGCTAAAGATAAACAAACAGGTTTACATTTCAAGAGAACACTGTCCTCAGCTTACAACTTGGTAAAGAATGTTGACAGCTGACATTAGTTACTGCAATAACTTTAACTAACACTGTACTCACTGTATCAGTTCGGTCCCTCAGCACACTGGTCATTGGAGATCATTCTGATTGATTGACAAATTTCTATTACTCTAACATTATCTTACTTTCATGCAATGACATAGTAGCAGGCCAACAAAACTACACAAAAGTCCAAGAGGCACTCACCCACTCCATGTGTTTTCTAACTGACAGCTTATTGCAACTGATATGCAAATTGACTTTATAAATCAAACAACGAATGCTACAAAAATTATCGTAATTATAAAAACGACAAAAAGTAGTCTGTAGCCATGGAGGTCAAGATTTCGGACTACTCCTGAGCGAGTTACAGCAGTGGATTCAGATGTTAGCGGCTGCAGTGTTTGATAAGCTCACATTGATTCATAAATATATACCAGAAAATCCAAATCTGTTGTCCCCTTAAAGTTTACTTGTTATCAGCCAAACCCCAGTGATAGCAACTAGCTGCTGTTATCTGTCCTCTCTGCAGTAGTAAGCGCAAGCACAAGTTACGTGTAGAGCTTAACGATGCTTAACGAGGAGGATCGGTTAGCTCAGCCTAGCTATCACGAGCAAAACAAGACCTCACAACTATGCATATTTTTTCCTATCGATCCAAAACTTAGACCTGACCTGCTGACTTATGGCCTCTTCTTCACCTGCTGTAACGTTACTCCATATCTTCTACGGCAGCTTGTAAAGTCACTTGGAGCAAAGAACGCCTTCTGGTGGACACTGACCAAGCTTCCCTTCCCTCAAACAGAGGCATGAGTTGCTGATTGCTGCCTGACACTGCCACCTTCTGTCTAGTGTGAAGTAACTGCAGCAGCTAAATGCCATAACAAGAGATCAAATGGGAAGTTGGTGCAAATAATTTGAATCAGTTCATATGCTACAAAATGACTTTACAGAGACGGCCAACAAATATGTATCATAGCAATCATATCATATAAATGCTTACCTGAGCTTAGAATCCTTCAGTAAATGGCATGACGCTGCTTTGTCCGTTTAATTATTAAAAGGTCGATGGTACCACCCACATATGTTATCCGGCCAATCACAAGAAAGTCCACCTAATCCGCCTTGTGTATGTTTAATGTGTATGTGACTGCATTCTAGCAATCGGCGGAGATGGCGCTGTTCGATACACTGGGATACACTCAAAGTCAGGTTGATAGGTTTAAACGGACTTTTTTCAAAAAGAGAAAATATGTTATTTAGACACAAAAAAATGCAATTATAGCCATAGAATTATGAAGATTATGAATAAATCTTCTGAAAACATTCAAAAGAATATTAAAAAAATGTCATTTAGACATTAAAAATTTCATTTACAATCCATGAATTATGCGGACATAGGCATAGTCCGCCTAATACCCCAAGGTCCTCGTGCTGATGGTGAGTATCCATGTGATTTGTCCCTCTATACCATATAAACCAACACACACGCACACACGTACACACACACACACACACACAGATACATGCACACACCCACACCTAACACATTAAAAGGTCATGAAACCCTGCAACCTGACAACTCTATATTTAGATGATATTACTGTACAGGTGGAGTGTCATTAATTGCTCTGCAGTGAGAATCAAATTAATGTGAAAACACACATTAGTGCCATTTTTTTATATATATAAAGACCATGTTTTACCTGTGTTTAAGCTTGACAGTAACTGCTCCATAGTACAAGTTTGAATAATTTCTTTGCAGCATTTAATGTGTTTAGAACACGTTAGAATTGTTTAAGATTACAGAAGATAATTAAATGAAAATTATATTGAATTAATAGCTTTAAATGTTTAAGTATAGTTTTTAACATTATTTGAATACAGTTTTGTAAAAGATGGAATATGTGGGATAAAAATGTGAGAGGGGACTTGTTTTGGTCATTAAATCACAAATCTTGGGTCTTTATAGACTAAGACTGTAATTCTTTTTTCTTATATCTGTTCAATTTGTTTATAGAGTAGTTATAAACATTGGTACAACTGTTTTGTATTTTAGAATTTTTACTAAACCACTTTATTTGAAAAAATGCCTTGTCCTGTTTACATACAGACACTTAAGGGATGGGATCACACACAACAAAAAGGTTAAAAGCTTTTTTTCGCCATGTCAGAATTAAACTGTCCTTTCAGTAACATGGATAGTGCCACAAGGCCAGGCAAGCCAAAACACTTAACAGTATAAGCACATAATCCTCAACATTTACCAGGAAAATAATCTAAAGGTGCAATAGTGTAGCTTGCTGTTAACATAACATTAACAGACTGCTCTCTCTACAATACTTCAGTAATGCACAAATGTCTTCTCTCCCTACTTTCCAGTGAATTCTGCAGCTTTGCTCCCGTTTAAATCTTGATAATTATTACTGGCTATGGCCTCACTAAAAAATGAAGTTTTAAGACAGAGTGTGACAAAGCTTTTTCTGTATAAATATCAACTCACAGTGCCTAAGGTAAACAAATGTTAAATATCAGTACCGATGTCTACAAACCTAATAGAAGAAAAAATACAACTTTTCTACAACTTTTCTTAGAGTAAGCTGAAGCTTGACAAATTAAAAAATGGAGAATTCTTTATGACTGATTATGAATTCTTGACTGAAATAAAAGTACATATCTAAGTCATCATACTGATCATTATACAGCACAGTAAATCCTCCATCTACCACATTTAATTTTTGCTTTTATTTCACCCACAGGAAATTATTTTGTAGGTGATGAAAAGGAAATAAAAATGCACATAAAGATGGGACCACATATGCTGCTCAGGACTTATTCCAAGACAGCAAAATTTTAAAAGTCACAGTCTAAAAAGAGGATGGAGATGTGTGCCTGTAAGAGCAAAACTGATTGAATTTCCTGATTGAGATGGATGAAGAGTATGTGCAGCTTTGTTACATGATTTAACACTGCGACTGAGCGAACTCCCTCACCCTGTCCTGATCGCTGTACTCTCAAATTAAGTAAAAAGGAAAAACAGTGTTCATCCAGTAAAAAACTAGGCCAGCATAACTTCAGTGTTTTCAGTGGAATTTCAAAGGTCCAATGTGGAAGACTGAGTGGCAAGAAGCAGTGAGGTTGCACACTGCAACCAGCTGAACAGAACAGACCCCACAGTGGCCCTGACAGGTGAAATATTGAAAAGAAAGCCAGTGTTTAGTTTGTCTGTCTGGGCTGCTCTGGAAACATGGTGTTTCAATATGGCAGGCACAGTGGAGGAACTGTTCACTCTGTAGATATAATGGAGTCAATCAAAGTTAATGAAAACTTTTTTTAGGTAATATTATGTTAATGAAAACATAATTTTAAAATAATACATTTTTGCTGGCATAGCCTCCTAAATCCTATAAATGAAACTGGTACATAACAGTCACTGTAGGCTTATTCTCAGGAAATAGAGAAACTGAGAGTGCGAATGATAGCCTAAATTATATAATTTTTTTTTGTTTTTGTGCGTGTGTGTACAATATTATTAAAATGTGTTGCTTGATATTTCTGGCTCCCATAATTTTAGCGACCGCTGACAAATATTTTCATAATTTATTAATCTGCAGATTATTGTCTCAATTATTTGATTACTAGTTTAGGTTATGGTGACATCTTCAACTTTCTTAACAATTACTATTGGAAACTACATTTTGAGTCATATTGAAATTACATTTTACAAGACAAGAGACCAAGCAGCAGAGCTGGTTCACATCTTAACTGCTGTGTACTTGTTTTAGCTACGAGAATAAAAACTGCCTACTATAACAACTTATATCACTTTTTCTATTATAACATACTACTTGCTCACAGAAGTTTTACAGAAAACTACTGTGGAAAAAATCATCTGGAAGCTTAAAAGTGTCAAGTGAATCATGTAACATCCTCAATAACATCTTGATCATGACTGGTTTAGAGCTGCAATTGGTCCCCAGGAGCCATACGGTGGCTGCCTCCTCAGTGATGGGTAAAATGCAGAGAACAACTTTCACTTCATTGTACTGAGTATGCTTGAGAACAAAAAAAGAGGTCTTTTCTTTTCTGGCTGGATAGAGTAGAGAAAAAGGAGAGGAGGAAGACCGGATGGAAACAAGAGCCAGGAGAGAGAGGAGTAAGATTAAGACATGAGCCAGAAACTTAACTACTCCAGTGTTTTAGAGAAAAAAAATATTAAAAAGTAAGATAAGCAATGTTAAAAAAAGACAAGCATGGCATGACAGAACATTATGTTGTGTTTTCATGCTACTTTCTCATTCTACACCACAAGGCACTTTAGAGCAATATGTTTAACTTTTTACCTAACTACAAGTGTCTGATGCTTTAGTTACCAGATACTATAGAAATTAAGATAACTACAATCAATTCATCTTAAATTCTAATTCAAAAACTTCAAAATTTTCCATATCTTCTATAAAAAAAAACTTTTTTCATTCAACTATTAAACCCCATTTATTCTTGGATCTTTGTTCACTTTTGTTACATTTTTAACTCCTTTACTTGCTTCTTCATACAGTGGTAAGCCAGCTGTGCGGTGTAGTGTCAGCTTTCAACAAACATTATAATATTTTATATGTTTGTTATACTTTGGCATATTTAGAAGCTCACATTTTCTTTAGGCCACACGGTTTTAAACATTAGCATTATAAACAAGCTGGAAACACATGATAACCTTACTGTCATCAGCTTATTGAATTGTTATGGCTGATGTGATAGCAAGCATTGGCCTGTTTACACATTAACATTAAATCATGAGCAGCAGTCATAAATCCATTATTCATGCTCCTTTTAGCCATTCTGGGTTTTCAACAGTTCCTTGGAAAAAAAAAAAAAACATCTGGTATTTTAGCTGCTGACTGCCTCATTATGTCACGATTGTGTTGCAGTTGTAGCAGCATGTCATTAACATTGCCATTCTGTGTTGAACAGGTAAAGTACAGTAATGTTTTCAGTAAAGCTTTTCAACCAAAAACATCTGCCTGCTGCTGCTAGAACACAAGTAGATAAACCAATGAGACTCGATCCGAATAGTAAAGTTGCAGACTGAAAAAATATGTAAGTGAAAACTTTCTGTGGGTTTTTACTGTTTTGTTTTGTTTTTTTTACTGCAAGCAATTTATTTCCCATTGCATAGCGTTTTTTTTCACTGTTATTTTGAAAATAATGATTTGGAATAGAAATATGCTTTTGTATTATATGCTTATGCATTGTAAGACGACTCAAACAAGCCACAGCTGTGCCATTCTAATCCACTCTTTATGCTACTTTGGTTATTTTTCATGATTTTCATGGCTCAGTTACAAAATATGACATTCCCAGATGATTCCGCATACAAAGGTTTGGAAGTAGGCTGTTAAACACCCTAAAAGCATTGGGGCTTTTGCAACATAAACCATAAGAGACAGATGACATTGAGTTGCTGGAAAAAGCAAAATGTCTAAGTATCATTTAGCCGCACGGCAGACAGGAGAACCCAATGAGCTGCCGGGCTGATTGCTGACTACATTAAGTCTCTTAGGCAGCACATTGATAAATCCACTCATTGAAATGTGAAGGTAATAGTCTTGACAGAAGACATAACTCACCAACTGTACCCGAGTCCCAAAATGACAGCAATCCCAAGTACAAGCCAGTCAAAAATGAAAGAGGACTTTGCTTTTATTACCATCATCATTACTGTATATCATTTCTGAATGTACAGCCATTTGGTTTCATTTAAATGTAAATCTGGGCACTGAACTGCACATGTTGTCACGCACGGCAGCCTGACTATGATGATTCATTCTGGGTTGGCAGGGAAAATATGAGAGCCCCTTTACTTTCTCTGAGGGAAAATGACAGATTTGACCTTTGTCTGTTTTCATGACAGGCCTGTACAGAGAAAAAAAAAACAAAAAAAAACCTTGGGATTTTCATTATTTCTGCAGAAGTAGCCACATTTTTGAGCATCCATTGTGTTCCACTATCATTCTTTTCTTTTCTTTTTTTTTGTCCAACCTGAGAAACAAGAACAGAGAAGTACAATCTGTACAAGGTCAAGGGTGAACTGAGCCCCAGGTGAATTTCCACAAGGCCACGTGTCAAATGAGGGTGCAGTGACAGAAAACAAAGAGAAACTGCATCACATGCCATGTGCTTCCTTCAGTTTTATTTGACACTACTGTGCATCTGTGGAGCTAGATCATGCTGCTTGCTGCTTATATTTACAAAGTGATATGACCACCAGGGACTCAGGCATGTGTGCAGGCTTTTCATCAGAGTAAACATTAGCAGCTTCATACCCTGATCACATAGCATAATCTTGTAATCACATATAGTAGCATTAGGAAAACGTGCTCAGACCATGTTGACTGCCTGGCAAATGAACTGGTTGACATCAACAATCCTTAATCAAATATCAAATAGTCCCTTGTGCTCATCCTATTTTCCTACCCAACACACAGCACTCCCTTGCCAAATCACACACCACAAAAATTAACCATCAAGTCCCAAATAAATTCACCTATGCACAAATCAAATCAATGAAACCTTCATCATTAGGCACGTTATGAGGGATATTACATATCAGTGCAGTCAGATAGTCTTTTCAATCTTTTAGTAGGTCTTCATTAAGATATAAAAATATGGTAATAGATGAAATCTGATCTATAGGGAAGTCAATAACAGCACTGGTCAGGATGCTGACAATATCTGTTTCATTAATGCTGCTGTGAAACTCAAAAGCCTTTTAAAAATTCTCTCTGGGCCACACCCAGAAAACTTACTAGTAACTGTGTAACACAGGGCAAGCATTCGTTGCTGTTGATCAATGAAACTTTACATCTCTAAGTGTGAGCTAGCATCGTTAAGTCAAACCACCACCAGTTCTCTATGTCTGGTGCATGCATGCATTTGGTTTACAGAGCCAGTCTATTGGAGAAAATGTTCATGGAAGGAGAAGCATCACATGGCCTCACACACCTGTAGGGCCTTACGTCTGGCCCGTCTGTAGAGTCAGTGCACAAATCACACGGTGGAGCCAAATATATGAGGAGAGGATCATATATAATTTGAGAATAATTCATAAGATAATACCAAAGATAACAAGTGCAATACTTCAGACACCTAATGTAATAAACACAGACTAAAGAAACCTCCCCCTTAACACCCCAGTTACCATGGCAGTCAAACAAATCTTTTCACATCCATGTTGCAGGAAAGAATATCTGGACTCGTACATCTATCAGTTAACAAGGATTTTGCATCCAAGATGGAATATGAGGATTTTATTGCTAAGTATGTGGCCAAGAAGACATGTAAAGTGACTTTCAATGATCATTTTTTGTGTGGAGTGAGTCAGAGTCCATCTCATTTGTTTAAGTTACAGTACAGTGCACACTACTCTAATCTGGGAGGTGTATGACCCGACCAGTATGAAAAAATACTGAAGTTTCAGTGTAATTAAATATATACCTGTAATATTGAATTGCTAACATTACAGCTTGTGTTAATCTACAATCTCTCCATCATGTCAAAACAATGACAGATCATGACTGTCATCAGTGAGTGTTAAGCCAGAATAGTTGTTACTGTTTTTTTGTAGGTACTGTAGAACCAAGAAAAGGCTGTGATGCCTTATAAATACTGCACTGAGTCAAGAAATTAAAAAAATCATGTTCCTTTTTTCAAACTGTTCATCTACTCTCTACTTGAGTACACACCAATTATTTACCTTATACTTCAATACATTTACCAAATTTCTTTGTTACTTAGCTAGTCTGCATTAAAGGAGGGCAGTTTCCAGCTGCCTGAAGGCACCACCTGTCTTTTGATCATCATTTTAATGATAATGAAACTTTTCATACTAAAATATTTTTTTAAAATTACCCAGACATACTTGGTAGCTTGTAACATTGGCCTGCACTGGTCTTGTTTGAGACCAAATGACATTTTGTATCCAACTTGCCTTCAGCTTATGCTCCAAAGCTTATAAGCTATGATGATTCCACCACCTTTGTCCACATTAATAACTAATGGTGTGTGTTCCTAAGATTAAAATATTAAAAATTTGTCAAAACAGTCACTTTGTCCATGGCGCACCACAGGAATTGCACCAGGCTTGACCTTGCATGTTGCACAGAAACCACCCTTAACTATGTGCAGGCTGAGTTGCTTTAGTACATTTCTCTTACCATAGTTTCCACTTTTACTTTGGTCATGTTTCATAGGATTGATTATACTTTTACTTGACGATAGATTTTCAGTCCTCTGCTGACCACACAGAGTAGAATTAGTATAGCTTTACATAGCAAAATTAGAATAGTTATGTGATCATGTGATCATGAGTCATGCACACGCATTTCAATGAGCTGAGCCTCGCACATTAAGTTTGCATGGGGACTCACACCCCCCTGCACCAGCCCTGCGTGGGACACGGTTGTTACATTGATGGCCTCTGATGTGACATGCAGATAAATGGAAACATAGGGGGCATTTGTGCTGTTTATGCGGAGCTGGAGACAGCATTAAGTATCACTTTGATTCCTGCCATCTCAGTGGAAGCTTTTAAGGTGCATTAAGTGAGATTTTTATGAAGCTGTGTCTAGAGCTTACATTATTCATTAGACTTATTGATTAATAAGTGAATAATATATATGTGTGTGCGTGTGTGTGTGTGTGTGTGTGTGCGCGTGTGTGCGCACGTGTGTGTGTGTGTGTGTGTGTATTATAATCATTTTAACTATTTCTAAGAAACTTAGCTCTCTCTGGTTTCAGCTTATCAAATCTGATGATAAGTTTTGAATCAATGCTCAGTCAGATCAAGGAAAATACAGATCCTGCTTCGGTCTCTATGAAAGTTCTGTCCTCATATAAGGGCCCAGGTCCTTTAAGTGAGAAATCACAGATTGCCCTATTTGTTTACATATTTTGCCAATAGGAACTGTTTAATTTTGATTCCTTTAGTGAAACAGTAGACCAACATAACTTTAAAACCAAGAGTCCTAAATTTGGCCGACTTCAGTCACCTTTCAGGTAACTTTTCAGACTTAAAAAAATTTCAGCTTTAACGCAGGCTTCGTGCCCCTGGTAGTCCGAATGACCATGTCCAGGATGGAGAGCCCTTTCCCAGCCTTGCCACCCCTCAATTTCAAGAGTTTCCAAAAGTACTAACTAAAATTGTTTAGTTTAATTTTACTGACTGAATTAAATAAAAATTGTTTGACAGCAAATTTGTACAGTTAATCTACACATCTATGTATGATTTGCCTTGTAATCTACTTTCTATTAGATGATTCCCAATTTAGGTCTTGCAATCCCATCAGGACCCCTTAACACTCACTGATGACAGTCATATGATCTGTCACTGTTTTTTGATGATGTCATCAGGGTTTGTGATTGAGACTTTTTTTTTTTTTAACAAAACTAGCCTGTAAATGGAGTTGTGAAGTTTGAAAGATGAGACCAATTTTCAGGCAGAGAGTAAAATGTAGTTTTAGAATCCAGTCTGTCTGAAGTTTGACTTTGAGTAGGGACCTAAAAAAAAAGGGATATCTTTCAGTTGCCTTCATTAACTTGTCTTTTTTACATCCCTTAATTTTATGGTTGTGCATAATCAAGAGCAGGGACACCCCCTAAACTCCCCATGGCTTATAAATATAGTGTGTGCAATCTGTGATGATGGATGTTTCAAGAAGATATTGTTTTAGTTTAAAAGGTCACAGGCCAAAAATGCTGTGGGTGACTGGTTTGAAAATGTATCTGCATAGTAAATTTGGTTCTTTTTTTACTATAGCTTTCATCATCTCTGCTTTTGTATAAGAAACCTAAAACATTTAGTCAGATTTTTATATTTGAACAACATTGCAAGTTTTCTCTGCTTCCCTTAAATAATAGTTCTATTGTACGGTCACACATAAACTGCATAAACTCGCAAAAGCCACGCAACTTTAGTGTTTAGTGCAAAATTTACAATCTTTACATTATTAAAATGTCCTATAGAAATCATCAAACAGATTCCTGTGCTGAATACAACAGACTTTGCACATTCACGTTTAGCAGCTGTAGAGAGCCGTGATGCTATGACCTTAGTCTATTACTGCCCTCAGTTCAGCACCATGGGCTGCCACACAGTGAACTTTGAACAGGTGGCTCCAAAGGGGAAAGTAAAGTCATAACAAATAGCATGGCTGTACACGAGAACCCAACATATATTAACAGGAATCAGAAGAATCTCTTCAGTACCATAGACAAGAATGATGAGCAGTGTTTTAAGAGATATTAATCACATGGTCACTGGCTACACATGAGAACCTCTGCTATAAGACAAGTTTCTTCATCAAATATCACTTGTCTTTAAAATAACAGTCATATTAAGTTTTTTTTTTGCCTGAGTGGGCTCTAAATATTTTTCTTGAATTTAGCTCTGGATTTAATGAAAAAGAAAGAAAAAAAATGCAACACTTAATCAGTGCAGACGTACGATCATCAAGGGGCCCCCAACCTGATATACATAGTATATATGTAAATTATCATTTTATAAAGCCAACTGGCACGTGGCTTTGAACAAATTGTCAAAATGCATGCCACCCCACTGAAATTCAGCCTCTCCGCCCTTTCAGAACTCGTTTTAGGAGCGCCGGTGGCATAAAGATTTTCTTATTATGTGTCCGTCCCTGTGCCCCGCACACACCGCCGTTCATACCGCCTAATCTTCCGCAACACTGTATCCACTTCATAATACCGGGGAGTGGAACGGTTTACAATGAGGAGCCGTCCACAGCATCGGCACAGTAACTCCAAGAGAAAACGCGTTGAGCTGCCTGTTGCACAGGCGTGCCCTACCTGCTCCTCAAGGCAGCGCGTGCATGATGATGAATTCATTAAAGTCTACGAGAACTGAGTGAAATGTGGACAAATGACTTTGATTTATGAGCAATATAAAAAGATAGAGAGTGAGCTGTGGTATGATGAATCAATATTAGAAGAGAGAAGAAAGCTGTGATAGTATAAATTAATTTTAAACACGCGTTTAAAATTGAATATGCACACTTGTAAAGCTTCACAATTCTTTAAAATATTTACAAACACGATAGAAACGTAACGAGTGATGCGTGACCACGAGGATGATACAATAAGCATTTCAAAACCAGTGACACCGAAAGTAGCCATACATGTTCAGGGGGAAAAATCCCTTACCTTTCGAGAACACGGACACTATGCAACAAACGAGGAGCATGAGGCCCGTCAAGGCGATATAAGGTCCGTTTGTCAGCGCACCCATACCGACGCGGAGCTCTCCAGGGATGCGATTCCGTGGGGACAGTGATCCGGATCTTCGGTGCCTCTCGCCTCCTGCGAGCTGAAAGAGCCCCGTAAGCCAAGTAAGGGGAGTTTTGGGGCTTTGGTAAGAAAAGAAAAACTGGAATAAGTGAAGAGTTTACGAGCTTCACTGTGGATCGAAAGAAGCATCTTCACTTCACTTTTGCTGTGCGTGTGCGCAGCTGGGGAGACTGTGCTCCGAGTTCACCCCCCTTCCCAGCATCATCATCCCGGAGCCCTTCTCCTGCCAACCAATGGCAGAGTGAGAAAGGCGGAGAGGAGGAGACCATGGGGTGGGTGACACGTAGGTCTACTTCGTTAAATATTTCTTCTAACTATTGCAGCATCCATGAGTCTAACACGGATTAAATGTTTTTTTATTCAGTTTTGTTATGAGAATATTGACCGAAGTACTGACATTTGAGTTAATTTCACTTAACTTCATTAAATGTGAAAAAGAGTGGCTTCTATGCCAGTAATATTCCTAAATAAAGTGGTAAATTTAAAGAGACAGCAGTCATAGATAGCAGAAATGTTCTGTCAAAAACTTGTCGTACGATTATTAGTCCCATATGACTCAGCTCAATTATTTGGCCCAAATCTGACAACATGACTGTTAGATGCTACCCCCACATCTGGACCAACTCTGGCTTACATGTAGAAAAATTCCCTGGCTGTCAGTAGAGGTTAAATTTTTCAGATGTTGAAGTAAATGGGCCAGACTCGGGCCAAGTAGCAAAATGTAATCTGAGCCAGAAGCTTATTTTGCCATTGACCGAAAATCAGAGGTGGTCAAGTGGTCATCAAAACCCTCATAACTTTAGACTGGCTAAAAATGCAGTCAAATGTGTCATTTGAGCCAGTTTTTATGGATCACATTTTTTATTGGTCACATGATCAAGAGCAGTGTTTATAATGTGCAGGTTTTATATCTTGCAGTTAGGATTCCTTCTTTCTACCTTTTAAGCCTAAATTCAAATCTGACAGGAACAGATAAATGTTTCAGCTAACATTCAGATAACAATCCTTTGCCAAACAAATTACTATTTTTAAAGCACAGTGCAATCCAGAGATTAACTCTGTCCATAAAGTACAAAGAATTGACCTCTATAAAGGAACTGTACTGCAGGTACTTTTGGTGCTAAAATGAAACATTTGGCACATTGAAGAAGTTAATTTAAGGTCTGTTACATTTTGAAAGGTTGTAGAGTTTATTGAGGATTTAAAAAAAAGTGTATTTTACATGTTTCATTTGCAATTAAAGTAGAATTGTAAAATTAATTAACTTAATACTAAAAAAAAACATTTTTAAAAGTCATATAGCTTAATAAAGATGGTGAAAAGAAAACAGTTCACCTTATATCAGAAAAGTAATGAGTTTCTGCTGGATCTGTGGCCCTCTTAACCTCTGGACCCAAAGATCCAACTTGAAGATGACAATAATGAAAATCTGGATCACAACCGAAAAATATGACCTCAGCAAACCTCTACAGGTCATAAAAAGTCATAGTCCAGAGTTGTTGAGGCTTTTATTAGCACCCCAATCTCTTAAAAAAAAAACAAAAAGGACTAATGAGATAACTAACTTTTACATGCAAGATTTAAATGTTGGTTCACTAATATTCCATGTTTCAATGATCCTATGAAAAATACTGAGGCTTCTGTTTAGCTTATCTGTATTTAATTAACAGGAACTTGATTTTTTTAAGAAAACCTTCTCTAGACGGAGTTCATCGTATATACAATTCAATTCTTTTATTTTAGCAGCAAATTATCTGATATAACCCCTTATGATACAGTGAGTTTAGTCCATGTCTTTGTCTGGAGACATGTCTCTCTTGGTAAAGTGTTTTTTCATTCACACTTTGTCATTAAGAGAACATTTACTTTAATATTATCTCCTGAATTTCTATTAAAGTGACTTATTTCGAAGGATATTTGGAGTAATTTCTTGTTTTTTGACTGTAAATATACTTTATGTCTATATGTCTAGGCTGCCCTTACTGCCACAGTGACTCTCGGATTACACTGAATCTGCAGTGGGAGACTGTAAACCCCTCCTCTTTACAGTCCCATCAGAAGAAAGAAGAAGCAGGGACTTTCCTTTACAAGGTTGCAAAATTTATGGATATTGATGTATCAATACAATGTATTCAGCATTATTATTTAGATTTAATTAGCTGTGCATATAGATATACATTTTTTGTGTAGATAATAGGTATGATGTTGTTGTATAAGTGTCATTTATTTCATTTTTTATCTGATGTACTGTCTTTTTTTATTTGTCTGTTGATAAAATCTTGTTTAATTGTAAAAGGTTCCAGCAATTAACTACACCACTGTTTGAAAAAAAAAGATGCATAACTTGTGATAAACTTCATTAATTCTTTTGGAAAAAAACAAACAAAAGAAAATGATTTTGATAGAATGGTATACAGAGGTGAGTGGTGTTTTGCACTTTGACAAGAAGACCACCATTATGAGAAAACCAAGCTCCTCTGAGAGTTCAGTTAATTGCACAGTTTCGTATCCTTTGCATATATTCATCAATCCTTAACCAGTTAAAGTCCCAGAGTTCAATGGTCATTTATTTTTGTTTTGTCATCTTAAATGGGTTGTATTTATAGCAAGTATTCCTTCATATTCATTGTTATACTTATTCCTTAATGTGTGTTTTAAGTAGCTATTAGTTGTGTGTTTTTTTCTGTGTGTGTGTGTGTGTTAGTTTTATTTTTGTTTAGAAGGCTAATTTGTTTTGCTTGTGTAGCTGATAGTTACGTATTAAAGAAATTAATGAACTTGCATTCATAAAATGCTGTTCATGGAAGTTTGTATTAAAATATTAGAGTTACTGTGCACAGATCAAAAACGTTGTAGCAACCTTCAGACTGAGACTAAATTTAAAGTTGGATATTAGTTTATCATTCTCTAAAGAATGGTGTCCTGAGTGAGCGTGTTTTTACTGCTTACATGGTCACCCAACAAAAGTTATTTGTTATTTAAAAAAAGGTACACTGAATTAATAATAGCAAGTTAAACCATTCCTCTAAATTATAATCTAACCACTTTTAGCTATTATATTAAGAAAATGGGATTAATGTAGTATCAGCAGTTTTATCTTCATAAATATATCAAAGATTTTATGGCATATATATATATATATCATGGAGGATTTATGAACCAAGAAATTTCTCCTGTCTGCTACTCATGCACAGTTTTACCACAGTACTCACAGCGCTTACCCTGCAAAGAGCAGTGCTGCATATAAAGCTGTTCCGGTTTACAGTGCCTTGAATATATGACTCATTCTCTATTTTGCACCATCCAACATAAGTCTACATCACTTTATCACTGGTTTAATTATAATAATCTGATGCTATGTTTCCATCACACTCACCACTAACAGCTGCATAAACAAACTAAACACACATGCACAAGGGTCCTGACTGTGAATTGCTCCTGCAGCTCTTTATGCCCCCACCCCAGCTCTCTTCTCCTTTATTGTTAGAAAAAGTGATCTTAAAAAAGTACATTTAGCTTATGTTCTACCAACATTTAACAATATTATTGTCATATACTAGGTCATGTCATGACACAGAAAAAGATACCACTTATTAAAATTTGTTACAGAGGGGTGTTAATGTACATGGCAAAGCCAGTTTCCATACAGTTTAGATTTTGTCGAATGCATCCCAGAATTATTATGTGGTTACAATTCAACTGACTGGCAAAGCCAACCAAACAGAGCTGAATAACCATGCTACAATGGAATCCAAAGATTTTATTTGGAATTGTAAAGAGACCAAAAGCCCAACACCAATGCACAAATGTGCAATGATTTCTGCAACATCTGATTAAGTCTGAAATGGCTATAAGATGTCTGTTCAATTCAATGAGGAAGTCTGCAGGGGTTGTTTTATTTTGATTATTTTATTGTATTTCGCCATGTTGTTTCAATGTATGATATATCGTCTGACTTAATCTGCTTTGTAGCTTTACATGGCTGCAATCAAAAAGGAGTTGCTGCATATTCTCTGTGAAGCAGAATGGAAAGGTACTTCTGGATTGAAAACCAAGCAGACTTTTAATTAATGCCACTAAGCTTAATTAAAGGCTACCAGGTGTTTATGAATGCTTTGTGACATCACACTAGCTATTGTCTTTTAAATTAATGTGTTATCACAAGATAACAAGGCTTGTTTAGCAGTGATAATGGGAAAAATCAAAACGAGTTTTGTTATCTTGTGAAAACGCATTATTTTATCCTGTTATCACAAGATAATGGACCATTATCCCAAGATAATGAGATGATTATTTTATGATCTTGAGATAACAGAATAAAAAAAGATAGCACTAGATAGTGTTTTCCATACCAACCAGGAAGCTGCAAAATAGTGTAAATTAGAGTGTGGTTAGAATGCATATTTCTGTCTGAATCTGACCAAATCTGAGTGTGTAGTAACCGAGCCCAGCCTGTTTCTGACAGTCATTCTATTTTTTATGTCTGAAATCTAACTGAGACCGACACAATTGCTTAAGCTGAAGCACTGAGTTACGATTGTCATGTATTTGTTGTTACAATTGTCGTTACCCGTAGGATACCATTGGGCACCATAGGACATATGGGTCAGGTATCCACGCTCTAAAGTGAACGACCATGGTAGGGGTGCGAAAGAACATGCAGTTCTCATGAACTGTGGAAGAGGAGGACAAACTGGTGGAACAAACTGTGAGCTAACACTATGTTATAGTTAAAGATTGCTGGCTTCTTTTATTATATTGATCTGGCTGCAGTGCAATCTCTGATCCTTTCTCTTTCTCTCATACATGTACATCTGTGCGAGTGTGTCAGGATGCAGACACAGAGGAGACAGGGCGAACTTGGTTCCTCTTAATAAGACATGAGCTCCCCCAAAAACATGATTCATGAAATTGTGGGGGCAAGGGTCACTAAAATATTGAGCGTCTATTCACATGTGCAGGACTGGAAATAATCTCATAAGGAATCTAGTTGTAGCCTTGCAAATAGTGGCCCTGCAAGATCCCAAGTCTGTACAAAATCCTTGTCTGTGACCGAAAACCAAGCAACTTGCTGACATTTTGCCTTTAGATGTGAGACAGAGTCAAACCTTAGTCTCTTAAAAGTCCTTATAAAGTTATATCAAAGTCTTTTTGGTGTAAGGCCAGCATTTTGTTAATTGTTTATTTCTAATTGCTATTTTCATTAAACACAGTTGGATATTATTGTTCATTGTGGCATTGAGAACAGCACTTATTTAAAAACTGCTGGAAAATGAATTGAAGGGAAATGTGACCCTTTTAGCTTTTCATACGTCTGGAATGCACCGAGACAAACCTGGTTGATTCACAAGCATTGCCTAAACTACTGTGAACAGCTGTTACTCTCTCTAACTGAAAATAGCAAACAAATACTATATATATATACAGAAGGCACAATAAACCAATAGGTACTGTAAGGTTGTAAGAAGTAAAGTTAATTTATATTGCAAAAAAGAGAGTTTATTTATGTGTTTGGGTTAATTTGCTAAAAATACATTTACAGTGTGTACACAGCTAACTATTTACATATTTACACATTTATATATTTATATTTACATTTGCACAGTTACAGGTAGTGTTGAATCTGCCTTGCCAAATCTCTTGCACTTACCTGTTCAAGTCCTGCTAGCTCCTGATTGGTTATTTCAGTGACATGTGACTATGTTTTGGTAGGAAGTGAAGTTGTTGTGAAGTTGTTGTGCATCGGACGACGGTGAAGCACTGCTAAAGAAGTTATCCATTTCCATCCTGTAGTCTCATTTTACAAATAGTGGTCCAGTTATCACAGACGAACCCTCACGTTACAGTACAAAAACTTGTTATATCATTATGACACTCCTTCCCACACAGTTTCTGGTTTTGCAGCTGATGTATTAAAACAGCTCTGATTTACAGAGTTTTTTCAAATAACCTGTTTCTGCTACTACTGGAGCTGCTTGTTATCCCTGTTAGCTATGCAGTTAGCAGTTAGATGATAGAGAAGAAAAGAGACTAAGCAAGAGGTGGGAATAGGAGCTATGTCAGGCTGGGTTTCCACCAAATTTATGAATATCTACGATTTTTACAGTTGCTGATGCTAAGCAATACATTTGAAAGTTATGAAAAAGTAACTGAAGTGGGCCTCAGGCAGTTTTGTTCCTGTTTGCTTTAAAAGATTTTAATACTTATATTCTGTAATTTTATGTAAGTTTTCTACTGTTAAAGTTATGCCATGGAGTTATCTTTTAAACAAATATTCAAATTAGGCAAGAGAAACATAACCATGTTGGTTTCAGTGTTTCTTACCAAAGCGCATTGTTTGTATGTTTTAGACCTTGTTGAGTGCAGTGTGTTCCTCATGCCAAAAAATTCCAATTTGTGGTTCAAAATTAGAACCTGCATTTTTAAACATGTGCTTACACTGACCATGCAGTCTTCTTTCCTACATAGTATTGACCCATTGCCACATTTCTCTGTCCATTGAGGAATGTGAAACCACTTGCACAAACATGAGTCTTATTTTATCTTATCTTATCTACTGTGTCCAGACGATGAAATAGTAAAATAACTGGAGCCAGGTCATCGTGGTAAAAATTCCCCCACAGAGCTATAGAATCCCTTGAAGCATCCTGCCTTAATACAAGTTGTTGTCCATTATTACAAATTTTAAGGAGTCTATGGCACAAATGCCTTCTTTATGTTGGGTCTGTGTAAAAAAAATCCATGTATAATTAGGCACATAATCAGATTTCTTCTGTCTACTCTGGAATATATCCGCTCGGAAAAAATACTTCACATCCTACAGTACAATGAGACTGCTGGGAGTTGCATGTAAAATTTAAATATGACCTGTAATCCCCCTTGGCATTTATCTTGATATTCAGATTTTATTAATAGATACGACCATTTTTTAACCATCATTTAGTGATACAACCAATTATTTTGTCTTTATACATGTTTGATGTTAAAAGACAAAATAAACTGAACTGACAGACTTTTGCTTGATTAGCAATGATTACTGCTCTTCCATAATTCTGTGCGGTTTAATTTCTACAGTAAACTTACAAGAGGTCGTTGAACCCTAACGTTCATTACTGGAGACTCTTCTTAGCATGTCTTTTCTTATTTTACATACTTATTTTTTACTAGAGCATTAACCAAATTGTCAAACAATTTAGCCATGTAAACTCACTCACACACACACACACACACACACACACACACACACAAAGACCTTCATGCAGTAATTTACAAGGTAGTTGTGCCCCTTGTCTGACTCCCAGCAGGGACACTGGACACACAGCAGCTGACTGTCCTTAGAACAGATGCACTGGTACACATGCATACACATGCACACATGGAACAGTTGAAAGTTCAAACAAAATAGACTGCTCACCCTTCCACCAAGCCTCCATTCTTACCTTTACCATTTCTGGTCTGCATTAGGATAAGCTGTGTTGTTTCATCTCCTCTTATAGCTCCTCTTTTTTTTAAAAAAAAAAAAAAAAAAGCTAACTACAAGAAAATATTTCTATTCCTTTGTCAGATGTATACAGGATCACATCATAAACCCATGTGCTCTCTATATAGGCTGTGAAATATTCTTATCATGCTTGAAATAAAGTAATATCCTTTTAATAACACTATAGGACACAGTCCTTTGGAAATAACTTAAAATACATATTATGCTATTACTGCTTACTAATACAGCAGTAGATTTGAAATGTAACCCTGGGAGCAGCTGCAGTGGAAGATGAGGATTGTTTCTCAACTGTCTCTCATGATCTCCCTTACACCACTTGAAGAAGATAAACTGTCCTCAGCACTTCTTGTGAAGAGATAAGGAAACTTGATTTAGTTTGTAAAATTAGCTTTCTCTATAAGAATGGATGTGGCCTTGCTTATGTATATCTTTAATATTTGTTATGCAGTGGAACACAACTATAAGCACAGTGTCATAAAAATAAGAATGAAAAGATGTGGAAATAACTAAAGTCAGACAAGAGTTGAAAATAAATTTTCAATAGTGGGCCTTTCTGAATTAAGCCTTTTACACAAGCTGTGGGTGAAACTCTTAAATAGTGTTTTAACACAGAGCTAAATATCTTGTAGGAAATGGAAACGTCATAGCAGGTAATAAGCTCCACATGCAGTTTGGCCAGAGTGATTTAACATGTTGGCATGATTTGAAGCAGAAGGTTATGCTGATGTAGTATATTAAGTATATTAAATGATGAACAGAGTTAAAAAAGAGCTTTGATATCTAATTGGGGAATGGTCCAAGCTAGTCGAGACAGTAAAGAGGAACACTGTTTAAAATATGTATTAAATGATGCCCTGTGCCTGTTTTTATGTAGCCAGTGCTGCATGATTATTTTGCATTTCTCTGACAGTCCAAAAAATAAAGTATTTTTGGTTTCATAGAGCTTATTTTTCATAACAAAGAATTACAAGGAATTCAACATGTGTTATGCAGTTATAGAGAAAATAGTCACATCATCTCTCTTGGGGAACTGTGCTTTGAATTGCTAACAAATCAGCTGTTGAACTGTGGACTGTTAATTACTTCCTATTGTGCTTTTGATTCACCTGGACACAACCAACAAAAGAAGACTCAAACACCCAAACACTCAAAGGATTCTTTTCTCTATGCAACAGAGATTAGAGTTCTATTTCTGAGACTGACGACACATTAGATGAAGAAAGGCATCAATAACATAAACCTGACTAGATCTCTCTCTCCTCCTCTTACTCTTTCTCTTTGTCTTTCTCTCTATTTATCCCTTTCTAATACACCATCTATGTAACTACTTTACTTCTCACCCTGGTGAGAATAAACAATTAACCTATTGTGTCTCTAGATTAAGCAAACTTGAGATAATGAAAAAAATGAATTTAATCAACCAGCAAACCATTTGTTATTGTTCAGCTGCTCTTCGAGGTACTTCTCTTACAATAATGCTATAAAAGTTAGCTAGTTATTAAACCAATGAATTAATCCTTTTCTGTGTTCTCTGCAAAAATTGTAACCTGTACAGTTTTAAGTGAGAAGAAAATGAAAGTTTATCGACTAGAGACTGAACAAAATAATGACAAACATTGTGTGATACAGTGCAGAACAGGTTAAATTAAATGGTTTACAAATTAGGAATGTTAAGTCTTCCAAACAAAGAACTTTTTTATTGTTAAGTCTGAAAAGTTCACCTCTGTCTCAAAAACAATCTCAATAAAACCCACTTTTTTCTTTTTAAGTGTCTTTTTTTACTCTTATAGTTTAGCTTTTTACTCTAAACCTCTCTTTAATCTTTACGTTCTCTGCCCATACTCTCTTAGTGCTGCTACGTGCTTCCTTATTGACTTTTTCCATGTTAGATTAATACCTCCAGTATGTTCATGTTTGTTATTTTTCCAGTTAGTAAAAAGTAAACAAAAGTAAAAAGTAAAATTCTCTGAGCTGCAAAGCTGTACGGAAACTTCAGACTTGCTGTCAAAAAGCTGAAGGACTTATTTTAGAATGTAATAAACAAATTAAAAAACATGAATATAGTCTCTGTTTTTGAATCTAAACCCTTGGGAGCCCTCACACCCTAAACTGATTTGACAGACAGCATTAATACCCTATTTAAGCCTAAAAGCTTCATTGTGGCCTTCAAGATAAAAGTTTTTGGAAGCAACTTGTCTGAGGTGGATGACCAAGCTTAAATGTTTTGTTGACTTTACCCAACTATCAATCAGAAATAATTTTTTTGGCAAAACTTTCTTAAAATAACTTGTAAATGTCACATGAGCGCAAATATGTTCAAAGGAGTGGTGCTTGCACAAGGCAAGGATAACATAAATTAACTGCTAGGAACAGTTTATTACTATTTATTTTTTATTTTTTCTGATCTCTGTAAGAACTTAAACATATAATCTGTTTAATTACATTGTGCTATGGTAATGTTTTGTAAAAGTAGGCATTGTTTAGGCAGGCTACTGACTTCATCAATTGGGAGGGTAATGGATCTGAAGCAGGTTTTGGGTTAGCAATGTAACTTTAGGTTTCTGAGTTTTCACTCTTTTCTCTATGTAACAGAGATTAGATTAATTAACTGTCATTGAGGTATACCACTGTTGTAACTTGGGCTAAACACCTGATCTGAACACCTTTGATGTCATAAGTGACATCACCAAATCAATTGTGAGTTTAAAGGAACATCACACAATTGATTTTGTGATGTCATCAGTGACATCATCAAGTCACCTATTACCATGGCAACGGTGGCGCATATACATGCTGCAGCTGGTGGCTCCCTCAACTTTAGTATAACAAAACGAAAAAGGAGCGAAACTCTCATTTTTATTGCTGAAAATCATATTACTTTTGACAGTAATACACTTGTCAATATCAGAAACGAAGTGCAATGATTGGATTAAGTGCAGCGGATATTGAGACTGCTTCTGCTCTCGGCATCTCCAGATCTGATAATCAAAACATTCGGACCAGACGTCATCACAAGCGGTGTGGTCGATCACGGAAGAGAGGGAAATGAGCCGGGATAAGACTTAAGCTAAGAAGGCTTGGACCCAAGGCTGTTCCGCTACCTAGCCTACTCCTGGCAAATGTCTGGTTGCAGGACAATAAAATGGATGAGATAAGACTCAGGCTGACTCAGCAAAGAGAAACCAGAATCTGTGGTGCTCTCATCTTTACAGAGACATGACTCCATAACAACATACCGGATGAGGCCATAGCACTGGATGGGCGGAGCCTGTTCCAGGCTGATAGAAAACAAGACTCTGGTAAGACCAGAGGGGGTGGACTCTGTGTTTACATCAATGATGCTTGGTGCACAGGTGCAGTCAGAGTGGATGGAAAATGTTCACCTGACGTTGAGTTTCATTCGCCATGGAAACAACTCTTTGAGTGGACGCTGGCGCATATTGGCTGCCGCTGCTCATTGGTACTTTTTATATTTTTAC
>JAPZDV010000022.1:6067828-6090682 GCA_029814665.1 Acanthurus lineatus
GAGCAATGGGGTGAAAAGGACTTGTGCATGGCCTGGTGTAGAAGGGATGATACCAGTAGTCTCTGTGTTTTTTGTTGAGTGTTTTAGTCCTAATTGGCATCTGTAAGGGCATTCCCTCACAGCTCATAAACAACACGTAAAAGAACAAAAATAAACAAACACACAAACCAAAATATTTTTAAAAGAGCAATTTGTCATGTAATGTTCATTAAAACCGTACAGAAAAGCGAGAATACCTTTTTAGGGAACCATCTTCTCAGTCACCATTTGATTTTTTTTTGCTCTGCATGAACACATGCTTACATATGTGGTATTTTTCTGCCATTGTTAAGTGCTGTGTAAATTTAATACTTATTATTATTAACCCACTAACCATTAATGACCACTAAGTTTACTTTTCTAAATCTTTTGTAACTCTTTCACTTTGACTGCCTTCATTTGACATTGCCTGAAACAAAACAGGAACTCTGAGCGGATGCCTCCAATAAAAATAGATAAATAAATACATTTTAAAAAAATAATTGAACTGAATAATTGGCACATGAAATGCCTGTCTACAACCACTGTAACTTATGAGATTTATTTCTCCAAACACGAACAGTAAAACTTCAAGACTTATCAGGAGTGAGGCAACTCAACTTAAAAAATGGTTTATGCTGTCACTGTAAGGTAATTGTTGTTTCTAAAGGCACAATCAAATTGCTGTTCTACTTATTTTAATATTTCAAATTTTAAAATTTAAGCCTCATCTGCTTTGAGTCTGGCTGGCTGCAAAAAATTAGTATTATGTAAACAGTGACCTAGTTACCCACATCACATCAAATTAGACTCAATGCATTCGTGCCTACAATGCAGAGTCAAAGATGAGTCATCAAAAATATTTTGCATTTACAGGCACAAAAAGCTAGAATGACTGATATATTTACATGTATGCATATGTTTTCTAGACATGCTAGCAACATTGACTTAGGAATGCCTATTGCTTCACCTCACAGCTTTGGGAACAAGATCATGGATTTATAGCTAGGGTTACAACATCATAACCTTAGTTCTCTCTTGGGCACGTGTAACCATCTTCTGGACTGTGTTTGTGCAGTGAGCATGGCAGAGTAAGTACACACCAAGCCACAACAAGTCATCAGTCAAGTCACACTGATCCATAAATCAATCAGGTCTCACACTCTCTAGTTATGCAGGAATAAGACCAAGTGGTGTAAAGATTGGAGCAGTTTTCTTTGCAAGGAAAAAAAAAGATTGACCTAACAGTTGATAACTCTCTTAATATTTCTCTGCTCACAATTTTTTTTGTGCAATATGCCTATCAAAATTCCTTAACCAATAGATGCTAAGTGTAATGCCAACCAACAAAATGATCTAAAATTCATTGTGAGTGTGCTTTCTCTACTCCTTAGCACGTCCTGCTGGGGCAGTTAATGTTTCATGATTTATTACTACCTTTGGAATAAAAAGACAAACTAGGTACTTGAGGTGCAATGGTGGCTGTGTTAAAGCAGGCAGGAGCACTCGCAGGCACATTGAGACAGTGATGTGATATCAAGCATAAAAAGAGCTGACTTATCTGCAAAGTACTTGAAGGGGGTGCTTTGGTTTTATAAACATGATTATTCCGATTTCTGTTCAGTGACTGCCTTCTTGTTGACATTTACACAGTATTTATTTTTGTTAAGTTTCATTTTCTATCCTCTGAGTGGTTTTTCAGTTAACAAAGAAAAGCCAACAGTGTGCATTCAAAACAGTGTTCTTTATTTCCTTTAAAGCTTTGTTTGTAAGTACAGAAGTCAGATATTGTTAGAAATATGTAATTTATATGAAAACCATTCTCTGGAAGTGTAATCCTTGTTAAGTTATTGATACATGTATACAACCAATGCACACTAATCTGCTCAACTTTCTAGCTTACCAGTTGAAGTTATTTGAGAGAGGTGTACCTGTAGAGGTTTGCTGAATCAGTGACTGTACATATGCTGATATTTACTCTCCATTTTACTAGTGGAGAGAAGGTTAAAATATATAGATGTTAAGAAGCACTTTCTCTGTGGTTACTGCCATGAGCTCATGAGCATCTGTATTTGCAACTATTTATATTATTAATATATCATGTGCAAATGTGATGCATGTGCAGAATATTTAAATACATTTGTACTGTATTTCCAATTCTAATGAAATGACCATCAGAAAAGCCTTACCCTTGCAAGAATATGTGTTTACTGAAGTTTTTGTCCACTATCTGTCAAGCTTTGCTCAGATACGTAATTGTAAGGACAGAATAGTAATACCCTGAATTGTTTGACATAAACATATATAACAACAGAGGTATTTGAAGGAATGAATGAATGAATGCCTTTATTTCGGTTTAAAAACAAAAAATAAAATCTTGTTTTTACAAAAGAACCCATCAGACAGAAACCGAAAAAGGAATAGGCTGAAAGCCCAAGGCTTATTTTTGCCTATCCTGTACCATCATAGGAATAATTCACAATAAAACATCAGTACTAGTATATCATTACAAAACACATAATAGCTTAAACTGAAAAATCGAATTCAATCAAATTTCATTGTAACCTTTGATAATTTTAGATTTTAAAGTCTTCTTGAAAACTAACATAGAATTACACATCTTTATTTCATCGTTTAGTCCATTCCATAATTTTGCACCCAAAACTGACACACATCTGTACTTGAGATTAGTTCTGACTTTGTAAGTTTCAAACATTAGCAACCCCCTTAAGTTATAAATCCCCTGCCTTAGCTTAAACATTTTTTGAATACAAACAGGAATTGTCTTATTTACCACTCGAAACATAATTTCTAATGTTTTTGAATATACAATGTCCAGAAATTTTATTGTTTGTGATCTTATAAAAAGCTGATTTGTAGAATCACGGTATCCAACTTCATTTATTATCCTAATAGCTCTTTTCTGCAGTTTAATTATTGGATCTAAGTTCGTTTTATATACATTTCCCCAAATTTCAGCACAGTATGTCATATAAGGCATCACAAGTGAAAAGTACAACAAATGAAGGCAGTTCTTATTCAGTAAATCTCTTGTTTTATAAAGAATAGAAATAGACTTGGATAATTTCTGTTTTACATATTTTATGTGAGGCTTCCAACAAACTTTATCATCTATTATTACTCCCAAAAACTTAGTTTCGTATACTCTTTCGATTTCAACATTGTTTAAATTCAGTTTTACCTCAATGTTAGTCCTTTTACCACCAAACAACATAAACTTAGTTTTACTTTCATTTAACGATAGCTTATTTAAAGCAAACCATTTGTTTAACTTCATCAGTTCTATTTCTACAGTTATTAACAAATCCTTTATGTTCCCTCCAGAACAAAATAAATTAGTATCATCTGCAAACATAACATATTTTAATGTATCACTTACTGTACAAATATCATTTATATAAAGTATAAATAACTTTGGTCCCAACACTGAGCCTTGTGGAACTCCACAGATTACATGTTTTAGATGAGATTTAATATCATCAATGCTCACATATTGAAGCCTATTATTTAAGTAACTTCTTAACCAAAGTTGTGCTATACCTCTTATGCCATACCGTTCACATTTCTGTAGAAGTAAAGAGTGATCGATCGTATCAAATGCTTTACGCAAATCAATAAACACACCTACTCCAAACTGCTTATTATCTACAACTGTTGCAATGTTTTCTACAAATTCCATCACTGCTAATGATGTTGAGCGATTGCTCCTAAACCCATACTGATGGTCATTCAAGATATCATATTTCTCAATAAAGGAATCTAATCTCTTTACAAACAATTTTTCAAGAATTTTAGAAAATTGAGGCAGTAAAGAAACTGGTCTGTAATTTGACACAAATTGCTTATCTCCGTTTTTATAGATTGGGATCACTTTGGCTATTTTCATCTTATCTGGAAAAATACCAGTTTGAAAAGATTTGTTACAAATATATGTTAATGGCTCAAGGACACAAAAAATAACCTCTTTTATGAGTGACATATTTAGGTCATTGCAATCAGTAGATTTTTTGCTCTTAAATTCTTTTACTACTTCTAAAATATCACTTTCACAAACTCCTCCAAGAAACATTGTGTTACATTTATTGAAAGGTAAATTAAAGGTTTCATTTCCACCTACAAGGGGAATCTCTTTTGCTAAATTAGGACCTACATTAACAAAGTAATCATTGAACTCATTAACCATGCTCTCAATATCTTCAATCACTGAATTGTCACCTATTGCAATGTTTGTTGGAAAACACCTGTCATTACAATTTTTGATCACCTTATTCAATACGCTCCAGGTAGCCTTAATATTCTTTTTATATTTTTGAAGCAATTGTTCATAATACATCTTCTTTTGACATCGCATTATAGATGTTAGTCTATTTCTATATTTTTTGTAATTATCCTCCTTTTCCTTTGTTCGATGCTTTAAAAATTCCATATATAGCTTGTTTTTCTTTTTACAAGCCTTCTCCAATCCCTTTGTTATCCATGATTTTCTCCTCTTTTTAGAATTTTGTGTAAACTTTTTCACTGGACAATATCTGTCATAAAATGTCAAAAATGTATCCAAAAATGCATTGTAAGCATCATTGGTATCCTCCACATAAACCTCCTGCCAGTCATGATTTGCCAATCCCGTTTTAAGAGCTGCAATTGCTTCTGGTGTTTTCACTCTACCTGAATAATGAGTCTGAATTTTCTCTGGTAAATTAAGCTTATTGTTCCTTTCAAGAACTGCAAAAACAGGCAAATGATCACTTACATCTGTGACCAACAGTCCACTATTTATCTTCCCATCAGTTATATTTACAAAAATATTATCAATCAAAGTAGCACTGTCCTTAGTTATCCTGCTAGGCTTTAAGATCAATGGATAGAAACCTAAACTAAACATAGTATCAATAAATTCAGCAGTTTTCTTATGATCACTTGACTTTAGTAGATCAATGTTAAAATCACCACAAACAAAAGTCACCTTATCTTTATGTTTTTCAAGTATTTCCAAAGTCTTTGTGTTAAAATAATCAATGCAGGATCCTGGTGTGCGATAAATGCAGCTAATTAATATATTTTTGGCTCTTTCCACCTTAATTGCAATGGTCAAACATTCCATCAAATTATCAATTACAGCTGTCATATTGTTGATAACTTTACATTTGAAACCCAAAACTACAAATATAGCAACACCCCCTCCCCTTCTGTTCACTCTATTTTGCCAAAACATTTCATATCCCTCTAGTCCATCCTCCAGCTCTTTATCATTACTCAACCATGTCTCTGAAATTGCTACAACAGTAAACTTTTCTTGGAATTGTTTAAGATAGTCTTTAATTTTGGCAAAATTACTGTAAAGACTCCTACTGTTAAAGTGGATCAGTGAAAAACCCTTCTTTTTAGTATTTAACTCTTCCTCACTATATTATATATATGACTATATGACAGTTTACTATTACACAAAAGCTCATGTTTTAGAGGTGAGGGGTGCAACAATGAGGAAAACCAGTGAGACTCTAAAAGAAACTACAGTAGATCCAGCCAAGTGACTGATTGTACATAAAGGTCTTTGAATGTAAGTTTATCAACCCAGGTGAAAGTGTCTGTACAAGTTGATCCTGGCACCCCCTACAGTGCTTAAAGTTCAGGGTTAGACAGTCTGGTTACATCTAAACCACTGCAGCTAGGAGAGATGAGACGGAGATGAGGGAGCAATATAAGTGGCCACCTGCAGAAAGTCACAAATCAGGGATAAAGTATTTCCTTGCAAACAGAGACTGCATTTTGAGAGGTGAGGCCAGGGACCTTTAACATGACTACACCAGGTACTAACAAGAGTTAGGAGATTGAGGAGAGTAGAAAACTGTCATTTGGAAACAGCACAGACTCCTGGACACCCTTTCTGTAGAAATAGTGTGTGGCAGGCTCTGAGTAACTAACATTGCTAACATCCTCCCTGCCAACTGAAAACCATGGTCATGGTGACAACACACCTTATAACTATTTGACACACTTGACACATGCTACTTGATACAACATAAAACTATTACATGACAAATTTAACTACTATGACAGTGACACCAAAGGCATTAAAGACCTGATACTGCTAGCTACAGCTGCTTCAAAGGCACCTAGCCTTAAGAAACGATTAGCTTATTGTGACATCAAAGAGAGAGATAGAGCACCTTTAAATTTGACAGCAAATACCTCATTGGTTAAAAGAGAGAAAGTGGCAGATTGTGATTGGACGAAATAAATGATGAGTTGTGGAGCATAAGGATAGCAGGGAATTGATGGTGACTTAGTGGGCATGCTCAAAGTGATAGTCTTTCTGACTGCACTTTGGCTAAGCTTCATTAATCTTCATCCCTGTGAATGCCAAGTTTTCAGGTAAAGGGCAGCTAACAGTGAGTCAGTTACTTCACAAAAAAAAAAATCTTACAAATTTCTTACAAATCAGAACACTTGGTAAGATTGTGGCTGGCTGGAGCTTAGTAACAAATAAACTCATTCTAAAATAGGACTTGCACAAGTACACAAGTGTCAGAGTCCAAGACTGACATAATGATTGCAGATAAATTTGTACTGCCACTGGATAGAACACTCAGTCACACAGACAGTTACATAAACTCGTGGAACCTACAACGTCCATGTAGAACACCCAGAGTTGGACCATTATCTTACTTGTTGGAGGCGTGCCATGGATGCCCTACATGCAGCCCATGGTGTCATTGGCTTCTGTGCTGTATTCTCTAGAGCCACATATTGGTAATGGAAAGGGATACTAGCCTTCAACAACTGCATAAGTATATGTACAATTGTGACAGGGAAAAACAACCTCATGCTACCAATTGCTGGGGTGCCTGAGAGCAGTAATGGTATAAGCGTTAATGGTATAACCAAAATGGCAACATGACTGTGGTAAGATGGTAGATAATTCTTGACAAGCTAGGCAAATGAGACAAATTTTTCTTTTGTGATCCCAGACTTGGCATGCTCTAAGTTTCAGATGTGTCTGGGTAACTAGGAGACGATGTGTAGGTTCAGGCCACATTGGAACCAGAATGGAATCAAAAAAAGCATAAAAAAACCATAAGGCTACGTGTCTTGTCGTGCCTTAGATACTAATTAAAGAGCAGTTACATGCCACTGTGATGATAAAATTGCAAAATAATTCAACCCTCAATTCATATGGGTTGATGAGCAGTGTGTATGTGTGCATGCACTGGAGAAGAATGTTGCAAATAAACAAATAAACGCTTACTCAAACTTTCAAGGCCCTAAAGGGGCTATAGAGATTAATTTTTTAACAACAAGATATAGAGCAATGTGCTTAAAACTGCTCACTGATGTTGCGGTGGTAATAAACCACATGAGGAGTTTTGAGCGTGCATAATTTATTTTCCATTCTATAATGAAATGGTCTACACAGTTGTGTGAAAATTGTCCTAACCTTTATCCCTAAATGACACACTCCATGGCCTTGTTGGCTGGGCAGATTACTAAACCTGATGAGTCTGTGAAAAGGCTTCTGAATTGTTATCCTGAAAATATAGAACATCCACCAGACCAGTTTGTTGGATTTTGGCAGGGTGTGCTCATCTGTGCTCTTTTCCACTCAGGCCAGGAAAATGGTTTTTGTTCAATGGATTTACATTTATGGATCTTTACTGACAAACTTTACTACTGATTACTGATCTTTACTGACAAAATTTTTTGCACAGTTTTATGCAGCCGAATTCCTGTTAAGGCAAGAAAATAGTAATTAAATGAAAGTGCGGAAAAAAAACCCCTTTGGGTTAGTTTAGAAATCCCAAACATGCTTGAATCCAATGTGTTTATATCGTCACATCACTATATTTTTAAAGATTCATGGACTCATCATTTTTTCCATGTCTCTTTAAATCTATCTTTAAATGGCACTTGCACACAACCTCATATTCAATTGCTATATGTCAAAGCTTACAAAGGAATCTCAGCCCTATATGATTTGAGGCTATAATTTTTCCCAGTGTAATGTGTAAAGAAGTTATTGTGCCCAGGAGCTAATAAGTTGAGGTGCCATTTTTGAAATTCTTTCAATACCCTGTGAAAAAAAATACCTTACTCATGCGGATGAGTTTTTTTTTGGTGTCTGACGTGGGGTTACCAAGGTCTCTTTTCTGCAAAGTCTTGGAATATATTAGTATAATAGCAGATAAATGTAAATTTAATGTTTAAAACGTAATTTTGAAACATTTTTAATGTAACTGTTGTCTGTCATTTGTTGTATGTGTGAGTGAATAATGAAGTCATACTGCATATCAAGTTTTTAAAGGATATACAAAAATGAAAAACCAAATTTCAATTACATTTTAAAAAATTATATGCATGAAAACAGAAAAAAAATCAACCATTTACAAAATTTGCACAAAGTGCATTTTCTTGAATTAATGCTTGCAGAAAAGGAGGTGGCATGGTAAGTTAGAGAGAAACATTACTCGAAATTTTAGACATCAGTTTTTGCACAACCTCTTACACTGACCATCCAAAGAGTGAGCTCCTATTAAGTGGGAGTGGCCTCATATGATTGTAGTTCAGTCTTTATCATACTACAGACATAGGTTCCCTTAACCAATAAAACCTTCATATTGCACCTACTGGTTTGAAAAAGAAATGTGATTCCATTGCCTTATGCTTACAGAATCCTCATCCAGTTCTTCACAGGCACTTCCAAGGTGTTGAAAAATATCCTGTCATCAAAGCTAATATTCTCCACAGAGAAGTGACCACACAGAAATTTTTCCAAACATCTCAAACCTCACTCAGAAAATGCATCTGATGAGGACATCAAATTTAGTTTTCCATTCAACGTTCTGATTTTTTCTTTATCATTATTAATCATAATCATTTACACTTTTCCTGCTGCTTCTCTTTTTTTTGAAGGCATTTGAAATGGACTGGATTAGAAGACAGAATTGCCTCATGTCTCAACCCTCTCCATTGTCCCCCAGTTGTTTGACATGAATATGGCAATCATCATCCCCGGACTCCTTGTATAGTCGCTTAAGTGATAGCCCCAAATTTAATTCACTTGTAAATTTCATCCATTCTGCAGGGTCACTGCTAGGGGTTCTTGAATACACTTAAGCAACAAAAAAGATTTTTCAGAGCCTTTCAAAATGATTTTTTTTTAATGTCACTCAATGGTGTTGAGGTATGAACTATTTTTGGCAGTTTGTTTTTTTTTTCATTTACAGTCCTCTTAAACTTCTTAAAACCTTTTGTTCCACAGACTTTGTAACTGTTAAGGGGTGGAGGGGGTGGTGTTGGGTGTAGCTCAGCCTCGACCTCAGTCAAACAATGAAACCTGCAGCTTTTTATACATCTGGGACAGAAAGAGCAGAGATGAGAGACAGAGAAAACAAGACCCCTACATTTTTATGGAGTCCTGCATTTATGCTCTTATCAGCTTGGGTAACACACCATTGGCTGAAGGCGGTTACCTAGAAACATCCTGAGAATGGCAAAATAAATAAATAAATAAATAAATAAGTACAGGCAGATGGTAGGTTGGAAATGAAGATGGAGATATGACCACAGTTTTTAAGTAGCTGAAATATTTTTTTGACATTGGAAAATAACATTACTCTGCTTTTAAAAACTGCAGTAGAGTAAAATAATGTATGTAATGTATATGATGCATCAGTAATGTATCTCAAGTAACAACTTTTGAAATATGATCAGCATTTTGGACATTTTAACCATTGTGCTCAGCAGTGCTTTAGATATAAATAGACTTTCAACATTGTTGACATTGGAGAAGTTGTTCAATCACTATGCTAATTTTTTGTTTAACAATACAGTATGTATTAGGTTAGTTTGTTGACAAATGCAAGATCTAATCCTGTTTTTTGTTACAACACTGAGGTGAACAACCTTTTTCTGTGTATAATTATATACATATTATGTATAGATTGTTCCTCAGTGTCTGAGTATCTTTGTTTTATTCTAAGGGTATAGTGAAGATGATAATGATATTGTCTTATAACATTTTGAAATCTCAAAGTGAAAATGCAGAAAATAAAAGTATGTTGAGAAAAACGGCTGAACTATGCTTTTAATGTCATTCTACATTGACTAACTTGTACAGTGCAGCTCATATTTACCAAGTTGGAGTAAGTAACTCAGTAGCATCTAAACTGAGACTAAGGCTTATTAAGCTTGAACACATCTGCTGCAACAGCCTAAAAGGGGCTGTGGTTTGGAGCTGATAAAATAGATGCTTCAGATGGTGATGACTCAAAAATCTCCTTCATGCCTTTCAGTGTCAAGAGGATTTGAAACATTTGTCTATTGTATGTACTCTTAAAGTTGGCCCCACCACTTGAAACCATGGTTTTAAATCAGAATTTCCTGACATTTTCATTCATTTCTGCTCACATTTTCAGACTGTCCCAAAATCCTCATGATACATTACATGCTACTATGCTATGCTATAAGCACACAAAAAAGAGGATGAGGTCATAAGCTCATGTCCATATCTAAGCTTATTTACCCAAGTGAATATCTCATAGCTAAGACCAGAAAGGAAGGGTTGAGAAGCATATTGCCACCACATTACATCTCATCCACAACAGCAGACAAGGCTAATGAAACAGGATATGGAGAATTCTGCTCAAACAGCCTCGGCTCTGACAATTGCCATATGGGACCTTTAAAAAGCTACATCACAGGTAGTCCAGAGGGGCTGTCACTTTGCTTCAGTTTAGTTTTCAGTGTTGCAGGAACAACCCGTAGCCAATTAGCCTGGTAGTCATCAGCAGGGAGGAGAGGAGCTGGTGCTCAGATGGCTGACCTTGGAGCAGCGGACCTTCCCTGATGCATCTGGGTCTATAGAGGCAGTGAAGTTTAAAGACATTTTCTCTGCTGCACCTCCTGCCCTGAATAAGATAAAAGAAACTTGATTACACAGGGTTAAATATGGATTGCTTCTGACCCCTGCTGGCAGCAAGGCGGTACTAAACCTTTAAACTGGTGGTTAAAACAGGACTGCAGAGATGGCACAGTTGCACACAAGCCTGGCTCATGGCAGCAGTATGATGAGTCATGACCAAGGGAAAAGCACAAAAAATCTTGTAAACAAGCACTTTTAGTGAACATGTTGTCTGAACTTTCCATTACACAAGGACAAACTGACTATTTTCAAAATCAGTGAAAGAATCTATAGAAGTTGTAGGAATGAATGCTTTTTAAAACAATTGTTGACTCTAAAACTAGGCCACTCAATTATGCAAAGGATGCATACAGTCCCTTTAATTCACATACTCTGTAATGAGCTTTTAAATTATGAGTTTTTCCAGGCAAAATAATGGATTTGTATGCTGAAGCAGCAGCCAGAATGACAGCCGCTACAAATGAAAAAAACGACCAGTGCAGTTATAGTCATTTATTACGGAATGTCAGTGCATTTCTTTTGCCTGTTTGATGTAGAGGTTCTTAGCTGCACTATGTTAAGGATAATCTATGTGCCGTGTAAGCATACTGTAATTACAATGATAAAAAATTAGGACATTACACTCTGTCACTGTCTGCCTTTTCTGGTTCTTACTCTGGCCACTATGCAGTCATATCAAGGCAAAAGGAAAAGTGAGAGGTAAACTGTGCTTTGCATGGTCTGCGTCAATGGCTATTGGCCTCACCATGACAGCACACAATAAACTCAAGTGCTGCAGAGGTTTAACTTAAAAAAGAATGTGCATTAGTGTACGTATCACAATTGGGTTTTGGAATTTGGAACAGGAATTCTATTTTAAATTTTATTAAATAAAACCATTTTCAGTTTTTCAGCTGACTTTTCAGCCATACTCTCCCCTGGAATCTTCATACAAAATTTCAAATATTCCACATCTTTTGAGTAGGTTTCAACATTTCAGATTCCATTAAAACTTTAAGAAACATTTAACTTTCTTAAAACTTTGTTTCTGAAAACCTTTTAAAACTTTGAACTCTTGGTTGTATTTGGCCAGTTTGTCTGCACTGTCCTATGTCTTAAGTGTTGTGTCGGTGTTTACCATTGCTGTAAATGAAATCTCCCCTGAGGGAAAATAAAGGTCTGAACAGAGTTGAACTTGACTGAAGTAATCTGAAGTAATGGAAATCAATTAAAAAGTCCCTAAAACCCTTTTATCCTTAGCCACTTCCCATTCACTCACAGTCACAGAGATATTGATGTCTAAATCTAACCAAGTAGTTGCACTATTCAAATTTGACTTTATTACACACCTGCAGTGATTCTCCACAGTTAAAATAAAAACTCTCCCAATTAACACAGACACAGAGCACACTTATGCAAGAGGCAACAAAGCTTTATAAATTTTTCATTTATTTTTTAAAGTCTTCTGTCATGCTAAAAGGATGTAATGGTAGTTAATGTTTTGTCTCCTTTCAATCATCCATAAAGCAAAGCAGTTCTCTTTCTGATTCAACTGTTGATAAAACACACAATGATCTCCTGCTTAAATACATCTCTGATATACTTGTACTTTATAAAGCACCCAGAGCCATCAGGTCATCTGGAACAGGGTTACTCGGTATTTCCAAGATTTAAACAAAGTAAGATGAAGCAGCTTTTAGCCTTCATGCTTCCAATCTGTCTAAAAGTTTTCTTCCTAAGTTCTACTGCAACAGTCAGCTCATTAAATCAGAGCTTAAATGGTTACTGTTCACTGAGGCTTTCCAATAATTTAGATTCAGAGGTTTATTGTAATATGTGGCTTTTTTGGCTCTTTACTTGCTTTTGCTTTAAATCCAAGAACTTTAAATATAATTTCTTTTTTATTGTCTTTTAATGGATTTTCCCTTAAAAAAATTGTAAATTATTTGTCTTTCTTTGTTTTAATTGTCATTTAAATTTAATGTCAATTATATTTTTTTCTAAGTGTTTTTTTTTATTGTATTTCTGTGCTCCTGTAAAGCATTTTTAATTACCTTCTGTCTGAATAGTGCTGTATAAATAAACTTGCCTTGGCTTTTTGGAACTCCTTTTCTGTGGAGAGTTTCCGCTGTCCTGTCATGTTTTACGGTATTTCTTTTAATTTCACTATTCAACTGTCTGACAATGTTTGCTGCAGTGACATTACTGCACAAATAAAAATATTTAAATTACTGAAAGAAACTCTTTATTCATTAAAATAAGCAGTCTATTTGAAGTACTTGGAGGGTTGGAGAAAATAATTGGTTTGAGTGGGTAATGGTTTGTCCTGCTGGTCCATGGTTTGAGGATGTGCAAATAGAAACTATACCAGAGGTATTAACAAAACAAAGTACCTAGGATAAGAAAAAACAGAATGGAGATGAATAGTTTGATGACTAGTGTTAATAGCCATCCAGTTAATATGCTCTCAATATTTCCAGGTTCAACCAGTCCTTCTTTAGCAGCTGAAGCTGTAGGAGAGGAATAGACCGGGAGAGTTGTAGCAATGCAGTGGGATGTTGCAGAGGAGGAGGCACAGCTGGCTAGGGAAAGAGCAACAGGTGAACTTAACAGTCAAAAGGTTAGGTGAGGAATATATGTACTCAGAGTCACCCCTGTGTTGCCCAACAACAAACACAGATTTTGCGGGAGACAACGGCAAGGCACTGGCCGGTGCATGTTAGTCCAACCAATCTCCCACTTGCTTTCATGAGCCATATTAGAATAGAAAAGAAGAAGAAGACAGAGTAGAGGATGTGATGGGGACGGGAGAAGGATGGGGTAGGGAGTGGAAAATTACCATGTACAATGGCAGACCAACGCCCAATTATTATGTCCTCATATACCCTAACAGTATTAATGGATTTGTAACTATCAGAATTATATATTTATCAAAATAGGATTTAGTTAAATTATTATTTAGGGTTACAGGTTGAGCTTAGGCTATAAGCTAACTGGGGGAGACTATAAGTTGTCTCGACATTTTACATAAAGAGCAAGTTTGTTTATAGTCTACTTTAAAATTTACAAAGATTGAGAGCAGTTTCCATGAGAGAGCACATTGCAACAGTAGAGAGGAAAAATATTCTTTTAACAGGCAGAAACCTCTGAACAGAACTTGGCTCTAAGGTGGACAGACATCTGCTACAACCAGTCAGGTTAAAAGAGAAAGAGCAGTAGACAGAAAGATGCATGGCAAGACAGCAAGATAACAAAGAACTTTAATAGCCATTAAAATTGTTTTTGGATTTTTGTTTTGGAAAATTGTCATTAATCTACACGTTTCTCGAGTGCTGGCTGTGTGTGTTGCTTTGTAGGCATGTTAAAGTTTTTTTTTGGTTTTTCCTGGTAGGAGAAGTAACTGGCATGTCCCATATTTTGCTAAAATAAACACACAGCCTATGGAATGATGCAGTTTGAAATGAGGATTTGCAAATTGCTAAAGAAATTAGTTGTTTGCTCTCTGTCCTCTGCATTGGCTCTAAAACTTTCAGCATTTGATGTGAATATTAAAATTTTTAAAAAAGTTATTTATGGTCATGAATAGGAGGTTTGTGTGTTTAATAACAAAGTCTCTGCATATGCAACAACAAAAAGCTTCAAACACCATTTTTTTCATACACAGTAGTGCTCAAACACCTGTAATCATACTTTAATGTATTGTATCAATGAAGTTCATCTACTAAAAAATGAATAGTAAAAGTAAATAGTAGAAAACCATGTAACTTTTGCAGAACAGCAATGAGTTTAGCAGATTACAAGATGATGTTACAAAATTTACGGCATACTGTAAAATAATAGTAAGAATAGTAAGTAAGTAGTAATAGTAAAGAATTCTCATCTTCTAATAAGAATAATAGAAGAGGAGAATAATCTTCATTTAATTAAGCACACTCAGTAATGTCAGTTAGACAGCAACGATGACCCAAGTTTGGCTGAGATTGACTAACTCATGCTGACTAACTTAAATGCGTAATACTTGGTCTAGGGTTAGGGTTGATTCTTCATAGTTGAATTTAGCCTGTACAGACAAAAATCTCTTTCCATGACATCTACCCTGCACCTATTGGTAAAGTACATAATTAGTACATAATCTGAAAACTAATAAAAACACTTTGCAAGATACTTTTTATTGAGTCATAACAACTGTGAACAGTGATAAATACAGCATGACACACTTTGAATTACCTCTCACCATCACAACAGGGAAAAGGGGTTTCCAAGAGCAAGTGTAGTCTTAATTAAAAAGTTGAAGTGCACAAGAAAGGTCTACTATAGAGCAATCAGGTATAACATTCATTAACTGAGTGTGCCTATCCTTCTGTTAAATCTCAAAAATAGTATGTTTTACATTTGAGGAATAACAAGATAACTGAGACAATTTGAAAAGGAAATGCTGTAAATACAACAAAAGACTCAAGGACATTTTCAAGAACATGTATTTTGTGACTAGACAAATATGACACCCAATGCAAATGAAAAATAAGAGTAGATCGAAGTTCAAGAAAATTGTATGTTTCCCAAATAAACCCTCTGTTTGACAGATCAATATTATACCTATACATGTATACACAGATGCATTATCTAATAAAGCCAAGAAACCCCAGAAGATGAAAGATACAAATAGGTATGCACATAGTATGCCTTGTTGAGTTTTAAAACAAATACAGGTCCACTCTGCAGAGCTGGGTGTAGATTTGAGAATGAAATCAAGCGATAGAAGTTACAATATTGTGATTTAAGTGGCTAACAGTAACAGTATGGAAGCAGTAATAAAATGCTTTCTCTTCAAAAGATGTTCGGCCAGCTGAAAATATATTGCCTGAAAAAATAAAATGTTGCTGCATTGTTGAATGAGAAGAGCACAAATGTTGACTTCTTTCCCTCCTTCAACTTTTCATGACCTTAAAAAACAATTTAAGGATCCCATCCAGTACACGAGCACATTACCTTAAGTTCAAGTAAAGATGACAAATTTTATGAAGAAGATAAAGGTTTGTAAATTTAATGAGATCTAAGTCTTGTTGAAGAAAGACAATGAAGATCAAAATTTGTTTTAGTTTTAAACGTTAGAGCAGAAGATGCTACAGCTGAATACAAAGGAAAGAAAAGCACAAATGCAGGTAAAATAAATCAAGCAATTTACTGTTTTCCCATCTCAAGACCCAACACTTGTCAATACTAAAAAGGCAATAAAACATCACCTTAACAACTCGTGACTTGTGTGAAAGCTGTCCATCTAAAAGTTTTGTTTCAACTTATTTGAGATTTTTACATAGAATATTATTTCAAATACAACTGACAATCATTCAAACAGCAGAGAAAAAAAACCCTGCTTTGACTTGGCAAGGTAAATTCGTAATTTCAAAAAGGTAAACACCACTCTGTATAGAATGTGGCCCTCAGGAAATCCTAGAATATCTTTACCATCATTGCTTATAGTTTTAATGGAATGAGGGACTTTTGGTCTGCATGGAATATTATGTAATGTACTTCGTATTTTTACACAAGACATTCATGAAATCCCTAAACTTCCCTCAACATTGAGGGCTAATGGGGCCAAATACTTTTGCAAGCCTTGTCATTTGCCAAGGCAGCAATCTTATAGGAAATGGTGTACATTTTTTGCAAATAATGTTGTAATCACAGTAACATGTGCTATCATGAATGCAGGTGCTTTTCCTAATACATCAGTGAAAGAGAGGAGTGTTGTTCTTGAGCCTGACACTGATAATCAGTAATGTAAAGTCAAGTCAGTGTCTGCTTCAACGGAACTAAATGTATCTTATTTTTTCTTGGTCTGGACCCAAAAATAAACTACAGTTGCGAAAAGTGATCTTGGTTCACAAATGAGTATTATGTAGTACTGTCATCTTTTTTTCTCTGGTAAAAGGTGTGAATACAATAGGGAAGAATCAAAAAGGACATTTCAAGTAAGTTAAAATAAAATATTGAAATTGTCCTCATTTGGGAGCCCTGTTGCAATTCTAGGACATCCCTGGACTTCACTTTGCACAGCAGAGATCCAAATCCTCTTAGAACAAGCCAGCTCACAGACTCAATATCAAAGGCAGGCTGTGGCCAATTCCCTCGAGTTCTCAATATTTAACAGATAGTATCTACAAAGAATTGGGCAGAGTTCTCAGTCACACTCAGCTCTTGAGCTCAGTAGTAAATACACCAGTTGCTGTAATCGCTGGGCATTAGGCTGCCAGTGATGAGCAGGATCAAGTCCACAAACCACCAAATTCCAAGGCCTCCGAGGGTAAGAAGCTTCCCAACAGCAGTGCCAGTGTGGCCCAGGCAGAAACGATCGACCCCAAAACAACCCAGGAAGAAGGAGTACAGCAGCGTCGTGATAAAATAGTGTCCAGTGTATCTGTGCAAACCAGCAGAGGGTTAAAGATGACATTTAATGCAAATTAGTCAAATGGAATCAATTGTAAACATTTAATGTTTCCTTTTACTTTACACAATTTAAAATCTTGAACATAAATCAATCGTTTAATTTCTTAAGTGGCAAATATAAGGTAAAATTTGATACAAAACAAACAAATGTGTTAATATTTAAACATTATAACACAAATAGTAAAATGCTAACAATAAAATCAACGAGACATTAAAAGAGGTTAGTGCAGAGTAATTAGAGTATGAAGACAACAGCTTCAGGGCAGACACACTCTGAACAGAAATTCACCAAAAATGCCTGGTAGCATTTATTCAAGTACCAGATCACAAGATACAATTTTGAATAATACCAGCCACCATATATCTGTTATCTATGCAGTTGCCACAGAGTTTAACCTCACACTGATGAATGCAAAGAGATGCTAACAAAATATGGTGTGCTGTGAGAACATTGCAAATCAAAAGGGAAGTAGTAGTTTTATATATGTGCAAACATTGCCCTTTAGCGGAAAAAATCACCATCTAAGTGGACTGGTTTAGTTAACATGATCAATGTTGTTAACATGTACAAGCATCAGCCTCAGAACTCATGCCTTGGTCTTTTCCATGTATGCTTTATTCAGTCTATACTGCAGCCATTGTCATATTTGACATATTTCAACTAAACTAATGACACCTTTTTCTTGTCAGTGGCATGAGCCCTGTATGATGCATTTTCATGATATAAATGTTACACTACAAGTTCAGGCAGTGACCAGACTATGTCCAAATGGATAGTGCTGTGAGTGTGACTGTAAAGCTCTTTGTACCACACAGCCAGGTTACAGTTTTAATGAAAACCTTTTTTTTTTGTTTTAAATACATGGACTTGTTTATAAATGTATGCTCTTTTGTCTTCAATAAACTATTTATTTATCACTCATTATTGACATTTGTTCAACATTAAAGTAGCCTTCTACATCTTTAACAAATCCATCTCCCATGTGGCTATAATCAGGCCTCTTAGTTCCTTGGTATGAATGAAATACATATCACACTCACTTGGCATGTGAATAACTGTAAGCCCTTTTTTCATCTTCTTCCTTCATTAATAATGACTAGACAGCTACCTCTCATATTCCAGGTAGTCAAGGCACTAAAACTACCTCACATTCCAATGGAGTTAAAATAAAACATTTACAGTAGAGTCATTTGTTCAGCTCAATAAACTAATCATTTGATCCACCCAAGGGCAAAAAATGAGGTAAGTGTCAATTACACTTTCAAAGAACCTACAGTAACATTTTTTGGTTGATATCTTAGTGAGAGGTAAGGTGAATGACATCAGTCATATTCTTGAAATTATCATCATCGAACAGCTTTTACAGTGTGCAGCACATTACAACATGATTAGAATTTCTTACCCCTACACATACAACTATTACGAGAGATTTAAAAAAAAAATCTGGCTCCTAGCTGCACATTAGTTATGTTTTTGGTCACTTTTCTAACATATTTTATACCATCATTATATCAGTAATACACTTTTACATCAGTAGATGGTGCTCTGGTGCTGCTCCTCAAGGAATACTGCAGATACAAGCTGAGCTCACATGCAGCTCAGAAATAAATGGGCTCTATCTTGAGACAGACTTCAACTTTAATCCTCCACATAACCACAGATAGCACACAACCTGCTATTTTCAATCTTTAGCTTGGTGAATGATCCAATGTGAATGCAGAATGAATTTTTTGGTAATGCTGATTTTACAATGTATGTTTGGTTTGTAAAAAGATTCATACTCCAGTTATTTGGCCCAGCAAGCCTCATTATGCAATTCTTAACTTCAGTGTAACTAAGTAATTGTGAGTGTAAGTTACTGACAGTATTACTCTATAATTTTGGAAAAATTCACTTAATATTGTGACAAGCTGTTAGCCAGCCAGCACTGAGTAAATGGTGAAGAGAAAGATACCATATTAAAACTAGTTTCATATTTCTAGTCACTAGCAAATGAGTGAGATAGTATTAGTCGAATGCAGTTTAAAGGTTTTGTGAATAATATGCTAGTATGAAATTGTGAACATGTGTAGTCATGTTTATACATTTTTAATGAAAAAAAGGTTAAATAACTATAAATTCATGTGCAGCATTTTTTTCTTGAGGCAAAATGCTTTATTTACTGTTAGTTCGGTTACACTATTTGTTATTTACTTTGTAAAATGTTTTGGTGTTAATTTAACATGAAATTTAATGAGAGAGCATAGAAACAATCTGATGGTAAATTTATGCAGCTGTAATTAAAAAAAAAACATGCTATAGCTGGAGCAAAAGGCTAAATTTGGTCTTAACCCATCCAAAGAAAACTTTAGATACTGGCTATATGTTGGTTCCTAAAATGTGTCAGTGCCAGTTTAACATAAAATGCCTTTATCTGAGTGTTCCAATTGCCTTTCTATATCCTCCCTTCTGCTGTTTGGGAAGTCACCCTCTTGTGCCTTGGTCACACTACAGGACTTTCAAATTCATCGAATGGCTTTATAATTTACACTATGAAGCACCTTGTATCAAGAAAATGACATTTATTGTAGTCACTAAATGACTGATCAGTGATAGGGAGTCAAACATAACAATATTTTTAGTGAGAAAATTCCCTATTGAGTGTGTCTGCTCTTGAAATGAGATTTTAAAACATAAAAAAATGCACTGTTCAGCGAGAAAAAAAAACAGTAAATAAAAATGTAGGTCAGGGATTGAGAGGATATGATTGAAGAAAGGATTTTCTGATTTGTAGAGAGAAAAGGAGTTCATGCTCTCATTTGCTGGAGCTCAGCGTCATCTTTTTGTCATGATGCAACCAAACATCTAAAGCCCTGTTCCCACCCGATTTATCATCTGTCCTGAGTAATCCGATAACAAGTGGACAGCCTTGGGCACAGGTGGAAATGCACCCATGATAAAATGAGGACACATTTGAGAACCAATTAATCAACCCCCATTCGAGAGTTGGTCTGGGCCACATGTGGCCACATCCATTTGGCAGTGGGAACAGTATTCTGTCCTGGGCGACACTGAAGGACCACCTACTCAAATGACATCTTCTGTGTATAAAGAGTTACATTCTCATCCACACATCAACAGCTTGATAATAAAGTGTTAAACAACAAGCACGAACCATAACAACCCACGGCAACAACTGACAACAGCAGCCAAAGGTATATTTAAGGAGTTACATTTGAGATGTAGTGCTGCCAGAGCACATAAAAGTAGGCACTACATCCCTAAGTAAGTGCCTCAAACATCTTGGTCAACTTGGTTTGCCGGTTTATGTTGTTTTGCTCCTTCTACTTCTTTTTTTGATTTCCGACAGACGGGAGGGCGTTCTTCCCCCTTGTTTTTCTGATCAACTTGGCTCAGTTCAGTGCATCGCTGCCTCCCACAGGTAGAAAACAACAATCTGGTCTTTATAAGTAAAATGATGTATGTGTTTTCTAGTATATAGAGCAGGGGAGTGAGATCTGATCACAAGTGGTCACTGGAGGCACATTTCAATACAAGGTGGGAATAGACACATTTAGAGCTGTCCACTTGTGATCAGATCACTCAGGGTGGATGCTAAAACCAGTTTGGAACAGGGCCTGCTCAATATCTTGTAAGCGTCTTTAAGACATTGTGAACTCTTAGATCACATGTAGTAATTGCAGACAAGAACAAGCTGGTGTTGCAGGTTTTATGGCAATCTTGGATAGCTGTCACTGGGTGAAAAATAATCCAGTGCCAGCTTGGCTTTAGTCTTTTCATACACAGGGGAAGGATCACCCATTTTTGAGGGACGGACTCATATGCATTGACATGCACATACAGCAGAGGAGCTCAGGTTACAACCACTTAGAAAAGGTGTGATTTGATTCTTTGTTCAAGACACTTTAACTCCACTATATTTTTAAATAGGCAAATAGTTTTCCTCTTTTTGCTTATTTTTTGAAGTTTAAAATCTCAAAACCAGAACCCTCATCCAGTCTTTTAACACATTTATTAAATACAAAGGACTAGCACATATAAGTTTATACAGATCTATGTCCAATTCAGTATTCCTTACTTGATGCACGGTACGTTTCCTCTGAGGAATTCCCTGGGCCCGGCACACTCAATATCATCAAGCGCAAAGCAGTTAACTTGTGTGTAGTTCACCTCTTTTTGGGTCTGGCCACCCCACTAAAGAATAAAAATGGTTAATTAATTAAGTGTTGAGTGATAAACAAGATAAGATGTTCTTAAGAAAAAAAAAACACTTACCCCAACACAACCATGACCCGCTTCCAGGAAAGCACTGTGGTTGCCTGCATGATCCGTAGGGTCTTGACAGTAGATGAACTCCTCCGGTCTTCATTACATAAACAATGTGTGATAACAAGGTAAGCAATGAAGTATGTCAATGGTTGCTTGTTGGGTAACCAACTGTGCTAAAGCACATATGCATAAAGCCGATAGTTTGCGATCCCCTAAATTAAACAAACCAGGCAGATTATGATTTGAGGGCTCCTTTTATAATTATGTGCTCAAATTCAGTATTTAGACATTGAAAATACAAGACTACGATTCATTAAAAGAAGGTTGGCTAGTTCAAAGCAGCTAACAGCCGTTTAACCTATGTTGGGTATAAACCGAAAGGTAAAAATGCTAAAAGAAATGCCAGGGGATGCTATGCTACTATGTGAGTCTCATAGTAGCACCTCCTGCTTAGCATTAGGCTACATGCTAACGATAGCGTTGTAGTGAGTCCCCTAAACATGTTACTTACAAAAAGCTGCAGAGGACGACTGGTGACGATGGTTTGTACTCATACTCTGTAATATTCGTAAAATCCGCCTGTATTGCAGGAGTCTCTGTCGTCGATGAGTTTTGGGAGTGAATTCCTTCCAGACATTGTAACAAAATTACCGTCAGCAGCAGCAGGAACTGTCCACACAACAGAATATAGCTAAGTGAAATCATTGTCAAACTCAAAACCCCACATTAACGTCATTAAACCTCATAAAATATCTATCTGTAGCTAACAACAACATTTAGCTGGCTACATTAGACGGTTTGTTTGGTCTGGTCTCATGTGTATGACGTCATCAAAAACCTCTTGGTCAACGCTCGTTTTTTCTTCTTCTTTCTTAACGTTATACGGCAGCCGATAACAACGATGTTGCATCTGCATTACTGCCACCGTCGCTCTTGTCAAGTAGTCCTTAAAAATAGCAAATAGCCATTCCCTACCTGGACCGTTGTCTCCTCATGCCAACATGACGCAACACCCATGAATGAATCTCTATATGCAAACATGTACATAAATATATGTCCTGTGTATACTGAAACTTCCTTACGGATCCTTTTTTGTACTTTTGCCCGAAATTATGGTACACTGAATGATACTACTACTTTATTAACCTTGATGCATCTACAGATGTTAACAGATGTTATGAGTAGATCACCAAAAGAGACT
>JAPZDV010000022.1:6090782-6124138 GCA_029814665.1 Acanthurus lineatus
AGAATCGTAGATCTCAATCTTTGTGGAGAAAAATCGAGATTCACATTTTAGCAAGAATCGCCCAGCACTAGTGGACAGGACATTAAGTGAGGCAGAGGGTGAGTGCAAACAGACCAGAGGGAGACACACAGCTGCAGCTGAGCCAAAGTAGCACACATTTAAATTACTTGATTATTTTTTTATCAGTGATCAGTTAAATAAAATGGTGATACAGATAACTTGCAAATTGCTGAATATTGGCCATGAAAGTCAGCCAGGCTGATTACTAAGTGACACCTATTTCACTTTCCTGAGCCATGACTGCGTCTCTCTCATGTTCTTACCCAAGGTGTGGCTTTTTCATGCTTACATACTCAGCTTGAAGGTGGATAAAGTTTGATTTACAGTAACCCAAGCTGGAGTCAAGACAAATGTTCAGCGTAATGCCATCGGCTTTTACACAGTACTTAAAAAAATGTACTTTTTAAATATTCTTAAATAGTATTCCTGTAGTGAGGCCTGGTCCAAATTATCTGTAATATTTTATTTAATCATGACAACTTTCGGTAGTAGCTGATGACTACTAAAATGCAATTGTTATGAACACAAACATAAATCACAAATGCTTAACAGTTTTATAGGTGTATAGCCTGTTCTAACTCTACTAACACAACTAACCATATTAATGATGTCAAGTTGTGACTGGCCAGCTCACCTTCAACATTTTTTATTTGTGTTTGTCTACCAGTCAGCAGCCAGCTGCCGGGGTAGCTTATACACATCCCACCACTGTGGCCAGTTACACAGTTCATCAAGCACCTGTGGCAGCGCATACTGTGGCAGCAGCCTATGCTCCCACTGCAGCCACTGTTGCTGTAGCTAGGCCTGCACCTGTTGCTGTGGCAGCTGCAACTGCTGCAGCTTATGGGGGGTACCAGCCAACCCATGCTGCCACTGATTATGGCTACCCCCAGCGCCAGCCTGAGGTCCCTCCACCACCACCACCAGTTACCTCGCAGAACTACCAGGTACACCAGAGGTTTTTCTAATACAAGGCTTTTACTGAGATCATATTTTTGGTAATCACCTAAAACTCGATGTTAATTGATGTTTATCCATCAGTACATTCAATAAAACATTTATTAATCCAAGTTGCAGTACACTTGTAATAAGCAATGTGGCAACATGAATAACATGTTTATTAACAACAATCCTTTACTTTGAAACTGCCAAATGCATTTTGTACTTTGTGCAAGTATGATTAGTGACCTTTTTTAATTTGTTTGTTCTTGGCATGAAAATGATTGTTATGATGAATGAAATAACTTAATTGGACAAGGATGAGTAGAAAAATTGCAGTGTAGAAAACAAAGTGATACATTAGCATGGAAACTAAGCATTACACTATTGTGATACTTTACCCAAGTTTTTTTTTTTACCAAATTTTTGTGCTCTTGTTTAATTTCAGCTCAGTGTGAGAGACTTTACTTTGTTCTTAAATTATTTGAGGTCTTGCTTGTTTCTCTGCTTTCTGGGTTTCACTGAGTGTTTAAACCTAACTCTTCTGTTAACCCCTGCTTTTATTAAATAATTTGCTAATCATTAATTAATTAATGATTAATGGAATGCACTAGACTTATTTAATAACAGCTTCTTTAAAATGGAAGTTAGTCCTTAAGCAAAAGTTTTGTCAGACTCCTCAAGTGTCACACTAAATGTTACTTTGTGCACACAGTCTGAGTACAAGAATTTTTCTTAGTATGTAAATTAAATATCCTCAAAGTTTGCATGATTAAAATTAGCAAAATATTCACTGTCAGAGCATAAATTCTCTCAGAACAATGCAACAATATTGAGTTCTAACTCTGTTTTTTGAGAGGAATGCTGTTTTTTTATTGTTATAAGTGATGTAGAAAACAACTAAATTTTATATGGCAGCTAAAGTGTGTGGCAGTGTTCCTGCCATTCACCCAGTGTCAAACCAATGGCATTATCTGGAACATTATGGGGCTGAGTGTTTTTTTTTTTTCCCAAGAACACAGTTGTTTTTTGGACATGATGGTTCTGGGAACTGTCCACTGCGGAAATCCCTGAGAGCCACACAGTTTGGGAACTTTTTTCTTCTTTTTTGTCCACAGGATATAGCATGTAAGTGACGTCAGGAGTGACTCAACATTGATTGGAAGAGATGCTGCGTGCGATCAAGTCTTTACATTGACTTTGTTCGTAATCCCGTGGCATTCATTGCATTCATCTCTTTGGCCTGAAGACCTTAAAATAGTTCATAGTTTCTGCAGTGTGGAATTAATAAAAAAAAGGGGGAGGTTTCCAACAGTTCTTAAAACTATGAAAAAGCTCCTTCAGTCTGAAACACCTTTTGACATTTAGATGAGGGGGGAGATAGGGATTGAGCCTTGAACCTTACAGTTCTGTTTTACTGTTTCTCTTTGCAGGACTCCTACTCATATGTGCGGTCCACAGCTCCTGCTGTAGCTTATGACAGTAAGCAGTACTACCAACAGCCCACTGCTACAGCGGCTGTCGCTGCTGCACAGCCACAGCCCAGTGTAGCCGATTCCTACTACCAGACAGGTATACTATCTGACATGTCATTTCTTTATACCCTTCCCAGGCAACTGCATCATATATTACCCTGCTGTATTAATTATGTTCAACATGGGTTAGGCTTAACAACTTACTTCTTACTGTCTGCTTTTATGTGCACTCAAAATTCAACAATAAAGTGCAAAAAAAAACCTTGATATGTATTTTGAAACTTTTAGCAGTTGTAATTCTTCAGATAGAGTCATGGTTGATTTGGCAAATTCTCTTGTCTGTGTAGTAAGAGCAAGTATCTGCACTAATTCCTTCAGCAGCTACTTTGCCTGAAATAACGGTACAACCAAACATACCCAAATTTAAATAAATTTGGCTTGTTTAGCATGTGTTTGCTTGCTGTCCAATAGCTAAATCCAATGACATGGTACAGTCAAATTTTAGATGTTTGTTTCAGTGAATTCAATGATATTTTTTCAATGTTGTGCTGATTATTATTATAAAGAAAACAGATTTGTAGGTAGCATATCTTCTTTTTTGTGTTTTCTAGCCCCCAAACCAGGGTATAGCCAGGGGGTAACATCATACACCCAGAGCCAGCAGACTCGACAGGTGACTGTGATAAAGCCAGCTGCTCCCAGTCCAGCCTCATCCACTTTCTCCATCTACCCAGTGACCTCCACTGTCCAGCCTGTGGCTGCTGCAGCCTCTGTGGTTCCTTCTTACTCCCAAAGTCCAACATACAGCACAAATGCTGTCACTTACTCTGGTAGGCTTCGACATTCAACATGGTCTGCTGCTGTGCTGTTGTTGTGTAGCCATCTCAGTAAGGACTCAGTAAATTTTCTTCACTTTATTAAAACAAAAGAACAAAGTACCCAAAGAAGTTTGGGAAAACACCTTTATAGGTGGAGTTTTTTTAAAACTCTGTTTTGTTTGTTTTTGTTGGGACAGCTGAAACGGAGGATCAACTTGCTGCTTAACAACAGTGTCGCTTAATAGTGTTCTTCTATTGTGTTTGATGGAATAGACTGATTACATAATATTGTCACCTACTAGCCTGGCAAGTCATGTGGGCATTTACGACCGGGTCTGTGTGGTTGTGGGGACAGAGAAATATTCATTAACACCTCTAGTGTGGACAGGATTTTTTTTTGCAAACAAAGAGGAAAAAAATGTTTTTTAAACCATCTGTTTACATGTGGACCTATCTGTTGGGACTATTATGGTATTTTAAAGGCAGTGCTTGTAAACACACAACTCAAAATTGGCCCCTCCTTCCAGGCTCAATGACAGCAGAACCACACACCTCTTGCCCCTGACTCAAATGCCCACCTGCAGCAGCCGACCGAGGGACTACAGACAATCAACTTTTGGCCAGGATGCTGTTGCTTATGTTAACTGGAGTGGCTCATGTGTGTTAGACAGAAATGAATTCAAAGCTAGTCAGAACTACAGCTTTCCAGGGTTATTTTGTCAAAACATTAAATTACAAGCATTGTTGAGCATTGAAAGCAGAACTTAGGTGTGTGCATTAAGTACACTATAAGCTAAGTAGGAACATAAAATTTGTTGCAATAGAAATGCCAATATTTTAGCAGGCTATTAGGCTATTCACCAGCACTTATCTGTTCAACAGATAAGAGGCCAGATTCACTTTTGTTAATGAATGACTTTGGTCCACTCTGCGTTTGCCACTGTGTCCGCTATTAACATATCATCTGCTAAGTGGCTGCTCAGGACTTATTTATAAAGTCCTGTGTGCTGCCATTGTTTGGGGAGGGGGCTACAAAGGTTGCCACCCAAAAACATCAAAACAAGAAAAATTTTTGTGTTGAAAAACATTACACTATCACACACTTCTAGTGGGTCATCCAAGATAATTGAGAGGTTACTTTTGTATGAGTCTATACAGCGTGTTGTAAGAAAATCCTGCATATTATACCTTTTTAAGTTAATGGTATAACATAACAGCAGCTTGAAAGGTAATACATTTGTGTATTTTTAGGTTGTAACAAATATGTTCCCATATTTTCCCACAATTTTGTGGCGAAATGATCAAAGCAGACACTAATGTGTGAATGAATTTGGAACATATAAGTTAAGTTAAATAAAGGGAACACTTAAACAACACATCCTAGATCTCGATGAATGAAATATTCCAGTTTAAAATCTTTATTCATTACATAGTGGAATGCATTGAGAACAAAAAAACATAAGGATGATCAATGGAAATCAAATCATTATCCCATGGAGGTCTGGATTCAGAATCGTACTCAAAATAAAAGTGGAAAAATCAGATCACAGGCCGATCCAACTTCTGTGGAAACTCCAAGACAATTCAATACGAGGCTCAGTAGTGTGTGTGGCCTCTACGTGCCTGTATGCACTCCCTACAACGTCTGGGCATGCTGCTGATGAGATGACAGATGTTCTCCTGAGGGATCTCCTCCCAGACCTGGATCAGGACATCATTCAACTCCTGGACAGTCTGTGGCGACGTGGCGTTGGTGGATGGAACAAGACATGATGTCGCGGAGGTGCTCAATTGGATTCAAGTCTGGGGAATGGGCAGGCCAGTCCATAGCATCAATGCCTTCGTCATGCAGGAACTGTTGACACACTCCAGCCACATGAGGCCTAGCATTGTCATGCATCAGAAGGAACCCAGGGCCCACTGGACATGGACGTCTGTGCGGCCCTCCAAGGAAATACCTCCCTAGACCATCACTGATCCACCGGTCATGCTGAAGGATGTTGCAGGCAGTAGAACGGTCTCCACGGCGTCTCCAGACTCTGTCACATCTGTCACATGTGCTCAGTGTGAACCTGCTCTCATCCGTGAAGAGCACAGGGCGCCAATGGTGAATCTGCCAATCCTGGGGTTCTCTGGCAAATGCCAATCAGCTTGCAAGGTGTTGGGCTGTGAGTACAGGCCTTACTTGTGGATATTGGGCCCTCATACCACCCTCACGGAGTCTGTTTCTGACCATTTGAGCAGAAACATGCACATTAGTAGCCTGCTGGAGGTCGTGCTGTTGGGTTGTTGTCCTCCTACGGCCCCCTCCATGTCTCTTGGTGTACTGGCCCGTCACCTGGTGTCTCCTCCATGCTCTTGACACTGTGCTGGGAGACACAGCAAACCTTCTTGCCATCCTGGATGAGCTGCACTACCTTAGCAACTTCTGTGGGTTGCAGACACAGCTCCATGCTACCTCTAGTGGTGAGGGCACTGGCAAAATGCAAAAGTGACCAAAAATTAGCCAGAAAGGATGAAGACAGGGAAATTGGCTGTGGCCACCACCTGCAGAACCATTCCTTTATAAGGGTTATCTTGCTGATTGCCTCTCTTTCCACCTGTTGTCTGTTCCATTTGCACAACAGCGGGTGAAATTGATTCACAATCAGTGTTGCTTCTTAACTGGACAGGTTGATATCCCAGAAGTGTGATTGACTTGGAGTAACATTGCAGTGGTTATGTGTTCCCTTTATTTATTTGAGCAGTGTAAATATAATTTATTTCCTCATCCCATTGTTGTCTTTGTAATTCTACAAACAACAACCACTGATAATGATAAAGCAAGGAAACAACATCTTGATTTTTAAACAATTCCCATTTACTGCACAACGCTTAAAATGTTTTTTAGGATGGTTTCATGATGATGGTTAAAAAAGGTCTGGAGCCCTGGTACAGTGGCAGTGTGGGCTTTACCATTTTTTTATTAAATTTTATCTATGTGATACATCCGAGTTTTTACTGACATTTTTCACTCATTTAGTATTTATTGTACTTGTTGATCTGTCAGACACTTTCAGCTCTGGGCGCATTAGGCACACACATTTACCATCACCACCAGCTGATACATATATAGCTGGCTGTCTTGGGTGTGCTTGAGGCTGTGCAACAACTGTCCCCACTGTTCTACCACACATTGTGTGGGTCAGAGCAATAACTGTGTGAATCCAAGCACCAACTGTGTGCACCTGCATGCAGTGTTATTTCTCCTCTTTTCACAACAAACCATGGATCAATGAGTTAGTGCTCTCCTTTCTCCAGCTCTTTGTGCTTTGGGATTTCTGTAGTGCATATTTATCAGTCCCTCTCTTATTGCAAAAGGTGTGTTCACATTTTACTAAGCCAATCTTGGCTATGTCTTTGATGGACAGTGTAGACGCCACATAAGTTTTTTAGTTGTGATTACAAAGGATGCAGGGAGTTTTTCCCCTTAACACTCTAATGTGCTGCTTTCACAAAATTTTGAGGATAGGTTTCTGCTTTTTTCTTTTTTATGCCCTGAAGAAGGAGATACAGTATGGACTCATCTGTTTCATCAGATTTATCCATCATGGATTGACCTTCTGAGGACAGTTTCAGTGAAATTCCTCTAGGATGGTGCTATGTCTTTAAACAGAAGTGCATTGTCACTTTGAATAAACAGTGCGTGCTGCTTCGCTGAAATGGATTTATGGGGTTTTGTTTAAAAACAGCAATGGCGTTAATCGTTTTCTGCTGCAGAATGTGAACTTTCTGTGGCTAGAAAATGGACGGTAACAACTCTTGTAACAAAACATATTTAAGGTTCAGAGTGTGTTCTTTGAAGAGTAACGCACATCATTCAGTTCATTTTTTAAAACCGGCATTTATCAGTTTTTGCAAATTAACTATTCAAGAATATGTGCAGCCATCTAAGCTGAAGGTCCCACTGTTTCACCTACATTAGTTAAAGAAATAGCTGGCTTAATTTGAAGTAGAGTTCAGGTCCTGATGGTACTTTTATACTGCTCATGAGGACAGAGAGGGACAACTGCACAGAATACAGTGGCAGGAAAGAAAGGCTTCACAACACAGTGTGTGTGATGGAATAAGCCCAGTAGCAGCTGGGGGTACAAATGAGTAACCAATGTTTTATCAAAATTTTATCAATCCAACTTTTTTGGGCTTGGGATTGTATGTCACTAGCAGTTTAAATTAGTATTGTGAATTATAGCACAATTATTTGTTACCAATGGGGAAGAAGTCTTAAACTTTGGTGATCTTTTGATGCTAAAGCAAAGCTGATATTTTCAAAAGGCTCAAGTGTTTACATTATTTTATAGTTTATTGATAATTTGATAAATCATTGCAACATGCTAAAATGCCAGTCTGAGATTGTTAACATCATTAACATCATGCATATAATGCACCCTTTCTTAATTATAGAGCCTCTTTAAATGCCTGTAAATTTAAAGAACAGTGATTAGGTTATTAGGTTATAAGGCCTTGGTTTATCTTTTTGCAGGAACCTCTTACTCGGGCTATGAGGCAGCAGTTTACTCGGCTGCGTCCAGCTACTACCAGCAGCAGCAGCAGCAGCAGCAGAAGCAGGCAGTGGCAGCTGTAGCAGCAACAGCAGCATGGACGGGCAACACTTTCACCAAGAAACCCCCTTTTCAGAATAAGCAGCTTCGACCTAAGCAGCCGCCTAAACCCCCCCAGATCCACTATTGTGATGTCTGCAAGATCAGCTGTGCTGGACCACAGGTGAGTCTAATATATCCCACAATTACGCTTTTTTTTTAAAAATGTGCATTAATGCATTAAACATAATACAAGGAAGTTTTAGCTGGTAAAATAACTGTTTCAAATAAATGGTTGAGTGCCAACCAATCAGAATTGACAAAATCTGTTTTATATGGCACATTGAATTTAGTGTACCAACAGCTTAAGGAAAGCATTTAAAAAAGTATTTCCCTCTTTTTTGCTCCCAGTATTGTGTAACTCTAAAGGCCTATGCCTTTCAGTAATGCGAGATTATCTAAATTATCTAAAAACCTAAAATGAATCCTTTCAGAGTGTATTAGAACATGCAGTATTGTCCAAAAAAACCTGTCACATTGGCATTTGTCACTGTAATGTATCTATCTTTTCAGAGACTTTCCAGTATACTCAATTGCAGAGCAGATTTGGATTGAAAATAATGTGGTATATATATACCACAAAGTAACCCAATCATTATTTTCCTAAAAAACAATTGTCAACCAGTGTGACTAATAGCACTGTCTGCCTCCAAACATTGAATGCACAAGACTTACAAGGAGCATCTAGAAGGCCAGAAGCACAAGAAGAAGGAAGCAGCATTGAAAGTATCCCAGAACAACAGCAACAATGGGAGTGGTGGAGGGGTATTGGCCCGCAATGCTCAGAACCAACTTCGCTGTGAACTTTGTGATGTCTCATGCACTGGCGCAGATGCCTATGCTGCCCATATCCGTGGAGCCAAGCACCAGAAGGTATGGATATGAGAGGTGGGGCACAACATATCTACCATGAATCAGTTAGGGGCTAGATGAAGTGTTAGTCCCTGATATGGTAGTAAGAAAAGACAGTGCTTGAGTGCAGTTCCATTTCTTGCTCCTGAACAGCCCACAACCCCCAAATTAGGGGTTGTCGTTCTATTTATTTGTTATGAAACATTAAGTCTCATCCTTTTCCATCTATGCATTATCAGTACCCCCTGTGCAATAACTAGTAATAACTGAAAACTAGTGAAATTCACACCCACTGTCAATTAAGTTGCCGAAAAAGTTGTTAATTAGAAACAGACCTGAAAATGCTCTCTGTACTCCAGGTTGTGAAGCTCCATACGAAACTTGGTAAGCCCATTCCTTCTACTGAGCCCAGTATGGTCACTCAGACATCGTCCTCTACCACAGCTGCCCCCAGCAAGACCACCACACCTGCCCTGAGCAGCTCCAGCACCACCAGCTCTTTGTGTATGACTGCCTCCTCCTCCCCTGTTACCGGCTCCAGCCCCCCTTACCTGAAACCAGTCAACATAGTCAGCAGTGGTGTAGCAGGTGTCAAGAACCCTTTAGCCAACAGCCTCTCTGCTACCAACTCTGCCTCAACTGGGAAGAAAGTCAATACACCCAAGATCAATTTCGTTGGTTAGTAAACTAATTATATGCTTTATTCTTATCATGAAATTAATGAAATCATTAAATCAACAGTTTGCAAAAGTGATATTCTGCTTTGTTATTTACTAGGTATCTCAGGTACATTTTTTTAAAGGTAAAATTTTGAAATAGATAAATCCATTTATTAGAAAATCTGCGAAAAATGGACTGTGTGACTATCTTGTGTTATTCTTGAGTTATTGTGAACAGGGACGATGAAATACACCAAATTTTTTGGTTCTCTTTGTGCCAAAATTTGTTTCAACATGTTATTAGCTGTAGTTAATTGCAGTGTAGATACAATAATAAGCTCCTTTTTTTTAAGACAAAATGATTGTGGGAAGGGTGGGCGTGTAATGTATGCAGCGTGTGCCCTACCATGTTGTAACATGGAAAACACCACTACCATGGCAAGCCTAGTTGGTGCCACATATGAATGCGACGCTGCCGGTGCTTGCTGGGGTGGGTTGGGTAGTGTCAAAAACAGAGGGGGGTGTGCTTCTGGTGGCATTAACCCCAGGAGGAGGGGCCCAGTTTGCATGTTGAGTTTTAAAGCAGCAATGAACAATGTTACTGACTCTGCCTTTTAATATATCAATATTTACCTTTTAATTCAAGGTATTTTGGTCTAATTATTGGTCTGTTAAGATTTTCTTTTTGAATGTGATCAATCTTAAAAATACTTTAGTAATGTTTTTAAAAGTTATTTTTAGTCATCTATTTTCCTGTCTTTGTCATGTTGCTGCTATGGCCACAGATTGAACTTATTTGCAAACAAGTAGGTTATTACATGTCAACCATTTAAGCACTTTTGACAACCACAGATAAACATGTCTCTATATTAGAGAAATTCTTTTCATAGAACCTTACCAGTTTTGTTACACTGTTTCTTTGTTTCTCTGGGCCATTTAGACAAGGATTCAGTGGCAGTCTGTGGTAAAACAATGTTATTTTTCTCATGTAGGTGGAAATAAACTACAGACTACAGTGAAAATGGAAGAGGCAAGACCAGAGGCCAAAGTGGAGGCTTCAAGGCATACAACACTCTCTTCAGGTACTCAAGACCCTAAGAATGAAGTTTCAGATTCTCTGTCCACATCAGCCCTGGCTGCACTTCAGAGTGATGTCCAGCCTGTTGGACATGACTACGTTGAGGAAGTAAGTTTTGACGGACCTATGCATACACTAGAGCCTACTTACATTTATGAAGCAGAAATACATTCTGATTTTGATTTTGATTTTTTTAATGTGTGGAATTTCATTACAGGTCCGAAATGATGAAGGCAAAGTCATTCGATTCCACTGCAAGCTGTGTGAATGTAGTTTTAATGACCCAAATGCAAAGGAAATGCATCTAAAAGGCCGTAGGCATCGTCTGCAATACAAGGTTTGTAGTTGACATGTCTTGCACAACACCACTGATATCTTAGGGTGTCAAATGAAGTTCTGAGCATTGTGTTATTTTGGTCATCAAGTCTACATTTAAGTGAATAAATTACCTGAAGCTCAGGAGTTAGAGTGTGTCACGTACTAATTGAAAGTGGTGGTTTGATCTCCGTTTTAACCATTAACATTACTTTACTTTTTTTTTTTTTTTTTAATTGTGAAACTTAACAGCATGGTCCTCTTTTTTACTATGAGCCATTCAAACATTCAAGTCCTCTTTATAACTAGAGGGAGGTTGTTGGGGCTTTTTTGTTTGTTTTTGTTTTTTTGTAGAAAAAAGTAAACCCAGATCTGCAGGTAGAGGTCAAACCTAGCATCCGAGCCAGAAAGATTCAAGAAGAGAAGATGAGAAAGCAGATGCAGAAAGAGGAGTATTGGAGAAGAAGAGAGGAGGAAGAGCGCTGGAGATTAGAGATGAGGTATGGTTACAGTCTTTTCTCATCCGTGGTAATTTTAAAAACTACTGCCTCCACCAGAGGGACTAATGAAGCAAACGAAGACCTTACAAAGATTAAGTGGTATTATCATCTTATTCGACTATTTTGGTATCTAAAAAGGTTACAAACAACCTCTAGGTAATTATTTACAGATTTGTGTAAAACTTATTGTATGAAATCTGACCTGCTTTTGGTTTTGGTGTTTCTTTCATGGGAACATCCAAAAGCATTACAAAAGTCTGGCATTTAAGTGTCTGCCAGATGCACTGCAGTCGGGCAAAGTCCGACTGCTGGTCAGAATCCTCAACATAACATGGCAGCAATGCTGACTAATCTTTTGTAAGTGTGGACTTGACCTGAGACTCTCTAAAGATATACCAAGTGAGGGAATCACTTTTAGAATATGGGGTTTACCCTTTTAAATAGTACTATAAACTACAATTTGTTGTTATGTAACACATCAGAAAATTCAACAAAGAAATTAATTTCTTGGAACGAAGACCTATCTGTCAATGTCAGTGAACAGGATTGGGAAACGGCATGCCGTAAAGTCCATACTATGTCAATTAATAGTCGTCTAAGGATATTACAATTCAAATGGCTAATGCGTATATATACAACACCTGTGAAATTAAATAAGTACAATAGGAACATACCAGACATTTGTGTGAAATGTGGCTTAAAAGGCACGTTAATACACTATATGTGGGAATGCAGCCAAATAAAAGCTTTTTGGGTAGAAGTGAAAAACTTAATTGAAAAGATCATTTTAAAACAGATTATGTTGGATTCCAAATTATTTATAATGGCTCTATACCCAGATAAACATAACTTTAGTAAAGCAGAAAGTACTTTTATTGACTATAGCTCATTGATAGCAAAAAGATGTATAGCTTTAAATTGGAAAAATATGAATGGACCTGGCATCTCCCAATGGTTAAAACAGATGTTGTCTTGCTTACCTTTGGAAAGAATAACATATATACATAAGTCAAGGCAACAAGAATTCGAAAAGATTTGGGGGCCCTTTATTGACTTTATTAAGGACTTTGATGTTTCTGATGACTTGACTAATTTTTGAATCCTTTGCAGCCATGTATTGTATCTAGAGGTGATTACCTCCTAAAATCCAAAAGAGAAGCTATGTTCTGAAAGGCCCTGTTTTATGTGTTATTCTCGGGTTATTTTATTTTATTTTTGTCATTGTTTTTCTTTCTATATTTGTTCTCTATATTTGTACAAAACATGTTATACTGAACTGCCTAAGTACAAGTATAATTGAAAATTGTATCACTTTGGAAAAAAAAGACCCATAATAAAATGTTTATGGAAAAAAAAAATAGTACTACAAACTTGTACAATCTGTGCCAAGGAGCATGAACACATGCTAACAATACATATTCCATTACTTGGTATCTTTTTCCTTTTTATCGTCAAAAAACTGAATGTGGAGACTAGCTGTGGTTTATATCTTCAGGCGGTATGAAGAAGACTTGTACTGGAGACGAATGGAGGAAGAGCAGCACCACTGGGATGAGAGACGTCGCATACCAGATGGAGGGTATCCACAGGGACCTCCTGGTCTCCTTGGAGTCCGGCCTGGGATGCCCGGCCTTCAGCCCCAGGGTCCTGTGGTAGGGCCTCTTGATTGTGCTAGTGCAGTGTGGCTTAGTGTGTTGCTAGTGACCAAAAATTGATAACTCTTGACAATTCAGAATAGTTTGCTATGGCATTTTGTTCACTAGAACTTGACAAGGGGAATTTATTTTATGTAGTTATCTAGGTTAACTTTTTGCTGAGGAAAAAAAATACAGATTTTGGGAGACCAAGAAGAAGCTTTTGTGTTTTTTTTTTTAATAAACATTATAATAATTGCATTTCCCCCCTTTTATAAAAAAACAACAAATAGTTGCAGTGAAAAATGGCTGCACACCATGCCTCATAAGACAAATTTTGTCTTATGCAGAGGAAAACTTTTTCTGTAGACTTTCTCTTCTTCATCAAGTTGATCAAAATATTCAGGTCCCCTTTATGGTTTGCTATTCGTGTCCTAAGTTGCCAGGCAGAGTCCTTTTGTATGTTCAGCTTCTGGCACGGTAAATAACCTCATTCTTAAGTGGAAAGTTAGGAGATTCTCAGCCAGCCTGAACTTGCTCAGACCTATTTCAGGCTAAACTTTTGACACTGTCGTTTCCGGAGAAGCTCTGCCTGCATTTTTTAAAATACAATTTACATTTTATTTTACAACAAACTACATATCACACACTGATTGATTACATAGTTTTTTGGTTATTTGGTTAGTTCAATGCATAATCTATACAAATACAGTGTAACTATTGTTAAAACCACTCCTCACCATCACTCTTTTTCTTATAGTAATCACAATCAAACAAGTAGCTAAGCATTTTGAAAAACATAATTAATGTTTACCGAAATGTCACTATATTCAACACAGTCTTGCTGATTCTTTCAGCCCCCACGTCGGCCTGATTCTTCTGATGACCGCTATGTCATGACTAAGCACGCAGCCATCTACCCATCAGAAGATGAGCTCCAGTCAATCCAGAAGATCGTGTCAATCACAGAACGTGCCCTCAAACTGGTCTCTGACATCATCACAGACCAGGACAAGGCTAAAGAAGAGGACAAAGATAAAAAGGAACCCTCTAAAGACAGGTGTGATTTTTAATACCTATTTTAAATTGACTGCATGCACCAAAATTAGAATGGTTAGTCTTCATTTGCATAAAAATATATTACCTTGAACTGAAGCAAATGCTATACTGTGAGACAGGCTCCAGTGCTTTTTTTTGGCTTTTTTAGTACACATTAGTGGTTAGGTCTAGCTTGGCTGAGCATGCTGGCCCAGCAGGGCAGTCATTTGCATTTCTATTTAAGTAGGGCTTTCTGCTTGTGGGTGTGTATTTCATCAATGACATGCTTGCCTTGTGTTGATGGCATTAAAAAGCTGGGGTGTTGTACAATTTTTAGTACTGGAGCGCACCTAAGATGCATGCACCTGTGTGTACATTTAGATTAACATGGTGTCTTTCAAAGGTTGTGCGACCACTACTCCTACTGTGACAAGTTTACATAATATTATGCTGTGGTCTGGGTGAATACTGTCTTCTGATTGGCTGTCAGGTGTGTTAAAACTGTGTAACCCACAAGAAGTTCAGCTCAAATTTAAGCACCACTCCAAATTCATTCCCACCCAACTTGTAACCAAAGCAACATGAAAGCATGCAGCTGTCAAAGCTATAGCCTCCTTAGCAAGTATGACAAGCAGAACTGAGTTGACAACTTGATAAAAAAAGGGAAAGAAAAATCACAGCAATGGCTGATTTTAATATGTTGTTAAAACTATTTGGAGAATAAACTTTTGAAGAATGGGATGCAGCAGATGAAAGAGAAATGGAATGAATACCATTATAGCATGGTCATACCATTATAGCATGGTCTTGCTGAATAACATTACTCAATTTCGAATGGTTGGAAGGTGAAAATGAACTGTTAATATATATCCACCAATAGAACTTATCAAGTAGTTCTAGATAAAAAAAAAAAAAATTACATTTAAAAAAAACCTACATATCTTACCTCCAACACTGAGTGTGGTCTCCACTTTGCGTCAGGTGGTTGATGACCTCCATGTCGTACCTGAAAATCATTAAACACACACCCATTCATTGAATATCTTACTTAGTCAACTGAGTAACATACAATCAAATGCCTTGTGAATAGTTTAATTGTGTTGAGTCTCAACATTTTGATCTGGTCCTGTTATGATTGTCCTTCATGCTAGTTAGCTAGCTAGCATTAGTAGAAGCCAACCACATCTATGAATCCTGCTGCTACCCAATCCTAGACCAGGATAGGCCTTAGCCCTGTGTCACAGGTTAAAAAACAGTACTAAAAATAGAAAGGATGCTATACTGCCTTTACAGTTTTTCCACAGTAGTTAAATAGACTGAAGAAAATTCTCTGCGCTGCTATCATACAGTTTGTGTCTGCTCTTTGACAGCTACCAGAAATTTTAGAGTGGAGTGTTTTCTTTCAGGTTACTCAGTGCATGAGTTGATGTTGTGAATCAGCCAAGCCAATTTAAATGTCAAATGATATTTTACTATTTTTTGGTTTTATCATCTCTTTTGCATAACATACACCTTAGTGATGATAAAATCTTAAAGCATAAGGTTGTCAAGGCTTCCACTCTTTATTACACTTGTTTTTAAATGACACGAATGAGTAAGTATTGTCACACGAATGAGTAAGTACTTCCTTTTACACAGAACATGTCACTGCACAAATTTTTTAAAACAGCGCCTTCTCAGAACAACTTTTAAAACCAGTGCCTTCATCTCTGCTGTCTGTAGCTCTGTACAACTGTTGATGTTAATCTCGTCATGGATTTTTAGGTTGGTGTTTTGATTTTTGCTCAGCAAAAACTGCTGACTGCTTGAAAAACAAAGATGACATGACTAAACTAAGCAACAAGAGCTCGAGGAAGATGAGGCTGTCGTTGAACATTTCAAAGAAGCCTACTAATGTCACGTCAGCTCGCTTGGAGGCATGTCAGACTTGCTTTGTGGAAGTCTCATAAGCTTCTTCTTCTCATATGCGGCTCAGTGTGGTTCAGCATGCTAAAATGATAATGGAAATGCAAATCAGCACTTCCAAAAGTGCCATTGGAAATGCTCCACCTATCCCTGCCCAACCTGCCACCCCTAAAACTTAAAAAAAAAAACAAAACAAAACAAAAAAAACATGCGCAATTGTATGCAGTTGGGTTTTCAGCATTTCTATCAGGTGTTTATTTGATTGACCATCCAGATAAAACTTTCAGAGCTTCAAGGCAGAGCCTGTGAATTACACTTAACACCTGTGAATGAATATAAATGTATTTTTACTTGCTACATGTACATGTGTGGTTATCCATCAGCCAAAGTGGTAAAGGACAATAAAAAAGTTCCTTTAGACATTTCTAGAAATTTCTTCTTTTCTCTCGCATTTTGTAGGCTCATACAAAATAGTAAGGTGCACAAGTAATGATTATTTTAATAAGCCTATACAAATTTTAGATGTGGATGTATTTCACATTTCATAATGTTGACATTTTTATTGTTGTTTGTTTACCTTTTTGTAACTGTCTAGAGCCCTGAAGGGAGTGATGAGGGTTGGAGTCCTGGCCAAAGGCTTGCTTCTTCGTGGGGACAAGAATGTCAATCTAGTCTTGCTCTGCTCTGATAAGCCTACCAAGGGCCTCCTTACACGCATAGTGGAGCACCTTCCCAAACAACTAACAGTACTGTCTTTACAAATATCCAACCAATTAATAACTTTTTCAGTAGTTACTTAAAGTGATATTTTTACAATATTCAATATGTGTCGTAAAATATAGTTATAAGTGTATCTAATAAATATTCCAAATGAGGAAATGTTGAGGAAAATTTTTTAATTTTTAAATTTCAGTTCAATTTTGTCACAGAGGCATTACATCTTCTAGAGTCGATTAGAATTTTTACTGGACACACTAATAACCACATTTTAGGCCACAACAAGCTGTTGTAGAAAACATTTTTGAGAAGAAAACCCTCGACCAACACACAGTGGCATGGAGGTGAGGGTTGAGAGGTCAGTTTACTCAATACAGGAGAGTGGAAAACTTAGTGTGTTCCTTGAGGAACTTGAGCCTTGCCTTAAGACCACTTTGTATGTATGCAGTGTTCATTTGTGAGGGCAGCAGTCTTTTTTTAAAGGTATGTTTCTTAACTACTGAGAAATTACTGCTAACTAGTTAGTTGTTTGTATGTATGTGTAATTTAAAATAATGTTCGCATATTTGCATCTATCTAATTTCTTTCAGATTGTAACACCAGAAAAATATGAGGTCAAGGGTTCTATCCAGGAAGCAGCCATCATGCTGACATCCTGCACTGAGCCAAAGATGCAAGTGACAATCACACTGACTTCACCTGTTATCAGAGAGGAAAATGGCCGGGATGGAGGTTGGGAAACCCATCACAGCCTTTCCCATTGCACTACTTCTCTTGTCTTTCTGCTATCTCTCTATGAACTCAGTTTCAGTATGTTGGTTGGCACCCTGAAGAGCACTGACCTGCTGGCACTCCACTGAGATTGTTTTGTTTTGTCTTAAATCCTGGCAGCTTTCTCTTAAGGTGTGATTCATTTGGTTTTTAGAAAAAAATGACACAGCAGCCAAGGAAGCACAAACTCATCATTTTTCTTTCTTTAGTTGTTGCCCCCCAACGTTTGTTTTGCAGTCTAAGACCAGCAAAAATTGAATTTTAAATACTTTATTTGTTTAAACTACTAAAACAGTTTGATATTTGAATGGATCTTTATTCAATGTATTACTGCATTTAGTGGGAAACCCATAACTTTATTTCTGGCAATTAATGCTCTAACTGTCACGGGGCAGCTCACTAAAAGCTCAAATTTTTAAAAGATGAAAGTGCCAGCAGTACTGCTCTTGGGCCTTTTGCTCTGTAACTCCTATATCTCAAATGCTATCTTTATCCTTTTAAACAAAGCATGATCAGTGTTTGCATTGTGTTAAGTCTAGTTTTCCCAGGTGAGATTCTATTTTGTTTCCTGTGTTCCAGGGGATTCTGTTTCAATTTTGTGTTAGCTATGTTAATGAGAAAGTTTAATTAGTCTGAATTAGGATACCTTTTCTCCAAATTTTGTTAAGGACACGAGGAGATAAAATAGAAAATTCCTGCAGAAGATGGAAAAGTAGACAACAGAAGGCATTTCTGTTCCTCAAGTTTAATTTGGAATCAAATGTGCAAAGATGTTTGAATTTTGCAACCCCTTCTCAAAACCAGATTTGGAACATTAGGTGATATTTTCTCACAGGAAACAAATGTACCTTTTGTGTACTGGTGAACACTTCACCTTGCTGAGGTCCCCTGTTCTGAAGTGCTCCCCTGAGTTGATTGACGTTTTCCTTTACACACATCAGATTCAAAATTGGGCTCAGTAGATAATGTGTAGACTGGTTCAGCAAAAAATGAAAGCCTTTGACAAGTTTGACATTTTGATTTCACTGACAATGAAGACCAACAATTTTAAAGATGTACCGTTATCTCTTTTAAATTAATTGACAATGGAAATATGTAGGTCATCCATGAAAAATATTATTGATCTGATTATTCAAATTTATTCTTAGGGGAGTATGGTTAAATGTTTAGGTAAGAAGGTTATGAGTAGGAAAATCTTTGTTTGGACCTGAGTACAACCTTTGGTATACAATGATTGCTAGGCTTTATTCCACTGATGTTAGGTATGCATGCAGTGATATCCTAACCCCTTTTGTTTGCTGGTAGTTCTTATGTTTTTTTCTCTTCTTCAGAACCCATTGCTTAATCCTTCCTATATTTGTAGTAAAATTTAGAAGTCCAGCACAAAGGCCCCTTTATTTTAAAAAGAGGAAAAAAGAATTCCAGTACATTGTCCCACATCAGAGGTTTGTTAAGGACCAACAGCTTCGGAAGGATTTTTGACCAAGGTTTTCTTACAACCCAAAAACTTTGCCACACCTACTATTGCCATGCCACTTTTTTATCAGGTCACTCGCTCTTAGCCATTTGCACTTACTCTATCCCTACACCAAGTGCAATATTTGAAATCATAGCCATGAAAATCCTCCTCTGTCCCACTGCTTGAGTGAGGAAAATCTGCTAAAACTCAAAACCCCATGTACTTACCAAGGTAATGGTAAGCTTTCCAGCAAAATTACCTGATAAAATTGTATTGGCCTTAAGACATTTGTGACCTTATCCCATGTATTTTAGCTTGATTCTTACCAAACACATCAGACGACTTGTCTTTTGTATCGGGTCAGTAAATTCTGACCCCTTTTCATGGAATATAATTACTTAACATACTGTACACAAGCAATGTGTATCCGTCCACTTATTGTTGGCAGTGTGTTGGTTTGTGTAGTCATTCTTTTAAATATCCATTACCTTTTTTGAAAATGCAAATTAAGCAACCAACTATAGGTTGTCATGGAAAAAAACATTGGTATGTGTGGCAATGTGTTTGTTCTTTGCCAGCCTCGCTGACCTGGTCAAACACCCATTCCTTATCACTATTTTGACACTTCAAATCCATTTTTAGATGTAACTTCGGGTATGGTGAAAGACCCAGCGGACGTCTTGGACAGGCAAAAATGCCTTGACGCTCTGGCTGCTCTGCGCCACGCTAAGTGGTTCCAGGTTCGGAACATCATTTTACTTTCTTATTGTAGCCTTATGAGATGCATTTTTTATTTGTTTATTCATTCATTTGTGTTTTAAATATTTGGTTTTCATTTTATAATAATGAGGAAAACTATCACTATTGGAAGCAAAAATATTCAAGGATGCCAACTATTTTGTCAAGGATCTGGTTAATGTCTGTAATATGTATTGATTATCTAAGTTCATTTGAAGCTCTCATAAAAAATACAATAGCAAAGAAGTGGCATCCTTGTATTCCCTTTTCAATCTTACAAGTATAGCATTATAGCTACATGTGATTCCATAAGGCTGCACAATAATTTGCACAACGTTGTGCCATCTAAAAGTGCTTTTTTGTTCGTTTGTTTTATTTTATATATTTTAGTAGAATGGGGATTGAGGGGAAAAAGGAATATCTGAGTAGTTTCCTGTGCTTTTGCGAACCTGAGCAAAAGCACAGGTAAAATAAAGCAGAGTTCCTTGGCTCTTTCAGTCCCTATATTCTCCTCTCAGGTGTACTCTTGTACTTTTAAGTACCTGTTTGTGAGATACCTGGATAAACCTGGGGTCAGGGTTTAGAAGATGGCAAGAAAAGTTCGCATTTCTTGGGCATCTTGCAAACTTTGAACTCCCTTACTAACTGTGAGGCACAAGACTACTGGGAATGGCAGCTGATTGCAAACTCTTTTGGCTCATACACACCTTAAACCATACTCAAGCTTCCATTATGCACAGTAGTGTTTGGACCTCTATGACATAACTGATTCATTTGTTGGTCCATCTCTTGTCACTCTTGGTTACTCCTTAAAAACCTAACTCTATCGCACCAAAAGGCTAGAGCCAATGGACTTCAGTCCTGTGTGATCATTATCCGAATCTTGCGGGACCTCTGTCAGCGAGTTCCTACCTGGTCGCCCTTCCCAGGATGGGTAAGTATATTATCTAAATATGCAATGAAACATCTGAAGACCTCTATGCACTTTTTGGCTTTGGGTCGTCCCTGAGAAAAGCTGTAATTCATGAGCATTCAAATGCTTCCCTTCTGCAGCATCAATTCAGACTTTGGAGTTGTGCATTGATCAATTTAAAGCACATTGCATTGCATTGTTACACTTCTCACTTGAAAAAATTATGCTTCACAGCTCAATTATGCTGTACATGTACATGTACAACTGTAACATGTTGCTTTTACCAACTAAAGTAGAAAAAAAAGTGGGGACAGGTTCATTTCAGTTTTGTAATTCATGGTTTTTGAATTATGCTACATTCAAAAAGTAGCTTTAGTCATTCCCCTCCAAGTAAATAATAACACTGCTGTTGTGTGGTTTGCAAAAAATAGCTCAAAGCAAGGCAAGAGGGTTTCTGAAATCTTTTATTGGTCCAATTTTCCTTATCTTTACATTGTCTCATGAGGTATAAATACAAAAGTGAAATATGTAGAAAGAATGTGAGCTTATAGATTAGCTCTGAAGTTTGGCTGTTGGTGTTGGTTGTTAGCAAGTTAGTAGTAACTGGATCACTAATATAGATACAAAACTTAAGAATTTAGTAATACTAAATATTATCATAGCGTCTACCTCTTCATAAAATACAAACTGACCCTGATATGGTCAGCTTCTTGAGCTTGCATACCTCAAATTTACAGATTTATGGTTGTACTAGCTGAACAAGGGCTACCAAGACAAGGCTGTTTGTTAGTTATGTTTTACTATGTCTTTGCATCAATCCATGAGTCCACATTTAAACAACTGGTGTAATTATTGGCCTTAAATACTGACTGTTGAAATGCAAGTAGATGTTGTGTGTGTTTGCAAGGCATGTGAGCCATCACTGTTCACTCTGTTTAGGCCATGGAACTGCTAGTTGAGAAGGCCATCAGTAGCGCCTCCGCCCCCCTAAGTCCAGGCGATGCACTGAGACGTGTCTTTGAATGTATTTCATCTGGGATTTTACTCCCTGGTAAGATATTGCACCTTAATTGTCCTATAAATTGATTACTTTTCTACTTTTTGGATGTTTTTTGCTATGTCTTTCAGACAAATAAACTGAGTTCTCTGCTTACAGACCACTAACAGATTCATTTGAAAAGGAGACAGTTCTTAGCATTTTGCTTTTTTACACATTAAATGACATGCAATAATGTAAACTGACTGTTCTGTCTTTTTGCAGTTACCTGTCTCTGAACATAATAATCTTTTTCCTGTGGAATTCTTTCCAAGGAATCCTTTTCCAAGACAGAAATAGCTTTACTTTGGTTTTGCTACAAAGCCACATGCCATACACTTTCAATTAGCCTAAACTTGACTATTCAGTCTCTGCTGACTGTCTGACGAAAAAGAGACTTGAGACTGAAATAGGTCACCAACTATTGGAATGAGATTTTTTCAATCATGGTCCCCTATACAATAAATCCCAATTAGTTCACTGATCTCCTAATTTGCTTACATTTCATCTAAAGGACTGCAACAACACAGCAAAACGAAGCAGCAATAATCAAGGACACCTGTGCATAGTGTAGCATCCTTCAGTTTTCATGAGTTTTCATGGCTCTTGTAATAAAAGCAGTGCTTTTGTTTTTATTTTGTTTTTTGTTTTTTTTTTTACAGTGTCTCATTTTTTGGTGATTTTTTTTTTTTTTTCAAAAAAGTCAAATGTCAGACAAATTACATTTTAATTTAATAAGATAAAGAAGACAAAAAACAAAAGTGAACCAGAAACAAAAGGAAATTAATGAAAAGTAATAACTACAGAATAATGCACATGACTTATGTCATGTGTCCGAGGCAAATTGCTACGCCCATATTGGGAAAACTTCAATCCCTTGTGAATTCTGATAAATGTACAAATGACAGGAGTTACATTGTTTAATTATGTGTGGACAAATCTTCATGTCCATATAAAGTCAAGTCTGTAAGTATTTGGCAAGTGACACATTTTGTGTTCAAGATGATCAAGATGTGATTTAAATGTAGACGCAAAGCTATAATTCAAGTGATTTTAATCGGAAATGCATTTAACCTTTTAAGAATAATCGTAATTTTTATATCTAGTCCCTCCTTTTTAAAGAGCTTAAAAGTAAATTGATAATTACCTCACATGTAGTTTTATGGTTTTATGGGCTCAGCTTTTTATGAGAAATTAAGTAAAGGAAAGGGCTGGGGTTGATTGTCAATGTAAAATTTTCATTTGGTACATACTCTTTGTAACTCTTAGCAGAGGTCCAAATTTGTGTCCATGCAAGTTAAGGAGGCCATTATCAAGTTGAAATAAACGAAAAAAACAAACAAATAAACAAACTTATCAGACAGATAACAGAAACTGGTGAGTTCACCAACACCAAAAGGTCTTGAAGATCACAGAAGACATCTAGAGTGAATAATTGCAGAATTCTTTCCTTGGTCAAGAATAATCTCTTATGCTGATCACATAGGACTGCAACAAAATGTCTGAAAAAGCCTACCTAGTTCAGAAACAAGATTGTTTAAACACATTGCAGCCTATCTTACACCCGGTGCAAAGCTGGTGTGTCAGTGATGCAGGTGGCATTGCTATCTTATACCTGGCGCAGATGCACCCAGACCAGCCAAAGCCAGGTCGTAGCGCAGAGTTCAATCATAAAACAATCTTTAGATAGTCTTTAGATACAGTGCTGCTGGCCAACATGCTGACATTTGTCTCCACAATCACGAACTGTTCTTCCCTGTTTTTCCCACTCAGCAGAGTAAAATATTTAAGTATCCCTTGGATATATTTAAAAGTAAGTAAAGTGTCCTTTGTAAATATTTTCGATCACAAGTATAAATTTTGAAGTAAACAGCGTGCATATGGGAGCATTTGTATCCCACATTTGGCTAAGATGCACACACACCTTTCATTTATGTGAGGGTTTTCCCCCCTCACATAATAACAAATTAGGAATTATTGTAATCATAATGCCTAATTAGTCTCAATAGACAAGACGGGATCACAGTTATCAGATTGTCTTTAACAGATTAGTTGCTGACAGCTTGAGCAAAATCAGTGTTTTCGTGTCAGCGTGTTAATTGAATCCAGAAAACACGATTTAACTTTGTCTTTTTTTACCCTGTCTTCTGACATCATTATAATGTTTTCTGCATTGCACAGCTGTTCTGGTAATGCCAGAAGATGAGGTAATGATTGCTGTCATCTCAGGCCACATTTTTTTTTTCATGTTTGCTTGCTTTGGTGGAACCCTGCCATCTCCATATAAGATGTGCTCACAGGCTTTGACCTGCTGAGCCTCACTTATAATTTGCTTTTCTTTAAATGAACTTGGTAGTACAGCTAAGACTGTACGTGCCGGTAAGATAAGATGTAAGATGTAAAATACCAATGCCACTTGCGCTACTGATGCATGGTGCAAATAATCCTTAAAGATAATTAGAGCTGACTCTCTAATTGGTTATTGCATTGTCAGTCAAAGACACACCTATGAAACATCTCTGAATTGATGAGGTGACAGTAAACAGCTGATAGGACTATCCTGCTGTGTACCAATGGCACAGGGGGTGGGTCAGAGCAGGATACCTCTGCTGCTCCTGAAAAAAGACAGCAAAGGTGGATTTGTACACTCCCCTGAATGAATTAAAACCTTTGCGCTTGCGCCATAGAGGAATGTAAGATAAGGCCCATTAAATCAAGATAAACTTGAACCAGAATGATAAGAAAAGAAAAGTGTAGAGAAAGGAAGGAAAAGCTCATGAATTGAAGCATACCATATTACCTGTCAAACATGTTGGAGGCAGTGGTTAGAGAGAGATGCGTAGCTGGCAGTAAAACTGGATCATTCATGTTCATTTTAATGTGCTTGCTAGAAGTAGCAGGATGAATTCTTACCTGTTTAGGACTATACCATCTACCTATATTATGCCAAAAGATGCAAAACTGATAGGGCAGCGCCTCACATTGTTGAAGGATAATGACCCAAGACATACTGCGATAGGAACCGAAGAGCTTTCCAAGACGAGGAAATGGAATATTCTTCAGTAACCAAGTCAGTCACCTGATCTCATCCCAATTGGTCATGCTTTTCATTTGTGTAAGATAATTAAATGCTGGATTAGATACCAGAAGACCCACAAACAAGCAGAAACTAAATGACGCCGAAGTGAAGACCTGGCAGAGCATCTCAAAGGAGAAAAATCAGTGTTTGGTGTTGTTTGGTGTCAGACTTCAGTTTGGAATTATGTTAGCTTGTCTTGTTAGCTGTGAAAATGAGGGGACAGAGTGCAAAAATGACTTAAATTCCTAAATGGTTTAGCCATATTTTTGTAAAAGCTTGTTGTCTCCTGACTGCACATTCATGGTCCTAAATTCTCTGAAGCACAATCCTAACACTTTCTCAAGGACAAGTCCCCATTTTATTATCATTACCCAATCTTTCTCTGCTTTGGCACACAATCATGATGCAATAGTTGTACTTTTTTTTCCCTGAAACTAATTGAACATGTTTTGGGGTCACGTCGAAGTCAGCATCTAAAAGCTGGAATGTGTGTGTACAGTTCATATCAAAGCTAACTTGCCAAATCTTTAAGCAAACTTCACGAAAATATCAGGCTACACTTTTGTATTGTCAAAACAATGTTTGAAAGTTTGATCTATACATTTGAAATTTCGGGGAATTTTAAAACTTGCTGATTCTTAAAGACCTATATTGTAATGGTGTAGAAAACTCAGAATGTGAAGAAATTAAACATAATTAATGCTGTTTCACTTCTCTTGACAGGTGGGCCAGGATTAATAGATCCATGTGAAAAGAAGCCTGTGGACACCCTAACACCTATGGGAGAACAACAAAGAGAGGATATTACCTCAAGTGCCCAAGTACAAGCTCTTGAATTATACAAAAATTATCAAGACGTTAAGATTTAGACATTAAGAAATATATTCGAAAACTGCTAGGTGGTGTGCAGTTTTAATAAGAGAAATGACTGTGCTTAGAAAAATTTTTAAAAAATTAACTTGATGGGTCATGATGGTGAGTGCTTTGAAGTCAAAGGTACATCTGAAATGTTTAAATGAGACATTCAGATGACATAGCAGGACTTTTTTGTGATTTTAATTTTAATTTTAAACAAGTACCTTGTCTTCAGTGCTTGATGATGCAAATATTATCTTTCATACTTCTAGAGAGTGCATTATAGAGTATTAATGATTTCAATTATTTAATGACAAGACGTGTCAGCCATCACAAAATGTTTGGGAATTTTTCTCTTCCCTTTACGATCATGTTCAAATCAAGGTTGGGATTGATCTCTAATTCATTTGTATGATGAGATCTACTATTCTGCCTGGTAATTTTTTGAAATGCTCTTTCTTTATTTCTACATAGTTTGCCTTGAGGCTGCTGGCATTCCGTCAGATCCATAAAGTACTGGGCATGGACCCTCTGCCACAGATAAACCCACGCTTCAATGTCCGCAACAGCCGCAAGCGCCGCCGTGACAACAGTGATGGTACAGACAGCTTTGAGGGTGAAGGCAAAAAGGACAAGAAAGATTATGATAGTTTCTAAGCTTCTCTGTAACTAATTAAAGTTATCTACACATAAAATGTACTAACGTGTTGTATGCACAGTCTCCTGTGCATTGGCTAAGTCCATTGTTTTTTATTTGAGTGTTTTTTGTTTGTTTGTTTGTTATTCAAATTCCTAAGATGTATCAGTGTAACTGCAGCCTCACACTGTATTACACAAGAAGAAATGTCAATTTGTTAGCTGCTTTAATTGTAGATTTCTTAAAGTTGGGTTGTGACTAGAAAAATGCGTTTTTAACTGATGTGCTTCTCAAAAAGAAGTATTGATAGCTGTGGCCTCTTAAGCTTTTGCTGCTGCTTCCCTGAGCTGTGTTCTTGTTTAATTGTAAGGTTGAGTTCACAGGATCAAAAATGGAGCCAGCTTTGCATTGTGTATCAGGAGGAAAGGCAGTGATAAATGTAAATGCCTTTATTCATCTGTATAGGTGCATTCAGAGTCAACTGTGCTGTTGTTATTGTGAAGCATTTATTTGGCCAGCTTAGTTTTCAACGTTTTTCTTTTGAAAAAGAATATCTGTGCTTAATGCAAGTGATGTTTGATGCTGTGGTCTTGTTTTGTCTCAATGCTAGGCTACACTTAAGATAAAATACCTATGAGGCATTGCACAAAATTTCAAAAAGAACTCTACCTGTTGATAGATTTTGTTAATAGCGAAGTTGTCAGCCCTAAATGTCAGTGTTGTCTTTTCACTTTCAAATCAATGAAAGTATTTGTATAATCCTTAATAGATAAAAACACTTTGGTTGATGGAAACATGGCCATGTTCACATTGTTTTTTTTGTTCTTGTTTTTTTTTTTTTACCCTTGCTTTAAAATTTTGTTTTCTTGGTTGATAAAGAACTTTATTGGCATGCTTGCTATTAAACTTGGTTAGGTGCTAAGTTCAATACTGAAAACAACAAAAATCATGACTGGGAATGGGAGGGATAACAATGTAATTGCCCTGCAGTGTAGGTTGTGTTGTGAATGCTTGTTATGTTCGGCACTCTGCTTTATAATAACAATAGCAGAATAAAAACATTTCCAGATTAAACGGTTGTGTATTAAGCAACTTGGTTTTCCTCATGATTTACAATGTAAACCAGGGTTTGCTTGTAGCCTACTTTCCAAGCTACTCCCTGTATATAATAACCCTAATCTGACACCTTAATAAACTCCTCAGTCTCCTTTTTGAGTTGTAGTCTAAAGGTTTTGGGTGCACTTTGGAACCACATCATCAAATAAGAGAAAATGGAACAGATGATTTGGAATAATTACATCTAAAAAAATTAAAGCTGCAAGCAGGGGTGTTGCCAGAGCTGATCAGGTCCCCCACCACACATCACTTTTTTTCTTCTTGAAAGCCTGCAGAGTGCAGCACTGGCTTTATTATTGTGCCAGGAAAGTATGCTTGCTTTATGGGCAGGTGTTTTCTTGTGCTCTGAAACTTTTTACCAGGCCAGTGCCAGCAAAGGTAAACGGTAAATGGACTGTACCTATATATCACTTTTCTTATCTTTTTGATTTAGCATTCACCCATTTAGGCACACATTCATACACTTCTGCCAGGTGGCTTCTCTACAAGAGCCAACCTACTCATCAGGAACTCATACACATTCACATTCATTCACAGCCACACACACTGGCATAGCCACCGGGAGCAATTTGGGGTTCAGTATCTATAAAATTCCTACATGAAAAACAAAAAGCTGCATCTCTAGATGCAAAATATTCCAAACAGGGAAAGCTTACAAACCAGTTTAAATTTAAAAGACTGCTTTTTTAACCCAAAGTTGTGCCAGGGATACTGCCTGTTTGAGGCCACATTGCTTTTCCCACCAAGTCACCAATGTTTCCCTCTACATTATGACCAGTTTGTCTGTGTAGATTCTCATTCATATAGGTCATGATCAGCGTTGGTAATAATAACGGCGTTACTAACGGCGTTACTAAACGTTTTTTCAGTAACGAGTAATCTAATTGATTACTTTTCCCATCGTTGCAACGCCGTTGGGTGATGATGATTGCAATTGCAAATGCGATGATGATTGGCTGGGTGGGCGGATCATGCCCTGCTCACGCTGCCTCACTGCACGCGCTGACTGCTAAACACAACAAGACAGCGACAATGGCGTCGAGCCCGGGACGTTCAAAGGTAGCGTTACTTTGCTGAGTAACTAATTACTCTTACAGTGAGGTAACTGAGTTACTAATTCAATTACTTTTTGGGAGAAGTAATTTGTAATTGTAACTAATTACTTTTTTAAAGTAAGATGACCAACACTGCTCGTGAGATAAATTAATGTTACAATCTTAACACACATTAAAAACACATCAAAAATTGACATAGCTCATTTTTGCTAGCTAACTACATCTTCACCTACAGTACATGCAATTTTCTTCTATAAGAAGAAAGAGAGAGTCTTTAAAAGCAGAGCTTTAAGTGTCGATTTGAGGCACAACAAGCACCTTATTGTGTAACTGTTGTTTTTTTAAAATGTTTGCAAAACAGTTGTGTTCAGATGAGGTTAGGGACATGACCTCTCCCTTAAGGCAGCGTCTGGAGCTCCAAAATCATCACATCATGATCTAAAGACAGGTTGTACTTTTTTACTTTTGGCATATGAACACTTGTTTACATTTACAGTAGAAGTGCCTCTTAAGTGCTTAAAGCAAGGCGAGGCACATATATTTATATTGCAGCATCCCACCCAAAGCAACTCAAGGGGCTTTACAGTGGAATAGAAATTCATTAAAAGTAAGACATTTAGAAAACAATTAAATTGCAATTAAAATACAATATAAATAAAAAACTGACAAATAAATAATTTTAAATTTTGAAAGAGGTTGCAATTAAAAGATGACAACAAAAACTACATTTGACAGAACTATTTGGCAAATATAGAGGAGTAAAAAGTTTATTACTGACTCAAAAATATTATTAGTGAAAGTAGAAGTACAGCTTTAATAAAAAAATAACATGAAACTTACGTAAACTACTTTTTATATATGTGATAAAATGCCAAGATTCTTATCTTGCTCAAGGAAGTTGTTTTTGGGTTCAAGCCCCAACAGGGCAAAACACTATTGTCTTTTTGCTTGATTATTAAAATTTATCTTCTTTATAATTGCTTCATAAAAAAACTAGATGGTGCAGTAATTAATGCCCAAAAATGACATTTTTTAAGGCCAAGCCCCTCCAACCATAAGTGCAATTGACCTGGAATACGAAATCCTGGTCCTGCTTCATGTGCTAGTAGAAAGCCTCTTGGACCATATATGTCTGCAAGAATGGATATTTACTACTTAATTCTCTATTTTACTCTATCAATACTTAATGACCATAGAGCATTGCAGGAATGAGAGAAACTCAAATTGAATGAGCATGGTTGGTTGAAAAACATAATAGCAGCTGGACCTTTTTCCCCAAGTTTTCAGTGCTCCTCTCCCTACAATTAGGGACTGTTTTGTTTAAATTGCTCAGGCTGGGTTTGCTTCCTTCCTCACTAAACATGGCATATGTAACTTACCTTGTGCAAGGCTATTTTGCTGTTCAACAAAGGTGCTAAGATTCTAGCAAAGGTTTTTGCTAACAGATCAGAGGAAGTCCTCCACCAGATAATTTCTGCTGACCAGACAGACTCAGCTAAAGAATTTTCACTGCTTTTTCATGTCATTCGTCTCTTTGATGTGCTGTGTTCACTCTCTGATGATAAAGTCCCAGAGTGCATTGCATCCTCACACACAGAGAAAGCATTTGATTGAGTCAAGTTGAGATACTTATTTACAGTTTTGGAAAGATTTAGATCAGGTTATGGTATTTTTATAGCCTGGATTAATTTGTTATATGCTTCCCCCACTGCAACGATTCCCTCTACCTTAGGCCATGGATCGCACCAAGATTGCCCATAGAGTCAGACCCTCTACAACCTAGCTTTTTAACCGCTTGCCATTACTTTTCATTGGCACTGACATTGCTTGTATTTAGAGGGGGACATGGTACATAACATGTTTTCACAAGCAAATGACCTCCTAGTATTAGTTTCAAAGCCAACAACCTCTTAATAAGCTGTATATAAATCCATACCCTGATAAAACATTAATCAAAACAAAAGTTAACTATTCCGAATCAATAATGAAGCATTTGAAATAAATTTCAGTTCTGCCCTTGACATTAATTTGCTCCTGACTTTATGTAAATTACTGAAGCTTTTGTTTGCCCATTCAAGCTTTTATACTGCACCCTAAAATTAAATTGATATTGAAACTATTATTTTAAGGTCAAAAAGTTACGTATTGTTGCTTTGAACCTATGGTTAATTCAAAAGTTCAACACACTATTTGTCAAGCATGAAAAATCTATTAACATTTCTATGTCCACAAGCCGATATTCAAATGATACTAAAACTGACCAAGTCATCCTTTGGTACTATATCACAAGTTTCTACTGAGGTTTAGTTTAAACAGATAAAAAATACACCAATAATTTGTGAATTATATCACAATTTGTTTTTGCTAGTGGGATAAATTAATGCATTATCACTAGATAACATTATCACTGAATAGCAAGGCTGGTTTTCCCTTGATACCAAGATTATTAAAACAAGTTTTATTATCACTTGATAATGCATTAATTTATCCTTTTATTACTAGAAAACAAGTCTTTTCATCCAGTGACACATTCATTTAGCCTGTTATCACAACATAACAACCCGTTATCCCATAATAATGGGCTGATTATTTTATGAACAGAATGAAAAAATATAGCAGCAACCATGGCTGCTCTAGGCTTCCGTACATTGTTGTATAAGAAGGTGTTTGGAATGACATGTTTGCTCCAGTGGTTATATGCAAATTTATGGCCAAGGATGTCAACTCCACTGTTGAGATGCAAGTTTCAATAAATAATGTCATCACCCCTGTCCTATGTGCATTTGTGCAAAGACCATCTAAAATTAACAATAATTTTATTTAGGAATTCTCCAATGTTTTTTTCATTTTTAGCCTGTCACTTTGATAAACTGTTGATTTTAGGGGATTTAAACATCACCATTTGTTAACCATCAAAACCTTTGGTCAACAAATTTTTACACCTCATGGACTCTTCCAGTCTTATTCAATTGGTATTGGGTCCAACACATTAGAAAAACCTTGAAATTGTTGACACCGGTGTCTCTGGCTATTTAATATTTAGGTTTGAAACAAAACTGTTAAAATCTGCCCGCTTATTCAGACCATAATTGATAACTGTTTAACAAATGAAGTCATCCCAACTAGTATGCAATGGGACAACCCCTACCAAGGAAATGGGCTCCAACTTGCAGAATGATGATACTGATAGTAAGCAATGGGAAAAAAGAAAACATCTGATCATGTGGCTGTTAATGAGAGTTTTATAGCTGATTTCATTAAATATACACACAGTTAAAAAAAAAAAGAAAATCAAAGAGTCCTTGCAGTATTGTTCCTGTGGTTGAAAGAAACCTTGTTACATCACTTATTCTTTGACTTTGATGTTGACCGTCCCTTTTGTCTCTGTGTGTTTCAGGTAAAATCAACAAACAGTCCATCTGTCCGTCTATTTCTGTCTATCTTCAACCTATATCTCTCTGTTTCTGCTTTCTTACTCTGTTCATCTGTCCTTTTACCTATTGGGCTGGACAGCAGCATGCTTATATGTTTGCCAGCAGCACAAACAGAAGCATTATGGAAGTGAAAGAACGACGTCCATACTGTTCACTCTCCAAGAGCAACAAGGACAAAGAGGGACCTTACACAGGTGAGATAGCTCAGTTGTCATTCATTTGCTCACTTTTTCAAGGCTGTTTAACAAAACTGTTAACATTTCTGAAATAAATTTGATCAGTGCTTTCTTTTCAGACATTTGGATGATTTAATTGTGAGAAGCTTATATTACAAGCTGAACAGCTATGTATGCACAACTAACTGGCATTCAGAATTAATCGAAGACTAGGTGGATGAAGGTGCTGGTACTGATGTGTTGATACATGCTGGAAGAGTTAATAATAGTAATATCAAATTTATTGATATTATCCCCCCCTTGGGGAAACGTATATCAAAGGCTGTGGCTGTGCAGCACCCATTTGCGTGTTTTTTGTGGTCTGAGTAACCCTCGCAATCACGGGAAGGACATTCAGTCTCCACACAACTACACCACCATACCATCAAATCTTTCTGTAAAATCTTTAAATGATCTGTAAAATTGCACGTGTGCTAAAGATGTGATGGTTGCAACTAATTGCAGAGCCTTCCTGTCCTGGACCATGCACATTCCATGGAAATTTTTGAATTTTCTTGTCAAGAAAGCTTTCTATAGCTTTTCTGTAAAGGTTCAAAGGAGTTTTACATGAAAAAAATTGCTTTGCTAAGCATTATAAAAAAAATCTGTTTCTTGGTTCCTTTCATTTATTTGTTAGTTAGTTTGTTTGTTTATCGGGGATATGATGTCCACAACTCTGTGATGTTTCCTGAGATGTCAATTGCCTCTTTTTTAAAAAAAGTTAACTTTCAGCTCCTAATTTCTCTCTAAGAATTCTGACCGTCTGGGCTCTGTTTGTGAGGAAGTCCAATATCCAGTTGCAGAGAGTGCAACCTAAGCCAGTAGTGTTAAGTTTTGTAATAGTTTTATGAGGAGACTCTGTTAAACTATAAACAACATACAGGATTTTGACATGGGTAATGTTACCTTCAAAGTTTTTTGGAGATGGCATCCTCTGTGTATCTGTAGGTTCTGAATGCAAACAGATGAAAGTCCAGGGTTAGAGATGCCGTGAAATATTGTGTTACTGCTGTTTAAAAGGAGTGCAGTTGGTGCTGTTTGAGATGTTTAATTTAATGTGCTGAATAGACAGTTTTTCAAGACATTTTTTCAGGTAAAATGGTAGCTGTCTTAAAACAGGTTGGAACAATCTCCTGTGACGATGATGGGTCAAAATGTTGGTAATAACATCCGTCATCTGATTGGCACATAGTTGGAGTACACTACTGGAGATATTATCAGTACAATAGCTTTACTCATTTTAACTCTCAGTAGGATTCTTCTGCTTCTGCACAACTGACTGCCACTTTTCGCTCTTGTTCTTTTGTTTTGCACACATTTTGTGTTATGTTGTTTTAATAAAGTACATCTATCTATCTATCTATCTATCTATCTATCTATCTATCTATCTATCTATCTATCTATCTATCTATCTATCT
>JAPZDV010000022.1:6124238-6154087 GCA_029814665.1 Acanthurus lineatus
AGTGGCATTATTACTCGAACTTTAACTGATCAAGAGAGAGTAACGTGTGCATCTCTGCAGGCTGCCTGGGTGCTTTGAAAACATAACCAGCCTTTCACGGAAAGTGAGGAATGTAGCCTAAATAAAGTCATAATAGAGTGGGGATTACTGATAGTTAAGAGTCTCAGTTGTTGCTGTTCTCAATTGCTTTAATAGTGTGGACCACATGATATTTTCTCTTTGATCCGCACAATTTTGGAATCCAGTTGCTGGCCGGATTGGAAGGTTCGGTGGGCTGGATTCGGCCTGCGGGACGCCAGTTGATGATCACTGCATTACATGCTGAGTTTAGACAGCAATCTCGCAACCATGACTGAGGCTGGTGGTGTGTAACATTAAATTACAGTACTGCAGTATTTTGGAGACATGCCTACAGTCTGTAACCGAGGAATTTTCATATTGTTGTATACTGTTTTAGGGTATGCTGTTATATCCCTAGACAGCACAAGGCTTGAGATGTGATAGAAAGAGAAAAAGTGGGTGAAGATAAAGAGAACACCAACACAAACAACAACAACAGTGACTACAGCAACTATAACAATGACAACAGTAATAACAGTAGACTTTACAATAGTGTCAATATTGGCAGTAAGAAAAAGAAAACTTCATACAAATAAAAGCATTAACACTTGTATCAACCTGGCACAGGGGCCACACCCAAATGGCAAAGGCCTCCAGGAGACCAGCAAAAAGCCCCCCCCCCCACACAGGGGATGGCTGCAAGGTTGCAGTACAGCCAGGGACTCGGGGTCAGACACCATTGACCCACCCAAGCTCAGGAGGCTGGTCTGGCCAGGCACGAAAGCCCCCAAACCCCTGACCCACCAGAGCTTCCCAACACCTGGAGGCAGAGACTCCACACACCCCCACAATGTCTGTTACAGGTCAGACCTACAGCCAACAATGGTTAACCGTCACAGGCCCATCAGGCCAGCTAATCATCAGACACTCACTGCAACCAGGATCCACTGCCATCAGTCCAGAACCCATGGTGTGAAGCCACAACCCCTCAATGACACTGCATGATGAGATTAATTACTGGGGACCAGATGTGCTCAAATTCTGTCAGTTGATTTTTTTCCACAAGCAGACATTCTCTCCATAGAGATGTGGTGTAACAAAAGACTTTTATATTGAGTTATACTTAAAAAGATTTAGTGACAGGTCTACAAGGCCACACTATCAGATAACTATCTGATAGCCCCCAATGCAGCTCTAGCAGATATTTGAATGTGTGAGACCCATTTAATACATTCTTTGTCATGTGTAGTGAATTCTATGGAGAATCTTATATGTGGCGGTTTAGTTTTCCATAGAAATTTGGAGCTGCTAGAGTCTAACGATTTGAACCAAGCCAGAGGGGGTTAAGTTGGGACCATTGAGAAAATATAATTAAATTTTGGCAGGAACATCATTTTTACTGCTGCTACTCTTCTAATAAGTGATGTGGGTAGTGTTCTCCACTGAGTGAAGTTATCCTCTATTGTTTAATTAAGGGAATGTGTTTTAACTGTGTTAGGTCAGACTCCTGGTGGAGATATTAATGCCTAAATGTCTGATGCCTCCAGACTGTAGCAGAGCGGCTGAAAAGACATGAAAATCAGACTTTATAGGTAGAACAGTTGATTTATTTCAATTAATTGAGTGAAATAGATGAGAATTTGTCTATGAGTGTTGTTGTCTCAGAAAGAGAACCTTGTGCATTTTGTAGGAAAAGTAATACATCATCAGCATAAACGCTTATCTCATGGTTCACATTTGCTGTTTAAATATCTTTATTATTGTTGTTTTGCCGAAAAACAGCTGCAAGTGATTCAATAAATATGGCTTAAAGTGTGAGAGAGAGCGGACAATCCCGCCTGGTGCCCCTTTGGAGATTGAAGCTTGAAGAAGTTCTAAGCATTGGGTGAGATATACAATACTTTAATCTAGGAAAGAAAACTATTTCCAAATCAAAATTCCTGTAATGTGGCAAAGAGGAATTTCCTATTCACCATATCAAAGGCTTTTTCTGCATCTATGAGAATTATGGCTTCCTTATTATGATTGTTACAGTAGTCTATCAAATTAATCAGTCTGTGTCATAATGGTAGAGTGTCAACCCTCAACATACCCAGTTTGGCTAGTGAGTTGTTATTTTTTTAGTTCTTCTGGCCAATGCTTTACTGATGATTTTAAGATCTGCATTTATAAGGGATATTATAAGGGATATTGGAATGCAAGATGGGAATACAGGGTCTTTATCTCATTCAAATTCGGTGACGTACGTGCATTAAGTTTGCGCTGGGGACTGCTATGATTGGTGGAACTCACAAGAGGCTGGCCAAAATTGCGGAAAAGTCACGGTGATTGGACAAAATTGCAAGGTCACGCAGAATTCACGGAGATTGGTTGAATTCCTGTGAATTGTTGCGATCGCAACAGCATCGCGAATTCCTGGAGGGACTGGTTAAAAAGTAGGTAGAGCAACCAGAAGACCCTCGAGAACAACCACACCTAGGACTGCACACGTATTGGTGAAAAGCTTAAAGGAGAAGCAGGAGCAGCATGTAGTCAGGAACTATAGTGGTACTAATTAGGCAAATTAAGGCTAATCAAACATGAAATTATTTCTGGTTAGATTTCACTAACCGTAAAAGAAATAAATAGAGCTTAGCATGATGATATAGCATATATTGATCATAGCAATTCATTGGGAACTCAGCTTTTTGAGCATCAAGGATATCTTTATCCTCAGGATGGAGATAATGCTCGTAGGCGGATGATGACTATCTGCCCGTAGCCTTAAGTGTTGCGGTCCTTGTTTAACTCTATGATCAGAATGAAACTTGTAGCATGATTTGTCTGTGTAATAGACTTAGAACTAATGAAAAGATGTACAGTATTTGTGATGATGTAAGTGTATGGATGAATCTGGTAATCTGGTAATCAGGCAACTTGTAAATGTCCTATGAAGCTGATGATTTCAGTGTCGTCACTGTGGAGTTAACATCAACTGGCAGAGGTGTAACTATTCTCCAGCTTCCAACAAGAAAAAATACCAGAAGTAAAGTAGAATTTTGTGGTGGCTACACTTCTCTATCAAAATTGACTCTCCCATGGTACTAAGTTATAAATAGGTTTTATACTGTCAGTGGTTGTATTGTTACATTCCCTGGGTTCTGCAGGACAAAGTAACAGTCTAAAAGATGGATTGCTAAGAGCTCTCCATGTGCAATAGGATTGCAATGGCTTCAGGAAAAACTGTGGATGCGGCTGTGGCATTCCTTGTCCCCCGCCTTAACTCCCTTTTTCCAAAAACCATCTGAAGCAGCACACAGCAGCTTATTGTTTGGCTTGACTGTATGCCGCTACCAAGAGCCACTTTCAAGAACAGAGCTCAGTTCCCTGTTGAGCTGAAGGCTCAATAGCCACAGACCTAAGGCAGTGTTTTTCAACCGGTGTGCTGTGTTGATCAACAGTGTTGACAATGGCATATTATTTGCAGATAATAATTAATTTGTTTTCAAAAAATGCTTTTTAGACCAATTAGGTGAAATTTCCGGTGCCGTGGGAGATCATCAGGTGTGCCATGGCATGTCAGTTGAAAAACACTGACCTAAGGGCTTTCATATTGTTTCTGAACAAGTATGCACATGATGGTTCTCCTCCTCATCGTCATCGTCAGTAGCAGTTGTAAAGTAAACTCCCTCAAAACAGAATTGTAGCAAATGCTGCATGTTCTTTTTTTAAAATGTTGGAAAACTAATAATAATAAAAGATCGAATGTATAAGCTTAGTTTTGATGAATCAGGACTTTATTTCCACCTTCAGCTCCGAGATAAAGATGTTTCAAAATTTGAGGAATTATTTGTTACAATGAAAATGCTTCTTTAGCTCCTGGGCAGTGAAGAGAATTTGAAAAGGAGCCAGTGTGAAATATACAACTCCGCAACTGCTCAGCTGGGGAGAAACTCTGCTACAGCTGCTTGAAACAACCCCTGTTAACATCCAAAGGACACCACACACAGCAGACAGAAGTTGTCTAAGAGATTTACATTGAGGATTTATTACACACATTCTTTGCAGATGGGGACAATAACCCTGCCAGGGCTGGGACATGACTAAAAAAACACAACAGTGAAGCTCCATCAAGTGGTTTATTCATTGTCTCTAATTCTGCCCTGCAGCATGTGTCTCTTACCCAGAGAAGAGCTTGTTTCTCTTGGTCTCTCAGTACTGTTTAGGATCTGCCAAGAAGTCCAAGAGCAAGACAATCTGAAATATAACAGGTGTTAAAATTCAATTTGTGAAGACCCAACAACTGAAAGCATTTCTCACATGAGCAAGCACTTGGCAAATATGGTAAGGAAAAACTTCCTTTTAACAGGCAGAGACCTTGGTACAGATCCAGGCTTAGAGGTAGGCAGCCATCTGATGGGACTGGTCAGGTTAAGAGGGGGATCACATGGCAAAAATAAAAACCAAGAAAAAAGGAGAAATAGACTGAATACATGAGTTATGTAAGCTTACTATAATTGTGTCATGTTACATGTGTGTTTTACTTTTTAATATTACTCAGTGCTTTTTTAAATACTTTGAATTGCCCCTGTATGAAATGTTCTGTGCTGATGATCTTAACCTCCACTTGCCAGTTTATTGATAAATGAAAATTCAGATCATTAGATTGTGTGGCTGTATTATTAGTGTTGTAAATAGTATCTCAATATAATATTTTAAAGTATCTGATGTATTTTTAAAATAAAGGCATAGGCCAGTTTGAAATCTTCATGACTACAATGCCTTTAGGTTGTTAATTAGCGTTATTGGATGAGACATATTTTTACTATCTCAGTAACCGTATTAGTCTGAGTTTCCCACCCAAAGAAAGCCTCTCTGTCTGTCTTATGGTCACCTCTGTAGTACACTTCAACTTTTTGTACACTTTTTCAACTTGTACTCCTTTTCACTTTTCCTCACATTCCTTTATGATGATTGTAGCACCATAGCACCACATATCCCTTCAGCCCCCTGTATATTTTTGTATTTTAGAATCCAGTTCTTCAGCTGGTTTAAAACATAAGGTTATTAACAAGACATGCAGCATGCTATTCATTAACACTCATTATTTTCGGTTACACAGCTGGCCAGTGGTTGCTGCCCTCAGGCCCCTAAGTAGATTTCTCATTGTTTGATTAGCTTCCTGCCTCTTCAGACCTTTTTAACAGTGCACTTAAATAGTGTGAATTATACAAGAAAGGGGATTTTAATTTCAAAATGTATTGTTTGAACAGATCTACCTCTCATACAACCATTGTTTTTTGTATCTTTTACACACTTCTCCTTGTGCGGGCCTTAGACTAAAATATTCCTTCAAATTTACCCTGAAACCACGATAATTATGAGTTTAATTTACTTTTATATTCTGGGATCTTTAAGTTACAAATAATTGTTTATTATCCTAACAGAGTAAACAATAAAGTCACACATATTATAATCAAACTCTTGATTTGCTGAGTGCTTTATGTAACTTTTACTCTGGTGGGTTTATATTAGATATTTAACAGGGGGATATTTCCCTCTGTTGGTTGAGCAGAAGTGGTGGGCTTGGATTTTGGCAGCAGCAGCAGCAGGAGAGTTATCTTTGAAAGAGAGGTCAGGTTTATCCTTTATCATTTGATTAGTGAGTGATTTTGAGTATAGGTATTTGAAGCGTTATCCTCTTCATGTTATTTTCTGCACTTAACCAATCTCTCTTGGGATAAATGGCAGCCACTGTGCAGTGCCTGGGGACCAGAGATGTTCACAAGTCTTTTTTTGCAAGTCCAAATCAAGTCTCAAGTCTTCGGTCATGAGTCCAAGTCAAGTCTCGAGTCTTTGTGGGGTGAGACTTTGTCAAGTCTCAAGTCTTTGGTCACAAGTCCAAGTCAAGTCTCAAGTCTCTAAAAAATAAATCTCTCATTTCTCTTGTTTTTTTAATGAGCCTTCTATCATCTGCTGCTATTCAGTCTACTAAGAATACTGCACAGCTGTATCTAAGAAATTTAAAGCATCTGCTGTATTATTATCCCTCCTTTATCTATTAGCATAAAGTATCAGTACTGATTAGTTACAGGGTACAATGCAACATGAAGAAAACACACAATAAATGATTTCCTTTAAAGGAAACTGTAGTCTTCCAACATGAACATACAGTTACAATATATCTTGCCCCCTATTGTGCGGGCTCAGTCGGACCATAATAAGAACGAAGATGTAGAAAATGTTACACCTCACCCAGTCAAAGGCATTGTAGGCTAATTAATACCCTTCTAATTAGTGCAAAACATCACACTTTAGCTAAATGCAAACAACTTGTAAACAAAACACTTAAAAGTACTTAAAACACTTGTATATGTTACTTCTGTGCCATTCGCTATTAAAAAAAATTTGTTCACAGAAAAAAGCAAAACTATTGCTGCCACATTATCTGAAAAATACTTTAAGTCTATAAACTGGTGATATCAAAACATGACCAGTTTTGTTCCAAAAGACACTTTTCTTTGCATGATAAAAATGATTCCTTGCATAAAAGTAAAACTCAAAAAGGAATATTATTGGAGTTATTGGCTAGCTTGACTTGTTTACTAATGAAACGAAAAGTAATCTTTTTGTGGAAACAATCAATGGTGTTGTTTTGCCTAGAACAAAATATTTAACTATAATAAATCTAAGTAGCAAGCTAAGTTAAACATAGCTGATGCTGAGCTAAACATGTTTGCTAACTGTCCATATGCGCAAATGTGAATGACCTATCCGGGTGAGTTTTCAGGGGCCTGATAAAGTTTGAAGCGGTTGATCCCGCGTCCTTAATCTCGGTACCGCAGACTTTGCAGTCAGCGCTTCTTTTGTTGGTGCCGTCTTGTTTGAAGTTTTTATAACAAAACGTAATTACAAAGGGTCCAGCAGCAGCTGCGGGTGTGTCGGTCACCATAGTGTCATCTGCGGTACTAATGCGCAGGGCGTAATATGGTTACCGTGCCAAAAAGGAGGGAATGACATTAAGCTCGTCAGACGTTTCAGTTTCCCCAATGTTAATGCGCCAAAAAAAGAAAAGGAAGGAAAAAAGAAAACATAATGATTGTTCGCGAGTCCCAAAACACGAGTCCGAGTCGAGTCTGAAGTCTTTTGAGCACGAGTCCAAGTCAAGTCTGAAGTCTCTCTTTGTGCGACTCAAGTGCGACTCAAGTGCGAGTCGCAAACTCGAGTCCCCATCTCCGGGCCTTCTCCCATTCCACCTGTGATGCTCAAGCCCTGGCAGCTATGTAGGATGCAGCAAAGTATGGTCTTGGCCATATGCCAGCTATTGAGCCAACTGCTTCACTCATCCTTGCAGCTGATGAGGCTCTGAGGCCAGATGCAAGGTGTCCCCGGCCTGTGTAGAGTTACTGATGACCTCCAGTGTAAAGCTTATAATGCTGCCAAGTGTATTTGCCTTTAGTAACTCTCTTTCCCACCTTATACTGTACTTGCCCTCTCAGCCTTGTCTGCAGCACGGACCAGGGGAAGCTTCCGTTCAGAATCTCAGTGACGCTTTGCTGCAGGCTTTTGCACTCATGTTAAGAGAGCTGGAGACGCTGATGTCTACTTTGGTACAGGCTCGTCGCCAGGTCTGGCTAGCACATGTGGGCATGTAGGAGGGTTCTCCATTCTGTTCATGTGCATCTAGGCGAGCTGTTTGGGTCAGCCGCTGTGGAGGTGTGACAGCGGACTGCTCAAGCCAGCCAAGCCAACCAGGCAGCAGCTGTGGGGGCTTTACGGCTGCCCTCCAGGCAGCCGCAGGTCTCAGAGTCTCTTCATCACCTCCACAAGGCCTCTGGAGGCTGGAGGACTAGGCACTGAAGCCAGGGTGGCAGTTGTCAGATACTTTATGCAGAGCAGCTCAGTTAGTGGGCTGCTCACACACCAGACCCCTGGGTTATTTCCATCTTAACTCTGGTGTACTCACTGCAGTTCTGATGCCGGCTCCCAGCCTCTGGCCGGCTCAAAATGACCATCAACCATCTATCAAAATCTTTAGCTATCAGTCAGGATTTGTCCACCCTCCTGAACAAAGCTGCCATTGAGCCAGTGGATCCCCTGCTACAGCCCTGGGGGTTCTACTCGACTTAGTTTTTGGTGCCAAAGAAAGATAGTGAATTTCAACCAATACTGGACCTAAGGGGACTCTATAGGTTCCTGAAGGTTTGCCATTTCATATGTTGAGCACGTCAGACATTCGGCCAATTTGCCTGAAAGTGGTTCATATTCATAAACATAAGGGATGTTTATTTTCATGTTCCCAATGCACCTCAACACAGGCCCTTTCTGAGGTTTGCTGGTGTGCTAGAGCTTCGGGCTGTGCACCTGACAAAGAGGCATTTCCTGCCTTTCCTGAGAGAGAGAGGCACGTCCTTTTTTGGTCAAACAACATATCGACAGTTTCACAGATAAACCATCATGGAGTCACCAAGTCTATGCAGTTGCTGCAGGAAGTTTGGGTTCTTCCAACCTGGGCAGCTTCCTACCTGGCCAGCCTCCATTTGCCAGGCGAGCAGAACCAAGTAGCAGACTTTATGTCCCAGCACAAGCCTCTACCAGAAGAGTGGTGACTCCATCCAGAGGTAGTGGAGAATATTTGGAGTCTCTTTGGCACGGCAGAGATGGGTCTCTTTGCCTCAGAGGACTTGACCCACTGTGCTCTCTGGTACTCTTGAAAGGACGAGAACAGCCTGTTGCAGGTTTGAACGTGCACTTTATTAGCAACAAGCACAGAGAACAGTTACAGCCGACAGGCAGAGTGAAACAGCGCCACCCCATGGCAAAATTACTATCTTACAACACAGCCCTCTGGGACAGGATTGCTCTGGTCCACAATTGACCAGACAGTCTACTTTATGCCTTTACACCACTGCCACTGATAGTCCTAACACTTCAGAAGGTCCTCCAGCAGTGCCACAGGCTGCTTCTGGTTGCCCCCTTTTGGCTGAGGCCCTCAGAGGCTCTGTTGCAGCCTGCCATGGTCCCCCAAAATTGCCCTGAATTAAGAAAGAAGGAAAACCAAAAAGCAATGATGATGTAGAAGTAGTATAGTTTCCCTTTAACCCCTGTAAAGCACCTTAGCTAAAGTAAAAAATAAGAAAAGTGTGTAACACAATGTAAGAGCAGAGAAAATATACTTTAGTTTGTGAAGGTCTTTCTATGAGGAAATGCAGGCCTGTTCAGACATATATTATGGAGCCACAATAGCCTCTTGTCTTTATGAGTGAAAATGGAAAAAAAGGTTGTTTTCTTTGAAAAACTCTGTGTAAAATGACCTTGTGCTTTTTTGTCATTGTGATTTATCTGAAGACTAAACAGCCATATTTTTTTTCTGTAATGGGCCTTTACTTTGTACAAGTTAGGAAATGCACTTAACTTTTAATTACTTGTATTCACTTTGACATATCTAATTTGAAATGTAAGTGCACTTTTATTTTAAACTCTAATAGAAAAGTTATGTTAGGCTTTCAGTTCAAAGGCCTTAATTTTTGAGGGATGCGTTTCTTACTGGTAACCTCTGTTTACATTGGCATCTGATTTGACAGATTGTCAAAGCATTTAATATATTTTGATTCCAAATCCTTATTCAAAATGTTTGATGGGCTTTATTTGTTCTTTGTTGTCCTCTAACCTTTAAGCAGTGAGCACAATAATCTTTTCTATTCTGCATTTGTCAGTGTGTTGTATCTGCATACAACAAGCCTCTGTTTTTTTACTGACTGAGTGATGCGCTTTACTTTTTGAGTTAATTGAACAGGTTGTTGGAGCAGTTAATTTAAGAAAATAATAATAAATGTTTACTTGAAGAATAAGAACTGTACTTGTTTTTGTTGTAAACAGTAGTGATGTCAGTTATATTTAGTCAAGTCAGAACTATAATGTTAACTTCATCAGCACTCACTACATCTTAGCCTTTCATACCATTAGGGGAAAAAATTGTTTATTCATATTGATATCCATGATATGTAGCAGGAAATGATCGGTTCTCAATAGCGGAGAAAAAAATTTTAATTGAACATATGGGGTGGCTGGATGGGGTGCTTGTGTTTCATGTTCTGTGTTTCATGTCATGCTAAGAACAGCTTCAGCCTATATTAGAAATCATATCTATATCTTTACTTTCACTCTTTGTGGAACTTCTCCTCACCTCCTCTAGTAGTCTATGGTGGGTTAATTACTGCAGAGCAAGATAGATAATATGTAATGATGGATCTCAAATCTTTAACATTGAATGTACAAGGGATCAATAATTGGACCAAAACAGGTAGTGTTTTATAATATCTGAAAGAAAATTAAATAAATATCTGTTTTTTGCAAGGAGAAAGCTGAGAAAGCAGATATCATTGTATCGGGGAGTCATTATTTGGGACGGAGACTTCTGTTGAGTACTAAACCAACATCTAGACTGGTCTGTCTTTCTACTCAAGAATTAAATTTCTTTATGACAAATATCAGCTCTTATTGACTGTGTCACAGACTACACTTACGGACCCAGAATTATATCTGATTACTCTCCTCTGTCAATGGCCATACATTTTAAAACAGCCATAGCACCAACAAGAGCATGGCTTTCAAAGACAATGCCCCTCATTAACCCAACATTTGTGGAATTTATGAATTTGCAGAATGATACTTTTATATAGACCAATCAGAGCAAGGACAACAACTGTCCAATTTTTATACAGGAAACCCTTAAGGTTTTCTGTTGAGGCTGTATTATCTGTTACTTTTCCCTGCTGAAAAGGAAGATATCAAGATACTTCAGGGCTTGAAAATGAAATTAAAGAGCTAGAAATTAAGCATAACACTAATAAGGAGGAAGGTACTTCAAAACTGCTCAACAGTGCAAAGATAACACTGAATATGCAAGCAACTGAAATTTCAATCTTAAATGCAAAGCAGAGATATGAGGAGCATAGTAAAAGTGCATTTTATTATTGGCCCTGATGGAATCATTACAACGGATCCTCTGATTATTAATACCACTTTTAGATCATTCTGCCAAGAACTCTATCAGTCTGAGAGCACAAATTCTGAGAAAAAATTGAGTCTGACAAAAATTCTTCACAGACAGAACTGGTAAAAGCGATTGACCAGTTACAAAATAGGAAGTTTCCTGGAAGTAATGGGTTGCCTATTGAGTTTTACAGATGCTCCCTATCCAAGATTCTGAATCCACTTATGATTAGGTCAGCCCTTACAAAAAGGTTGCCTGAGTCTCTCACGCTGGTCATCACCACTCTTAAAAAGAAAGACAAGGATCTGTTACTCTGTACCTCGATGAGACCTGTTTTACTTCAGAATGCTGATTGTAAGATAATTGCTAAGGTTCTTGTTCGTCAAACAGAATCACTCATATAGGGTCTTACACATTCAGAACAGACAGGTTTATGCGAGGTAGATTCACAGCTTATGTTACTGTATACACATACTCAAAATAGCATGGTGGTGGTAGCATTAGATGCAGAAAAGGTTTTTGACCATGTAGATTGGCATTGGCACTGGAGGTGCCCCATAATTTTCATTTTGGCCCTATTTTCATATCTTGGATCAAATTGCTTTATCATACACCTAAAACATCTGTACAAATCAATGACCAGATCTCAAATCCTTTCTGCCAAGGGTGAGGAACCCAACAGGGATGCCCACTTTCTCCTTACCTGTGTGTCCTGGCAGTGGAGCCTCTAGCAATTAAGATCAGGCTCAAAATAGTATTGTGGGGGTAACTATTGGAACAGAATAGCATGTCATATCTCTGTATGCTGATGACATATTATTATATTTATTTACAACCACAGCATTCATTTCCAGCTGTATTGGAATTGCTTTAAACATATGGAAAAGTATCTGGCTTTAAAGTCAATTGGGAAAAAACCTATTCCAAATGTTTCATTTGTTCATGGTCCCAGACTATATTTTCAAGTCAAATCAATCTCTATTCTCAACTTTTACTTGGAAAGGAAAGGTTGGGAGAGTCCGCTTATGCCTTCTTTATCTTCCTTATGAACAAAGTGGGCTTTAGCTGCCTAATATGAGATTATATTACTTGGCTGCACAATTAAAACAACTAAAACAATTTTACTGGACCCTGTGCATAGGTTAGAATAGAAAAAAGACAATGTTTTATCTCTGGTTTAAAGTTATGCTTTGTACTGTGGATTGAAAAATCTTAGAAGGTTAACAAGCAGCTCTTATATACTTTACTCCATAAAATATGGAGCTATGGGCATAATTTTCTGAACAGGGAGAAGCCTCTATCACCGTACTCTCCCATGTGGAGGAATCCAACATTGTATTATTTAGTGATGATGTCTCTAAAAAATGGGCAGAAAAAGGCATTACAACTTCTGTCAGTTTGTATGACAATGGAACTCTTTTTTCATTCAAGCAGACTCAGAAAGAAAACATACCTAAATTACAATTCCTCCACTTCTTACCATTATGAAGTTTCATTCAGTCTACTCAGCACACACTAAGTAACCAAAGCCACCTGTGATAGGTGTCACGGCCCTGGCCGTGTCACTACTTTCCCCTGTGTTTTTTTTGTGTCTGTGCTGTGGCCGTGGCATCTCCCTCAGTCTCCTGCGTTCCTGATTGCATTCATCCAACTCACCTGCTCCATGCTGCTCACCCGAGATCCATCCAGTAATCAGCCCTGCAGTATAAAACACTCTCTCCTCGCTCTCCTTTCCAGTCCTCGCTAGATTGTTGTGTCTACCACTGTGGTATAATCACGTTTCAGGCCGCCTTTGAATAGTGAATGCAGCCCAGATTTTTGCTTGTGAAGCTTTTTGTGGATGCTTACCTTGTTTCTTATCCATCACAGGTTCACTGCCCAACTGCCTGCTTGTCCCTCTGCCATGCTTCCAGCCAGCCAAACCCCTCCAACCCTATTTTGCCTCCCTGCCATCTACCCACTCCCCTCTGCCTGCATCTCCTGGATTTTTCCCCTCCAACCATATCATTATCCTTGCAATAAAATCCCATTTTGCCACTCTCTTTTGAGTCTGTGTTCTGCGTTTGGATCCTCCTTGTTGATTGTAACAGTAGGGAAATTAATGACAATCAGCAGAGTCAAATAATTTAATTTCAAAATTCTACCAAGGTTTGCTAGAGGCTTTTCAAGATAATACTTTATGCTATTGGGAAAAAATGGGAAACTGATTTGAAGAAAGACACTGAGATGGAAAAGCAACTGCAAATTTGTTCCAATGTTCCAACCTGACTCCCATAACTGGAAGCACAAAATTGAATGCTATACATTTAAAGATGTCCTTTTTGTGTTGGAGGTGTAAAAGACAGTAGGGGTTCTTTTTTTGTATGGTATAGTCTTGTTGTAAACTCACACCCTTCACAGCAAGAATATGTTTTGTTTTCTCAGTGATTTTGAAAATTAATCTGAGGCTCTCTCCACGTCTCTGACTTCTTGGAGGCTTCAACTTAGAGGACTGAGCTCAGAGGAAATTCTGTAACCTTGCTTTTATTGCTGCTGAAAAATGCATTGCCGTGAATTTGGAGAACCCAACCCCACCCCACCCAGCCCCCCAACACTGACTCAGCAGGGGGCAGAGCTATCAAGCTGTGCCCCACTCAACTACTTATATTACAAAATAAGAGGAGAGCTGGACACACATGACAAAACATGGACACCTTATATTAATCTTTTGGAGGATAACTCATGAATATACTGCATGTCAGTGAGGTAACCTTCTAATAATACACTGTGCATAGGAAAATCTTTGACGTTTAAGGAAAAATCTGTTAGGGGAGTGGCACTGTCATCTATTGCACCTGGAGAATTGATAGTAGATTTAATACTACTTAGTTGCACTTCTTGTTTGTTTTCTTAGCTTTTTCCTATCTGCAGCTGTACCCCAAAGCTTTATTTCATTTGTCTTGCTTGTTTTGTCCTGTTTGTCTGAGGGCATTCCACACATATAGAATCATTTATATAGTCTTGACTCCTACCCTGCAGGGGCGAGTCTGGGAAAGGACATGGTCCTCTCAGAAATCCAGACCCATCCAGGTCATAGAAAACATTTTACAATTAAGTTGGAATGCTGTGTATTACACTGTATTGTGTCTCTTGCACTCCATTATGGAAAAAATAAAACTTCATACATAAGAAACATAGCAGCTGAGAGGAAAGCTCCGTAGCAACCAAATTTTAGGGTCTCTTGATAGTAGATGTAACACATCTCACCCAGGATTAAAGTGCTGGACCAATTAAGTAACTAACATTACGATTCTTTGAAAATGCATAAACAGTATTTTGTACATTCAGTGGCCAACTACTTCTGTGTGTCGACAAGCGACATCTCTTTTGGGTGTTACAAAAATAGAATATCAAAAAAGTAAGTAAGCAGACAAAGCCAGATGGTCAGATACTGTTTGTTAGATGCTGACAGAGTGGGGGAGTTGGATAAGGTTTAGCAAATTTAATTAAAGATAGCATGCAGTCAGATTTCAAACAAGATCCAAGGTTCCATCCGTTGCCTGCTTTCCCAGGACAGGTCAAAGTAACAGCTGGCTTAGCATGACCCCCCCTCCCCCACATAGGAGATCATTATTGGTTGAATTCCATCCAAACAAAAATAGAGCCATGCCACTTTGCCTCTTTATTATTGTTAAGCTACCAGGAATAAATCTCAACAGCCTCCTTTTGTTGGAAGGCTCTTTAGGGGAAAAACATCAGCACATAAAATGGTGGCATAAAGACAATTTGTGGATTTAATTAAAGTATAAAAAAGTTATTTTTACAAAACGAAGAAACTCAAAGCAGCACCCCCCCCCCGCCTGGATATATAGCCTGGATCTCCGGCCATCTGGCTGTATTAGACAGGGAGGCGTCCAGAGTAATTCTGATCAGATGTTCAAAAACCTTCGCTGGCTTCTTTTAATATGAGCAGTGGTCTAAGTAAGTTTGTGCCCAGACATTTTCTAAAGGAAAGTCATTTCAGCTTTATCTGTGGCACTTAATGTGAACAAATGAGTCAGGAGTATAAGTGTCAACTATGGACCACTGGCCACAACCAGTCCAGCACCTTTGTCACAAAAATAATAATGCTTTGCTTTGTTGTGTTCCCATTTTCCATAAGTTGGGATAAAATAAGAAGAATTTTTCTTTGCACACAAAATGCTTATTTCTCTAAAATTCTAAACACAAATTTGCTAAAATGTGTGTTAGTGAGAACTTCTAAGATAATTCATTCAAGTGACAGGTGAGGCATACTAAGACGCTAATTACAAGAACAATACATCACTTACAGCCAGCATATGTCTAGGAAATTTTGAAAAATGAACTTTCATCTTATATAAAAAAAGCAAATGTTCTGATATCATGTTAAAGACATATATGTATGCTGTTACTTATATACCTACTGTAGTGGGCATGCTAACCAGCTAGCCAGACAAGAATATCTTCTTTTTCCTGTCCCTCTACATGCCTGTCTAGTAACTGCTAGCCATGTCTGCCTAAAGTCCTTGTCAGAGCCACTCTAAATCACTCCAGTACTATAATCCCTGTTGTCTCAATGTTTGAGCCTTGGACCCCATCCATCAGTGCTCGCTGTGGGGCTGCAGGGCCTATTACCACTGCTAGCAATGTAATCAGCACAACTTTGCTGGTCAGAGCTGCCAATCCAGGCAGACTCAGTCAATTAATGGGGCCCTTTTCTGCATGAGTAATGAGTTAACAAACTAACAGCAGCAACAAATTACAACCAAAGAGAGCTACAACAAAGAAAATACTTGGAGTTTGGGGATTACTCTGGTGATGCCCCATTGCTCTTTTAACCAGTTACTGCACAGGTTTGGTACAGGCTGTGTACAATGGAAAAACCCTCTATAATGTCCAGTTTTATCTAAAAGGTTGTATCTTTATTGATCACCGAATCATGGACTTCACAAGACTAGGGCTTACAGAGGTCTACTAGCATTAATCAGGTTGTTGATTGTGACCTGTGCAATGTGTGTCTTCTCATGTCAACAAATGCTGGATGCTGGCAGAAACTGGAACACCTTGTTGTGTTCCAGATAGGATTTTTTAGCCAATTCCAAAGCACTCTAAACATGCTCAGTGGGTGATGCTCATGTCTAGTGACAATGCAGGCCATGCACAATTGGTGTGTTTCAAGCCTCCAAAATTGTGTACAGATCCTTGCATTACTGGGCTGTGCAATATCATGCTGCATCATGAAGTGATGGCAGATGGTTAATAGCCTCTTAATCTTGTCACAGTATCTCTGTGCATTGTAACTGTTATCAATAAAATGCACATGCATTTGTTATCTGTAGCCAATCCATATCATGAACCCATTGCCACATTGGGGCTCTCTGTTCACAAGGTTGACATTTAGCTAATTGCTCACCTACCTGACACTAAGCACACTCTGTAATATGCAGAAAAGCTTGGAGCAATGTGAACTAAACAACCCTGTATGGTTGGCAGACCCTTCTTTTTTAGTTGATCTCACTGACAATCTGGACATGTTAGAAAAATGTTTGCAGTGAAAAGATGGGCTTGTTGCAAATGTATGCACACATGAATTCATTTATTGTGACTTTTTGGCCTATTGACAGGCAAATCACTGACTGCAATACTGCATGCTTTTTGTCTGCAGGAAATTATCTCCAGCTTCTCATATGCTGAGATTCCTGTGTAAACACGGAAACACGAGACTGTGTGTATATCCCTTACTACATTTTTTAACCAGCACTTTCATGATTTTAGCACCTTAGAGGCTGTCAAGAGTTCTATAACAGTTAGGCAAAGTCAAGGTTTCCCCATATGATGCACCATGCAAAAAGGATGCTTATCTTGCTGGGCTCCTCATTTTAATGTGAATAAAAATTCTCCCTTATGACACTCTACAAGAGCATATAACTGAGGTCTGCTGACAAGACAAAAGACAATTAAATAATAGTTTCCTTTTTACTTTAAATCTCCACCACAAGATTTACACTGGGTTAGGGTTGGTAGTGTCCCAGGTCCAGCATCACTGTTTACATCATTACATTATTATTAATATTTACTATTAATAAAATGTGAAAAAATATAGAGAAAAATATAGATTGAGTAGAGTAAGTAAAAAGTTCTGTAAAATGATTCTGCACAAAGTCCTCAATCCCCCCATGTTCATGAAAATGAAGACAAAACTTTAATGTCATTGTAAGCACTGTACTGAATTTTAGAATTTTGGTTTCTATCCTCATGTTAACAATTTTAGTCAATGGGAAAAAGACCATCTTTGAACATCAGTGTCTTATTTATGGATTTAAAAATCTTTGTAAAAGAAACAGGCAGCCAACAGACATATCTGTTTTGTTTAGATGGATTTCAGCTTCCTTCCTTAGCCCTGGTGCTGTGTAAGTAATAGCTTGACTGATATATGATTTCATAGTTATTGTTAGTTCAATAAGTTAGTCCAGTTAGTTTTATTGATTGACCCTCATGTCTTTGTTATAACTGTATGCAAGGTCACCAATGATTGTGTTTTTCTTTACTTTTTACTGGTTCAACATGGTCAAAAAGTGCAACTGGTGTCAAAGCTTCGTAGTTCAAGAGCCAGGTGATGAAAGTTTAGCCACTTCCATTCTTAAAAAAATTACTTATCAATTGTTTTTTGAAAGTAGATTCTTGGAAATACTGCAGAGTAACTGAATGGGAAGGAGCTGCAGGGCTGCAGAAATGAAGAGCCTTAAGCAAGCTGCAACCTCCAGCTCCTCAGCTAGGTAACCAACTTCTTGTCTTTCATTAACATTATCAGGTTCCCCACAAGTATTAACTTTTGTCCCAAAAAAATTGCTGAATAGGTACTTCTGTCTTTAATTTTGATATCAAATTATCCATCAAAATCCTGAAGTCAGCTCTTCTTGTCCTTGTCAATAAAAAGTGCTGGGACTCTGATGCTGCTGCAGTACAGAGCAAACACTTTAATTTAACTAATAGTACTTGATGCTGCCTTTTATCTAAACATGAGGACAAAAACCACTTGTCAAAAAATAACTGACAGCATAAAAGAGGTAGGTTTAGATGGCCATATGATAGTCAAACTAATATTCAACCGGAATATGAGATTTTGACTCTGACATACAGTAAACTTAGGCTACTGCACGTGCTTCAGTGCTCGCTTGTAAGGATTGAATCAGTAAATGAGATTATAATGTGTGTCTGTCTCTGTAGGCAAAAAGAGACAGACAGAGACTAAGAGTTTTCTGAAAAGAAATTTGCCAGTGAGCTGGCTATCATCACAGAGTCATTAACAACAATAACTAACAAAAAGTTTCAGTTTCATCTCTTTCTGGAACCAAAAAAGACAGAGTTTCTTTAATCTCTATGTTAAAAAAACTGTCTTTCTCATTGATTCAACTTTCTGGAATGTACTCAAGGGACCAGATGCATTAGTGGTGTCTAAAGAAAGAATGAGAAGCAACTGAGATTAGATATGGAAATGAGCTAATTGAGGATGAGTCAACCTCCATTTATGGCAGGTGGTGGGAGTGGGCATTGGGCTCGTGCATGGACAAACAACTTTATGAAGCAGTACATACAGCTTAATAAATATGATAAAAAGAATGCATTTGTATATTTAATAAATTTGAGGAAAATAATACATCTGCATGTACATGTATGCTTTGTGAACACACACTCTTTTAGTCATGAATCTACACAGAGTTTTCTGCATCTGGCCCCTGGTCTATATAAAAAGTGGCATGAGATAACTATTGTAGTTGAAGTTGTGACCTGCTGCAAATACTTCACTTACTGAGTCTCTTCCAGTACCACTTTTTCAGTGTTAAGTTTTGATGAATATTAGGCTTTAAAGGAAAAATGTTACAATGTTTGGCCTGAGAGAATATTATTTCTAGGTCTGTGTACACATTTTAAAGATTGTTCATTCAACGTACCTGAGCTCTGAATGAGAACAACTGGTTAAAATAGCTATTGACCTTGATCTGTGCCATATTTGGCAATTATTTGTACTACTTTGGTTGTATACTGCTCACAGGGCTTTAGCACTGGATTGTGGTTGTGTAACTGAGTTGCACCAGAATGAGATGCACCTGTTGTGAGAAATCACAACCATTCCCTATATGAAATACAGTTCTATTTTCTTGAACATGATCAGAAAAACAGGATTAAAGCACAAAAAACAAATTTACTCCACTGAAACTAAAGTAGGACAGCAGTACATTGTAGTAGCAGTCCTGTCAACAACAAAAGCATTGCTCTACAACTTTGTAAATTGTCTTTGTTGATTGTTCACATTCATATTTTTGAAAGCCATACAGCCCAACTAAGAAAAACTACCAAGCATATACAGGGGGATTTCCCTGCCAACCTCACTTCTCAATCTCATTGAAATACTCTGAGAAGCCTGAGTATGGAGCAATGTCACCAGGATCTGAAGAGGAAGACAAAACAACACAGATATTATAGTCCCACATATAAAACAATGCACACAGTAATGACTAAGCAATAATATTGTATGAATATCTAAATCATTGCAATGTCTAGTTTAAAAAAAAAAAGGAATTAAATTTTTTAAATATTTTTTGCAGTATTAATATGCATACCTATGATGGAGAGGTGACAGTGAGAAACATGCAGAGACACAACAACAACAGTTTAAAGTTCAAACTGATATTTTACACTGCGTATGATACCAACCTTCACATGGTCCCCTTTTAAAATGGATGTCATCAATAGCAATATCACTTCTTAGTGATGGGCCTCTGATGGCTTCAAATATAATCTGCCAGAAACACAAAATATGTGACTATGTTTACCAAAGACTATATGAAATAGATTTATTTACCTTATTTTTTTTAACTAAAGTGTTTGTTTCAGTCACAACAGAAAATTAATTAAAAGGATGTTTTAAAAACCCAATAGAATTCATGAAAGGTTGATAAGCTGGCATACCAACTAAAAAAGTCCTGAACAAACAATATCGCTTGTTTTGGTATATTTCCACAGACGGGCTATCATGTCTGTGGAAAACAAAAGCCAAAAATAAAAAAGCCAATCTTACTCTAAGTAACAACTTGCAAGTGTCAGTCAGTGTGCGCTGAGGGTGTCTTGAAAGTCCAGAATGACTACTATAACCTGAGATTAAGTACTTAACTATGAACATTTTTTAATTATATGGTAAAATACTTATAAAGAGGTCCAATATGAGGACAGACAATCTAATGCATAAGTGTATCTTATAAAATAAAGATTTCATATGGATGTGCATATCATCTGATGATATGAGGTGCAGTAAAAGATTTTCAGGACTGTTCCTGATGTGTACTACCAGAGCCCTGCACAGTAATGTACATGTGCACTCCCACCTTTCAATTGGCTTCTTATCTCTACTTTTAGGGACTATATCCATATCCTCTTAATAAAAGCCTACAATAGTCAATGTGAGTCTGCATCAAAAGGACTGACCTTACTCTCTTTCTCTGTTTCAGGAACAAGTCAGTTGAAATTGGCTGAATAGAAAACTTTGTGGGCAATTAAATTCCAAAAACAAAGGTAGTAAATGCTAAATGGACAGTACTTACAAGGTGCTTTTCTACTCTTTTGACTACTCAAAGCTCTTTTACAATACAAGTCAGCATTCACCCTGAGGTGAAGGATCAGTGGAATACTTTGAGTATTCCAAAATTCAGTACTTGATCAACATTAGCACCTGTAGTTAATGCACTTTTGGTATTTCCTGGTTTGCGAGCAGAAGCTGCACCATGCCTAAATCTGTGAGGATCTCTTTCAAGAAATATCCCTTTGATTAAAGTTGTGTCCACAGCCAGTACCTACAATCCACACAACAGTCTTTACAGCAGAGGAGCCACTCAAGAAAAGGGGGTGTCAGGTCAGGAGCACAACCAAGAGCATGCTGGTTGTTTTCTTTGACATTCCGGGTGTTTTGCATTGTGAATTTGTCCCCACTGGACCAGACTGTTACACAGTGTACTGGAGTAATTGATGTTTTGAAGCCTCTGTGGGAGATTATTCAAGAACTGATGACACAGAAGCAACCGGTCTCTCTGACTGGCACCCTGAGACTTATTTCTATTTAAAAAAAAACTTAAAAATCAACTTAATCATTAAGTTTGGTCTTTGGGTCTAAGTTAGCTGTAGACCCAAGTTTCAGGTCAGTGATGATGTGCACGCACCTGTGGTCTCAGAAACGGGTGTAACTGCGGTAAAGATGTTGATCAAGCAATGTAACTTAGAAAGAAAACTCAGTGAAGAAAGAAACTTCATATTGCTGTGCAAGGCTCCATTTGTGCAGAACAGGAACACTCTCTAAAGTATATGATTGCATCTTGTAAATTGGAAATTCTTTATAATTATAATTCTTTCCATTATGACGACCATAATGACATCTTAACTGTGGTCTCTAGACAGGACACATAATTCTGTTGAGCCATAAAGGTACAAAGTAATTTCTGATTGCTAAGAGTACAAACTTGTACCATTATTTAAGTTATCTTTAATAGTTTATTATCAATACTGCACTTAATTAATTTAAAGCCAACAAAAGGCCACCTAGGGACGGGTGTTGCAAATTAGTGTGTAAACACTGTTATGCTTGTATCACACAGTTGAGTTTGTCTATGTTGTATCTTTCCCAGACAAATAAACCATAAATAAATGAATAATAAAAGCAGCAGTGCTATAACAGTAATTGTTCAAGAAATGTGACTATAATGCACTTGTATAGTTTTTGTACCACTTGTAATGTTACAAATGTGCTGACAATAGCTTGTTGTACAATACACCCTACATTATATTTATTTGATTGTGAGTAGCAAAGCAAGGCTACTAGCTGTTGTTTGCTATTTCATAATATTTTGTCTTTATCTCTGTCAGTGACTCCTACAAACTATATACCTGGTGCTGGACATCACAGTAGTAGTCCACCATTGCCCTCATCCAGCTGATGCTCTGCTCACCACGCCGTCTCCACAGCAGCATGTCCTTCTCTCTGTCTCCATGACGCAGAAGTACACTCAGTATTCCAGTCCCAGATCCATACATATGATAGTAGAAAATCAAACACTGAGGGGAAGAGGAGCCTCTAAGGTCAGAGGTCAGCAATCTAGCTTTGTGACCTGGACGCATGAGTGAAGCCTCGATGTACATAAAGTAACCTGAAGGAAGCACAGTGGACAAAACTGTGATAACACACTTCAAAGTATTTTTAGAGACTTTGACTGCAGATGTAGAAGACAACACGCATAGAACAGAATACAGAGCAGTGACAACAGAGTATAAACAAACATCCAAGCTCCAATACTGGATGTCCTCAGCGGAACTACAGAAATAAGTAAATGTAAAATACTGGACTGCCAGGATTTAATAAGATGGAAAAATGACTCACCCACCCCAGTAGTGTGGTCTCCTCTGGGTCCTGTATAGGAAGTAGGGGTGTGTCCTTTGACTCGCAGCCAGTCGGCTTTGTCTTCTGTCTTATCCTGGATGTAGTTACAGACTCCACTTTCAAAGTTACACTGACCTGGGAAGGAGCCTGCAGTGCAAACATACACATTGTGTGTCAGGGCACAGGGTGAGCAGAAGGCCAAGTTTAACAAGAAAGAAATTGCTCAGCTTGGTGATTTTGCAGTTTTTTATTAAAACTACAGCATCATCCCAGAAGGGAAGAGCTCATCAGGCACAAATCAGTAGATATTACAATATCACTGTGATCATGAAAAAAACAATAATATCATGATCTTGATTTTAGAACATTTCCTTGGCACAATCTTCATAAACAATCTGTTACTTTTTAAGTTAGATCCTTACAATTCTCTTGTGAATTATGTGGTATAAATATGTGGAATAATAAAGAGATGGATAAGAATATCCAAAACCAGGACGAAGGGGATAACTTAGCAGCTCATAGTGCAGCAGGGAGGATTTGGAGCCTCACTACATTACTTGATACTTGCTGCTAATGCCTTATAAAGAAATTGCGGTTGCAATTTGCCATTATTTTACCATTGAATGAACATTAAGTTCAAAATCAAGAGACTCCACAGCGATGTGACAGCATATGGTGTACTGTAATGCTAAAGCTGTTAGTCAAGTCTGAGAAAAAAACTGATGATATCATTACGGTGTCTCGAAGCTTGGGTAGGGTTAACCCCAACCCCCAACCCTAACCCCTGCAGATGATGCTTTGATTTTGATTTTTTTATTCAGGGTGAAACAAATAAGGCTATACCAAATCTATTCCTGATTATGTGATTTCCATCACTGTCGCCATGTGCTTTCAAAAACAAATACCCATTCATGTTGGCCAGCTGGCCAGGCCAGTTCCTTTAACCAGCTAAAGAAAAATATGTTTTCAACAAGTCACAGCTCAACTTTGGTGAGACACAAGGTGAGACTCTTTCATGAATATGGAACAAGTATAAGAATGTTAATCTATTAATAAATACACAGATAGTGACATTGTGACAAAATTATCTCAACTTGATGGTTCACTTAAGCTTGCTTTCTATCTGTCTAGAGATTTCAACAACATATTGTGGTGGTCCCAACAGTATATAATGGAAGGTTTTCCATGATCAAAAAATGGGATTAGGCTGCACATGCAGCACAGATGAGGACTACAGGTCTGCAACTTGGACGCAAGTGGCACTTAAGTTTTACCAGCATAGACTTAAGGCTTGACTGGGACTTTGGCTCAAGGACTTGAGACTCAACCCAAACTAGAGATTTGAGACTCTTGAGCAATCTTTTGTTTGATTGATGACATTCAACCATCAGGTAACTGAAAGCTCAGCATGAGCTGTTACCTATCATTGAAAGTTGGTGTTGCTTGAGTGTTATAAAAAGATAACTATAAAAATGTTCAGGTGACTTATCAATCCACATTCTGCTGCTACATGTGCTGGCTAATATCATATAGGGGAAAAAACACATAAATCACTAATGTCGGCTACAGCCAGGTTGCACGATTATTGTTAATCATGTAAAGTTACATGCTTGTAAAGTTACCATTAAACTGGATTCCTCTTGATCTTGCCTCAACCTAAGAGAAGCCAACCAGAGTAAAAAGGGCATAACATACAGAGCTGTAAAACCAGTAAAACACTAGGATTCATGGGTGATTGGCTAAAAAGTCAATCAAGTCCTCGCACAGGTGAGGCTGTCATAACTCAACCTTATCGCTACAGAAGCAGAAACTTTTTGCTAATTATTCATTTTACAAAAATTAAATGAGTTCTTATGAATTCTACTTTATTCAGCTCTAAGCTATGCAGTCGTATAACTATTCAAATGTACTTTAGTGTCCTTTTAGTCAACAATCATCAGGATATTCAGCTCTTAATTCATCAGATTACATATGTTCCAAACACTTGACACCTCTCCTCTGAGAGGTTGTCGGCACAGCCACTGGGGGCAACTTGGGGTTCAGTATCTTGCCCAAAGATGCTTCAGCATGAAGACTGAATTGAACCACTGACCTTTTTAGTAGATGACCTGCTCTACCTCCTGAGCTACAGCTGGGTTTTACAAAAGTAGAGGAGAAATGAAGCCTTATGGAGATTTTGGCAATTCATTATATTTGTCTTTAAAAAAAAAAACAAAAACAAAACAAAAAAAAACAAAAAAACACCAACTATATTTGGTAGGAAGTGCTGCATCAATAACAGATGCTGTTGTGCAGTAGTTAGTTTCTTACTTAGTTGGTCTGGGAATCTGTGTGTGGCCAGTTTAGTAAGTATTTCCCTGTCCATTATGGCAGTAAACTCTCTTGTGTTGCAGTGACCTGACCTAAGAAAACAATGTAGTTTTTGGAACATTAAGAGGAGTCCTGGCTTAGTTTGGACACCAGCATTACTACTGAATTTCTTTGTAAGTCTTACCTGCTGTAATCTGACAGTCCCCCAGGCTGACAGTGATGTCATCAATGGCTACCATTCCACATTCCCAGAAGTTCTTACATATGCTTACAAACACTAACTGGGAAACAGAGAAAAAGAGTGAAAACTATTCAACCATTTATCCAGTTATTATTCTGGTTTATTCATCACTCTCTTGATTCTTTTCTTGATCATTCATCCATTCATTGATCCATTGTCCTGCGTTTCCAAATTTTCTCTCTTGTTATAAAAAAACATGAATCTGCAAAATCACCCATAAAGTGCTTAATACCTTTGAAAGCATGGGCTTCATGTAGGTGATCTCCACCTCAGTCCAGATGGCCCTGGAAGTGTCAGCCAGGCTCCATACCTTCTCCTGGGCCACATTGTTCTCATCATAAATGTAAAGAACCAGTGCATTGTCTACTTTCCTAAATCCATGAAGCATGTAATAGAACCTCAAGCAGTACTTGTGGTTACCCAGTAAAAAGGGACCATGAAGCCGACCCATATAACCAGGCCTCGAAGTGAAAGGAGTGTTTGCCAGGAGGAAACCGCCTTAGGAAGATAAGGGAGATAAGAGTGATGAATAAGAACAACTGGTAATGTTAGTTCTACAGAAATGGGTTTAACTACAATTGTACAGCGCGAAACGAAAAATGCACTGACCATCATCCAACAACAAGTGAGAAAACTGACCTGTTATGCCTTCATGTTAAGTTGCAAGGAACACTACATACATGGTAGGAAGCAAGCCAAGAATGGGAGCCAATCCATTTACCATTTCAATTTAAAGAATCCAGTAAAATTCAGCTCAATGTTTAGAGCAGGTAGGTGTTGCAGTCGGTGCTGCAGTGGGACTCACCTGATCCTGTGGTATGGTCTCCTATCCTGTAGGCATTAGGTTTGACTGAAACTCTGCTCCACACCTTACTCTCTGCTTTCTCCTGATAATACAGGCATAGCCCGTTCTCAAAGTCGCAGTTGGCTATGGAGGGGTCAAAGGTTGGCTCTGGAACACAAAACAAACCATCCTCAATATAAACCTGCCTTGCTAACAAGAGTGATATGATTGCTTGCATTGTATTTGGCAGTGGGAATGGTATAACTGCTGGACCATAGCAGTAATACCATGAGAGAAGAAGAGATGATAGTTTATCATATGCTGTATCACTAATGGATTCATGAAAAAATGTTGATGCATTTGCATATTTGGTGATTAACAACTATTATGAGTGTCAGGGACTCTCAAGTCTAATCAACACCATCAGAAAATAACTTTTCCATAAGATTCAAGATTTAAGATTCAAGAACATTTAATTGTCATTTAACAACACAAGGTTACAGAATGACATATAGCTGTCGTCCTCTTATGCCACAACAAAACCAGTAAATTATGTGAATTTATAAGTAACTAGGAGGTTTATGAGAACAAACAAATAGCATTTTTTTATAGAATAGAGAATCGTGTTGCCTGCAATTTGTCAGCAAAAAATAGGAAAAAATAACTGCATCTTTTAATGCATATTTGCTCACAAGCTGCAATAAAATGTCCAGACTGTGACCAGTTGGTATTTATTTAAGCCAAAAATTTAAAGCATCTGAAGGCCTGATTCTCTGTAATCAATTTGTATACCAAGAAAAGAAAATCTCTTTATAAACTGTCACAGTCTAGTAAAAATCTGACACAAGAAGTATCTCCAAAAAAGTAATCATTTGCCGTTTTTTACTGTTGTGTGCACTGAACCATCTGCTGCTGTATACTGTAAATATATGTGAAAAAACTGAGCTGTGTTGGAAATACTACCGGAAATTAAATGTATGACCCACACAGAATACCATTACAACTTATATAAAGTGTATACTCAAACGCAAGGCTGACATGCAAAACTGCAATCACTACTACATAAGGGGGTGCATGAATACAGAGACCTTAGGCAGATTGCTACGAAACTAGCAAACATTATTTGAAAGGTAAGTGGATCTCTTTTGAACTTTATGACCTCATAAACATTTCCTTAGCATAAACCCTTTCAGTTAACAATGTCTACTCTCACCTGTGTCAGTGTAGCAAAATTCACGGGAAAAGGAAATGTCATCTATTGCCACATATCCACCTCTGGCACTGTTAAAAGCCACTTCAAACACCACCTGGTAACCAAAGTGACATAAACAGCAACTGTTAACTAGAAAATTTCACGAAAAAGTACCAACCCCAACATACTGCCCCTACTATCAATGTAGTTATAGCACTATTTGTATTGTGTGTGAGTGTGCATGTACATGGCACATGCTGTCCCACATGTATGTTTGTGTGTATCAGAGCTTGTGTGAGTGTGATTGTGTTTCTGTATAAGAGTGTGAAATAATGTTTGAGTGGAATACACCTTAAAACTTTAGTTATGAGTACAGAAAATAGTTTTGAAAGTAATAACCCTTTAAAGTATGGGTACCCTGACAGAAAATATTAATTAGGTGTAATGACCCTTTGAAGTAAAGGTCTTGTGTGTGTGTGTTGTCTGTGGGGGCACATGGGCATACAATTTAGCAAGTCAATTTCAGATATGCGAGCGTTTGCCCAGACAGTGAGTGAGTGATCACTATGGTGATTAGTCACACTTGCAGTTGGGTGAACAGACCCACCATAACTGAAGACCCCTGCAATAAACTTTCATACTTTGACTCTTTTGTAATTATACTAAATGATGAGTGACACTTGGACATTATGTGTGTCATCCTACATGAGCTACATGACTGCTTACTTTAACTGTGCATGCTACTTCCAGTACTGACCTCTAGGGGGTGTGGAGCCTTGATGTCAACGCTGACCATAGTCCAGCCAGCAGTAGTATACACCTCTGGCCTCCAGATCTCCTCAAAGTGGCCCAGCTGGTCTCGGGTGAAAACTGAGAAGATGTTTCCCCTCTCTTGGTCTCGGTGGTAGTAGAAGGAAAGGCAACCGGCCATGGGCACTGTAGTCATAGGTGAGGACAGCTTGGCCACTTCCTGGAAATGCTTGGCGTACACAGAGTCCACATACATATGGTGGCCTGGAGCAGCAGATGATGTAAATGAGCAAAGGGGGTGTACATTTATGGAATGTTACAGAGATATATATGGGGTGCATGCAGATTTCAAGGTTGTCATAAAACTGTGAAAATGAAGAAAACATGCACCAATTGATTGCTATGATGACTTGTAAAGTGATTCTCACTTTGGTTCTTTGCATCCTACAGTATGTTGTCAGTTTTAAGTATATAGAGCCGATGTATACAACAATGAGCCAAAAGACCCAATAACACAGGTTTTGTTTCAAAATAAATATTAAGCAGTTCACTTCATTAGCCGAAACACCTTCCTGTTTATAGCTTCTGTCTTCAGAACCATAAATCCATGTAAACTGAATGTCACATTACAAAGCTTCAGTCTATGACAACTTTAAAAGCAGCAGAATTATGGATGATTTAATTTCTCAACTCTGTGCTGTAAGATGACAATGTATGAACCTAACTATACAAAGTAAGAGGAGTAATAAGGCAAGAGGAATACAATAGTAATAATTTGTAGTGTCATTATTTTTCTTCTTCTTTTTTTTTCTTCTTCTTCTTTTTTTCTTCTCTTTCTTCTTCTCCTCCATTTTGTAGTCTTCCCCCGGGAAATTTGCCTTCTAATGCATGAATATAAACGAAACTTGACACATAGGTCCAGTCCTACGCTATATTTCCTCAGCTGCAAGTGAAAGCCAATAATTCTAATGGTGACAGATTAACAATGGTTAAAATTATGAGGTCCATCTCTCTGTTTTTATCAAAAACTGTAAAACTAGTTGAACCTATCTACTACACTTTCTGTCTTTTTTTGCTCAATTGACACCAGACTTGCTACAGGGCATCTACAGACTATCCTACACAAACAATCTTCACAAATTTATGATTCATCAAACACTGAGCATATATTACATTAAAATGTTTGACTCTAAACAGTGCTGAAAACATATAGTTGCAAATTCATGCTAAGTAAATCTTCCAGGTTCATGAAAAAAATGACAAAATTTTTGCTGTCATGGCAGATTCAGTGTGTAAAATTTTTGAATTTTATCTCAAAAACTGAGTTTTTGACAGCATTTTAAATTCTGCCTCCATTTAAACTATGGTTGTCTATGAGAAAATTGCATTTTTTCAGCATCACTTTTTCACTTATGGAACAAACCAATCTTTGTTAAGACAAATTATCATCATCTCTTTGCTGTTCAGATGAAGAATGCTTATTATCAGACTTTTGTCTTAATAACTGAATTTTTGACAGTAGTTTGAAATCTATCTTTCCATGCACAGACACCTGATATCCTGCACTCAGGTGGTTGGCTCAGTCATGGTGTGAAATCCTCCATTGTTTCTCACTTTGCATGTAGCTCTCTAGGATAGTAACTTGCCCTTGGTGTCTGAGGTTGCCTTAAGCCTCATGTGATGCAGAACGCACATTCAAATGGTAGTTGTTCTTTGTCTTCCAATTCGTCTACTGTCTGCTGCCAAAAATGCCTGGTCCTGACCCATTGCTGGGCAGCAGCTATAATTTAAGTTTACCGCTGTATGTGTGTGCATACCTCTCAGGTTAGTGCTGGTGTAGTTTGCGAGCAGGTTAGTTTCAGGCTCTCTAGCCACAGCCCCTCCAACATACCAGTTGACATTTGGGTTCCAACTGTTACTGTAGCCACACAGGTGATGCTCCTCAAAATTACATTCTGGTAAAGGGATCAACAAAGACAATCGTTAAAACTTACTCAGTTGTACTTTATATATGTTGGGACCTTAACATGTGGAAAGAACAAAGAAAGGATTTGCAGGCCACATCTCAGTGGGAAGTCTGGCCTGTATCTGAGACCCTCAGGAACTCAGATAAAG
>JAPZDV010000022.1:6162217-6183931 GCA_029814665.1 Acanthurus lineatus
TTTACTAAATTTAGAGCGAAATATATACAGTGACATGACTAGAAAGACAGGAAGGCAAAGGCTGAGGTCCAGGGAAGGCGAGGTATCAGGGCAGGACACAGGACTGGGGAAGCAAAATGGAGAGATTAGTCAAGGCAAAGGTCCTGAATCGCTTCCCCAAAATCCCAAAACAGTCCAAAGTTGAATTAAACAGAATCAGGCACATAAAAACAATCTCAAAGCAATGACAAATGCAACATACAGAACAGGAATTACAATTGGTAATGACTTTCATTGGTAATTCAAGGACAGATAAACAGTTAAACAAAAAGGTACCCTTCTCAAGTTAATTGGAGGTTAAGCAGGCAGATAACAATGATCCCAATCCTCTTCTCAAAATATGGGTGACAATCCTCTTCTCACAAAAAATAAGACACAGGCCACAGTGATCCAAATCCTCTGCACACAAAATTAAAACAAATAGTCTCTTTGTTGTCTACACAACAACTGGAATTAACCAGCTTAAACAGGAGTGCCAACAAGGCTAAACAACACACAGCCTAAACAAAGCTGATGGCACTGGCTAATTTCACTGAGCCAGTGCCCAAGGAACAAAAAGCTAACATGTTACCAGAGGGTTGGCAAGAGGCAGAAGTCAGGAACAGGCAAGGTCAGCAACAGGTGATCAGTCCAGAGATTAATGCTGGAAAGTCTTCTATTGCAAAGGAATAATCTGGCAGTGAACAGAGGGTAAAAGGGCTTATATACTATGGTGAACAGGTGCAGGTGGTTCAGGCTGATTGTCGTAAAGATTGGCTGGGGAGTGAGTGAGTGAATGATCATGATGCATTCAGGGTGAAATGGAGATACCAGTGATAATCAGACAGCAGACCATGACAGACTATGAATACAGCTGAGAGCATTACCAAGAGGTCTGAACAACAAACTGACAGCGAGTGGGAAGTGAAGCTGGATTATATGCAGCAGAGGTGGAAAGGTAATCAGGTAGATGATGATTAGGTGTGCAGATGAATGAGTGCCGAAGAGTCTGGGAGCTGGAACAAGACAACACAAACACATAACACTGGGGAGGGGGACACAGAGAAAAAACAAGGGGGAAAACAGCAGACTGGCGGGATCCTGACAGACCCAAAATCACAAATTTGCCCCATAAGGCTTTACAAAATGTACAGTGAACAATGGTAAGCAAGCCTTTTTAAAAGCAACAGAGAAAGAATCATTCTTTAAGGATGTGGTTACATGCAAAAGATGCAGTGTATATGGATTTAAATATAAATAATAAAAAAATCAATATAGAGAATCAAAATGACAACATTAAAGACTGAGTTTAAACAAAGAATTTTAAAGGATCAGGAGGGATGTCATGCAACTTCCATGACCTGGTTTACAGGGCATCCTCTCCATCATGGAGACCTGAAAGAGGACAAAATACACACACACACACACACGCACACGCACACGCACACGCACACGCACACACCCGCACACGCACACGCACACACACACGCACACACACACGCACACACACACACACACACACACACACTAATCACTAAATCAACTACATTTAAGTGGCGGTTTTCTAATGTTTTCAAATACTCTAAGTGCTTTACAATATTACTTAGCATTCACCCATTCACTCAGGCATGAATACAGGGAATTGCAGGTGGCTTCTCTACACAGTGCCCACCATCACAACCTTATACATGTTTTCACACACTGATGGAATGTCAATGGGTGCAAACTGGGCCAAGAAATTTTGATGTGCATACTGAAAGAGTCGGGGATTGAACCACCAACTTTTAAGTAGGTACCCTGCCCTACTAAACTACAGCAGCCCCCAGCACCTTATTTACACAGTAGAACAAGAAACAGCAAATTGTTCATATAAATGGAGAGAGAGACATGAGCGAGAGCTGAGCTTGCTTCCATGTTAATGTTTTTAGTTTTTAATTTTTTTTTTCACTCATCATACTTGCCAGACCTCAACTTTTACTTGCACACTGCAAATTGTTTTTATTTATCAGTGGTTATCAAATAACACACAAAGACTGAAGTTAATTGTTTAATTGTCATATGTAATCTTATTGGGTAAATAAATTGAACAAGCGTTGGCAAAGTGCTGGAGGAAGGTTTGTCCTCTACATGAAGCAAGATGCTGTCAGCCCTTGTTATAGAATTCCAGTAATTTTTTCAAAAAACAGATTTGTCTTTGCTATTAATCTTGAAACCTGTGTAATACAAAATTTTGAGTTTACCACACTTGCTTGACCGGTACTATACATGGGAAACTCTTAAAAGAGATGGTAAGGAAGTGAGAGGACTTACATCATCAGCCCAGTAAAGAAACAATGTGTTTTATTCAATTTTACCACTTGGCCAAGGGAATTAGTAGACTTAATAGCCTGATGGAGCATGCTACTTGTTCCATGTTTAGACCTGCTGAGTTTCCCAAAGAGAATCATCCAGACACTTAACATTTCACCAAATGTTGATGTTTGAGGGATGAGGAAAAACCTTTGTATAAAATGAAACATTAAGTTTCAGATTGCACCATGAATCCCGTTGTCTATTAATCCAAGTCTGTACATTCAGCACCTAGTAAAATAGAATAGTGTAATTTTAACACTGTAACAATTTGATTTAAATTCAATTTTATTAAGATAATACATAAGACTTTTGAACAACATGTGTGTCTTCTGTTTAAGGCAATATAGAACCTTTTCAAGTCTAAGCATTTTTATGCTCCTGTTTATTACGTACAACATTAGAGGGAAGCAGGTTGAAACATAAAATACAGCTTTGATGGTTTCTGGCCAGTAAACAGTTGACCTCATCACTGTGGTTCCCCCAAGTCAGCATAATGCACTATTTCCACAAAAGCTCTTCATCTCTTGTGTAACATTGCATAAAAAGGAGATTCTAGGTTGTATTAAGTTTCAGCATGGGAAAGGCAAGAGACTGTGAAGTTTTCCTACTTCCTTACACTTACTCTTTTCAAGACTTAAATAACATTAGAGTACATCTGGCAGTTGTCTTTTTGCCTCAGTGTTGTGTGAAATATAAAATTATCATCAGTGAATCTTATGAGGGATTCTTTTGATCAGAAAACACAAAACAACAGGATTTACACAGAAATAGAGATAAACTGCATAAGGAAAACTTCAGAAACAAACATTATGTTGAACAAAAGTTGAATAAATTTATTGATGAACTCCATACTGCACTGGTTTCCTAAATATTTTTGATGGCAAAACAAACCCTATGGTTTTGGGGTTTTTGAGGTTTTTTGGCTACATAGCCACATACCCCACCCCCACTCCTCTGACATATCTGTTTTGTGCTTTGTATACGTGTATTTCAGCTGACAGTGAACACAACCAAACGAATGGCAGGAAACTGTAAACATTTACTGTTAAAAAAAACGAAAAAAACAAAGAAACTTGAGCACTCACAAGTACACAGTCTACTGCTTTAAGATGGATTACATTAGATAAAGTTTCTGTAAGCTTCGTTTTTTAAAAGTGGTTTCACACAGCAGTCCAGATACTGGTTGGTCGACTAGGGCTAGCAACAAAAAGCGGTCACAGGGTTAATATTTTCGAAAGCTTTACTGTGAAGTGGCATGCGAATAAAATGTTATAATGTCTTTCCAAAACTCAACAAAGACAACATTGCATACCAACGACAACAACAACAATAACAATATATCATGAATACATTTTCATTTTTAGTAGTAGTTGTAGTATTAGTAATATTGCTGTTGTTAATGTAGTTAAAAATATGTAGACATACCCTCATCAAATAAACAATGGAATGTCAAAGGAAATCAATGATACTGTATATTATATTATAGGCTACATTCAATAGTTTACAAAATACTGCAACACATAATAACCGCACGTTAAAAAAATCTTACAAGTATTCCAATGAAAGAAAGGCCAGTTTATTACCTACTTTGTTTTACAGGACTTACAATTTTGGAACGTGAGGATACGAACAATTTTTTTCTGATATCACGTATTTAAATATTTTCCTGAGACGATATATCTATGACGATATTTGCGCAGATGGCTTTCCATACACACACCCTTGAGCTTATGGAACGAGGACCGGACCAAAACGTCTGGTTCTCTGTCTGTATTAACCATTTAATGCCTAAACCTAAATATTTCGAGATGTACCATGAAGCAGTCACGTCTTGAAGCCACTGGTCTATAGATAAACCCTCGGGGGCCCATGTGGCCTCTCCACGCTTCCGTACCATTTTTTTTCCTCAACCGGAAAAACTTTTTGACCATGTGACGTTAGAGTGCCATAAAATGGCGGAGTCGGAAGAGGAGGTGGACGTCTTGGTCCAGAGAGTTGTGAAAGACATCACTAACGCCTTTAAGAGAAATCCCAACATGTAAGTAGGTTATAGATAACTGTGAACAAATAAGAGAAAATGCAGCGCCGTCTGTCACGTCCAGTGACATTAAGTCGAACATCAGCTTGAAACGAGCTTTTCAGCTGTTTGGGCTTGGACTATAACATGGAATTAGAACGGTCCGGGGAAAGTTGACAATTGATATAGCTAGCTGGTAATGTATTTTGTTGGATAAGCTAGGTGTTTAACATATCGAGAATACATTTTCTTTGACATGCGAAACACGTTAGGCCATTCATGATGCATTCCATTCACTGAGAAATCTAAGAGTGTTTTTTATATTTTTGTTCAAAATTTGGTAAGCAACCTTTTCCCCGTCGTTCCATGTCAGGGATGTGCCCCATCTCTTCAGCAGAGGTCACGTTAAACCAACGTCAGACTGTCATAGTCAACGAACGTTCTATCGAGCTTATGTTTTTTAGCTAACTTATTTGTTCTACGAATTATAATGTGACAATTAAAGCAATACTTTAAGATAGCCATACCTCAAGTATAGCGTGAATTGAAAGCAGTGCAGTGCTTACATAGTTAGGTACATTGCTATTAAATATTTCCATTGGCTACTGAAAAGAGTCATGGTACTGTGTATGACCAGATAACATTAACCAAAGATACACCAGTGACTTATCTTTGTATTCAAATGTCAAATTTTCTGGTATGCTCATATAAACTTTTTTGAACATAGTTAATTTAGTTAAAAATCAACAGAAGCAACGTTCACATACTAATGCAAGGTGGATACTCCACAAAATGCCAACCTGCTCATCAGGAACTTAGACTCACACATTCACATACTGCTGGCACAACCACCAGGAGCAGTTTTGAGTTCAGTAACCTACCTTGAAAAGCCTAGAGGAGAAGGGGATCAAACCATTCACGTTTTGGTTAAGTAGATGATCTGCTCTACCTCTTGAGCTACAGCCATTCCAGTAGGTATTGGAAAGTATATAGTTGCAGTAAACCATCTTTTCATGGCTACTGGTGTACAGCAGCCACCAGACCAAAGTGAATTTAATCTTGAACCTTATTTCACTTCACAAATAAATAAATGCCACTATTGTTGTGTAAGAAACACATTACATTGCAAGCATATTGTACTACAAGTACAATGAAGTCACTTATTATTTAGTTATTTAGAGTTATTAGAAAAAATCAAGGTGTCACATCCTGAGAAAAGACACTGCTCTGTAGTCTGGTTGCACAGTAGCGAAAATGATAATTGCCAGACAGCAGCAGCACAAAAGCCTCAAAACCCAACACAGTATGTTGACCTTGCTGCAGAGGATTGGTATTTTAATTATTTGGGTCACAGGGTTGCTGAACCCATAATGCATGTTGCTTCCTGGCCATAATGGAATGGTTTTGGATAGATAGAAATACCATTAGACCTCTTGTTTATACCATAAACTCTAAGACAGATAAATTTGTGACCAAAATTATGTGAGACCTGTCTACCACAACGTGACATCATATGACGCAATCTTGTGAGATTGCACTTACCACTGAATGAAGGGGCCATAGAGTAATAGAAGTATTAGTTAAAAATTCACCCCAAAAGCCCCCAAAAATATAGTATAAGCTCAGGTTTGTTATGACTGCCTGATGTTATCCAACACAATCTATAACCTCAAATACAGTGCCAATTGAATTGGTAAAGAAAGCCTAGGAACAGATCAATTTTTTTTTTAAACAAAAGGTCATTTCTGCGAAGGGAAGCCCCATGTTGTGTTGTTAGAACAATTCTCTATGTCCATAAACAAAATGTTAACTCCATCAGCCCTCATTCTCACTGTCTGTTTCCATAGTGATGAGATTGGTGTGATCCCGTGTCCAGAGGCTCGCTACAACCGCAGTCCCATTGTGTTGGTGAGGAACAAGCTGGGTATTGAGAGCTGGTGTGTTAAGTTTCTGCTGCCATATGTCCACAACAAGCTGTTGCTCTACCGTCAGCGAAAACAATGGCTGGACAGGGAGGGTAAGTGTGACCTCACGCTATCATCTTCAAAGATATCCTCCCTGTAGAGTACAGTGATAACAATAACAATAATAACAATGATATATGTCCTCAGAAGATTCTAGACCACGACATATCCATACATAGTGTACTCAAACCAGATTTTGCTCTTTTAACCTAACAACTACAGTATAAGTAGGGCTGGTAATCCTAGGGAACCCACAGTTCCCTTCTATACCATTTCATTTTTTGTATAACTGGAAATCAAAATTAATGATCTGCAACATTTGTTTAATTTAAAAGTCAAGAGTTTTAATCAATAGATTAATTAATTTGAAAGCATCATACAGTCTCCTGCCTTCCTTAGTATAACAACAAATTGGGGGGAGTGCACCACTTTGTTGTTGTTAAGTCTCCAGCAGTGGAGAACATCCCTTTCTGCTGCAGTAAACTCTGAGTGGGAGCAGGGTTTTTGAGGTGAAACAGAAAGAACAAAGTTGTTTTCTTTATCTCTTAGTTGGTGTAACTTGTGTAATGCTGCTGTGTGTTAGTCAGCCAGTCTTAATTGTTATTGCTAGTCACTGCTCTACTAATACAACAGTTATAGTGACAGCTTAGAAAGTTCACAATTTATCAAATGTTCCACAATGGTAGTAATTTAAATTAAAAAAATGCTTGGAGAAGAGTTGTCTGCTGAGCTCATAGTTGTTTTCACTCAGGCAAATGGGTCTTGCCCTCCTCCTTCAGCAGATTTGGCCCATATTGAGCCAGTCAAAACCAATTATCTGTTGAGGAGTAGGCTTGATAAAATGACCAAAAAAGATGTGTTTTCAAGGCAAAAGTTAAAACATCACATGTATAGCTTCTTTGATTTGCTATAGGTTAGGGAGTTGGAGAGAACCTTTCTGTATGAATGTGAACTTTGCCAATTAAAATTTTAATAATGTTTCTAGGCATTATTATTATCGAATTTTCAGTCTCGTAAATAGATCTTTCCATGTCATACCAAAAAATGATGATGAAAAAAATATATTCATGACTGTTTTTGACTCAGTGTCACAAAATATGCATTTGACTTCTATGTAAATAATTTTAAAGTTGTGGTGGAAGATGGGTAAATATTGTGCAAGATCTGTTGTGCAAGTAAACACTATTGACTTAGTGGTCTCATGTGACTCTTAAGACTATTATCACAGCTTTGGATCATTAGCCAAAGAACTGCTAATTAAACTTCATGTTTAAAGCCAAACTTTTGTATTTTATCATGTATTTTATTTTATTTTTTTTATTTTTTAACTGTGTCATGCTACACAGAACAGCACAGCGTAACGGCATTAAGGGCCACGTAATATTAGAAAGTCTGGCATAAAAATTGTAACCCTCTTTCCATGAAGTTGAATAAGTTAACCTTTCATGTTTTTGTGTCCCTTAGCTTTGGTGGATGTCACCTGCACGCTGTTGCTGCTTAACCCGGATTTTACCACTGCATGGAATGTCAGGTACAGATTAATCCTGTCACAGCAGCTGACCACGACACAACTGCAAAAATGTAACTTCTAACAAATGTTAGCCGTTCATTATCTAGGCTCTCAAAAGTTTCCAGCATTTTTCAATTGAAGTCAACACAGCACTCAAACATAAGCATAGGGAGAATTCAGTGACACACTGTAGAAAAACTTACATTTTTGTTCATAAATATTTACACTGCTACACAATACTTAAAATTTAATTAAAAAAAATAACTTGCTTGGTTTCAACTTCTTGAAATTAAGAAGTCAAAATGTAGTTGAAGTGTAGACTTTCAGCTTAAATTCAATAGGTTTAACAAAAAGAAAAAAAAAAGATTAGGTAATTGAGTAGAAGTCTGTGCAGTTTTAACAAATACAACTAATTCCGCTCTGTGATAACCAAGTCTGCGTTTTGAAGCCAAAAATGCTGTGCAAATTACACATTTGTATCCAAGTCATTCATAAAATTAAATAAAATAAAATAAAAACCAAAAAAATGAAATTAAATAAAGCAGCCAGTGCAGTCTGATATCCTAAAATTCTTAAACCATGGACTTGTTCTTGTTAAAAAACACCAGCATGTCTACATGAAAAGGAAAAAGGCACATGCAAAGCCTCTCCACAATCAGCAGAGAAAACCCTCTCTGCTGGCACAGATGTTGTTGGAATGCACAGATAGTTCATAGCCAAGGGGGACAGTTTCTTGCACCTGTTCTCATACAGTTTCTACCACAGAACTGGGTCTTGTGTGGGTGGGATGCAGTCCTCCTCCAGGTACCACTCCAATTCTGACCGGACAGATGTGGCCAGGATGCTATAGTGAGGGTAGGGAAATATCCCTGAAATTACTTTCTGCAGGTTGAGATGTCTGACACAGTTACATTTCCATTTGGACAAAAGTAGCTAGCTTTTTTTTACAGACTGATTTATTTGCTGTTTTGAAAATGAACATTAAAGAGTGAAAATAAAAAAAAGGTGAAAAAAATAAGATTTTTTCAAGGTTCCAATTTTAGAGTTGACATGAGCTTGTGTTTATATATGGTAGTTGAGTCAACATATTCTTCACATCCTTAAAAAAAATATTTCCTCAGAAAAACTAGGCTGTATTTTTAAAACAATTAGATTACAAGCATCACAAGGCTTTGCTGAACAAATATTTGTGAAATTGAGTGCATAGAGTAAAAGATAGCTGAAGGTTAAGTGTTAAAAAAGTTATGTCTTTAGTGGTGAAGAGTGCAGAGTGAAAATAACCTTGCAAATAATGAGAGTTGAAGTGATCTCTTGGTGCTTTCTGGCCATCCCTTCAAAAACCGTAAGTCTTACTAGCTAAACTAAAAGTATTGACCAATAGAAGACAAATTTGTATAGAATATAAGAAGGAATTATGAATTTAGTGTGGGATTTATTGGACAGGAAGTGATTTTTTTTTTAATTAATAAAACCGTTTTAGACAAGATGCGTAAAATTTTAAAGCTGCTGACAATGCTGGGGACTAGACACACATCAAAAACCATATAGAGGCAAATTGATGAGCTAAGTGTTGTTTGAATTCAATGGAATTGATACATTGAATTGTATCGAAACCATGAAAACTGATACCTATTGTGTTGTTCAGAAAATGTTATGTCAGTTACACCCCTAACCATTATATTGGTGATTGGTGATTTTAATGTAGTAAATGATGCCTTAGTTGACCACACTGGTCACCCTTTTTTTAGCTGATAGATCTCTCTCACGAACCTTAAAAGAATTACTAGAAATACCATCATTAACTGGTGTATGATGTCCAATAAACATAAATATTATGCACAACTTCTAACTCAAAACCAAAATCCAAGAGATATAGATGATAAATTTGTAACACTATTACAATCCAGCTTGTAGACAAAGGTGGCAAAGGAGATCCGAGTTGCACTGGTTTGGCCAAAGATATTTATTGTTTGGAGTTTTCTTTTCAGAAAATTAGAACAACAGAAGTTGTGTGTGTGTGTGTGTGTGTGTCTGTGTGTGTGTGTGTGTCTGTGTCTGTGTCTGTGTCTGTGTGTAAGTGCATGTGTGAGCGTAAATTAGCGTCTGTGTACATTTAAACTGAAATTTGTTGGTCTCTATTTTATGTATATCGGTTTAATTATTTATTTTTTAAAAAGTGCACTTTTTAAGTTGGTCACTCGTAAAAAAAAATTAAAATTTTATAGTGACTTGAATAATGCACTTAAATTTGGAGAGTAGTCCTGAGCAGAGAGGCTGAGCAGAGCAACTTCCAAGGTAGAGCCAGGTAGGTCGGGGCAGTGCTGTGCACTGGAGTGAGTGCCATACTAAAAGTTCCTAATCTAGTGACATCAGAGTTTGGAAATTTAGAAAAAACCTCTGAAAATTGAGTGTTGTTCAGAGCTGAAACTGAAACTTCTGAAACTGCCCCCAGGGACTATTTCAACATAAGCTTACCTCATGATGCGACACTTTTGCATCGTCTAACATGACTATCCTACATTTTTACATTATTTATGTCTTAGAAGTAGGAATAGTGAAATAGGTAGTCCTTAAGTAACAAGAGAACCAGCCACACCTGGCCATAAAACTGCTTGTCAGTCAAATCCCCAATTACTTTTGAGCCTCTGGAAAAGGAGGTACTATGCATAAAAGTGGATGTTATTCATCAACTGTTAAACAGTATTTATGTTAAGTTTTAGGTCAAAGTTTACTGTGTAGAGTAATTGTAACTCCTGTCTTTTTTTGTTGCAGGAAGGAACTACTACAGTGTGGAGTTCTTAACCCTGAGAAAGACCTGTACCTGGGCAAGCTGGCCCTCACCAAATTCCCCAAGAGCCCAGAAACGTGGATACACAGGTAAGATTTTGTTGCAGAGCACCCTGCTCCTTTCTTAAAACTATCACTGTCCTTTCTACACATTACAGTGATAAGAAGGTATTTTTCAAATCCAACAGATTTGTGTTTCCATCGAGGTATTTAAATGCACACTTTCAAGTAATTTACATTTGAACTCAAACTGGAACATCAGTAAAAGGTGGAGAATATAGTGCTGTACATAACAAGATGTGTAGTCCAGGCCAAGGATGTATGTACAAGATCAGTAAAATTATTTTCTTCAGTGAGCAGAGTAGTCTCTAGTGTTTTTATCAACCTTTTAGCAAAAGATTTGTTTATAACAACAAAATTTTCAACAACAAAATTAAAATAACAAAAAAACCCTCAGTTTGCACAGCTTTAGTCAGTTGAAGTGCACACACATCTGACATCACAGAACACTTTTCTTGTATGTTACTTCCTCTACTTTTCTGTAATATTGCATCTATAACATTATCTACTGAGATACTCATCAAAACACAGCTCTTATTGTAACTCAGGGCGCTTTCACACCTGAAAATCCAGTCCAAGGCCCCAACCAAGGTTCACATTTTGTTACATTATACACATTTGGTGTGGTTGGTTTCAGTATGAGACTGCAATTATGCAAACTGACTAATAGACTTCATATGACAAATACATTAAGTATATGGGCTGCGTGTCTCTATACTTTACATTGATTGGTTTGTTAGTGGGTGGGCGCCTGATGTCAGTGCGTCAATATGCCTTATTTTGTAGCCTGATTGTAGCTTGAATGTAGCTTAATGAGTTTTTTCTAGTTGGCCCCTTATAATGTCATCAGACCAAATGTGAATAAGGCATTTGGTGTCAAATGTCATAGTTTCTTGGCTCACTCTTTGTTTTGGTATTTTGGTTACTTATTTTTCCATTTTCTGGGTAGCCTGCTGTAACTTTCTGTCATTGGTACTAATCACCAAACCTTTGCTCTTACACTGGACACAAACTGAAACCATATTTCCATTTGATCTGGACCGAGACCACCTCTTTTGGTCGGGCCAAGTTTCAGCTGTTGGGTCAGGACCATGGTCTGGGTGAGGTTTCACATCTGCTATTTTGGTTCAAAACAACCCGAAAAGTCCAAAAATCTGAACCAAATGAGGCAGGTGTGAAAGCCCCCTCAGGCAGGTTTGGGACAAATTGGATTAATATTTTAATCTAACAGTAATGTTGGTAATATGTCACTGATTGTATTCAGGATTTTGCAGAAATATGTATGCTGCTGTTGCATTTGTTATCCTGATACACAGGTTCTTTGCTTTAAGTGTATTAAACACAACAGCATCACACACCAGCTGAAAGGATTTATTTGACTTTAAAATGAAATCTGACTGTAATTCATGTCCTGTGCACTGCAACACATCCGTCCAGGTTAACTGTTACACACAAATCACTGGTTTAAACAGTAGAATTGTTTGTAATAAAGATGCCCAGATGTTTTTCCTGCATAATAATTACTAAGATGGCTGCTATTGCTGATTTCCTGTACGCCACCACTTAAAATGGTCAATGTCAGCAAAAACTAACTCTATAATCATTCCACAACTTCATCAGTTTCTTATAACATGCATTGACTGCAGAAGTCCATTGCAGTGCTTTTGTGGTGTTTGACTGTGTCTGCATCCCAGAAGGGAAGCAGAGTGAGAAGCAGAGAAATTTTCTTGAAGAAATTTCCTCCAGTCTAAAGAGCATCGGTGACGTGGTGTGTTCCCACTGAAGTGTATGCTGGCCTTGCAGTACTTACGCTACTTTGAGTGCTTTTTTTTAAATAAAAAAACAACTTAAAAAAAAGAGCCAACTTTGCTGTTTCTAAAGGGATAGTTCACATTTAGGCACTTAAACTGTAAATCAGTATATCAGTATATAGTTATATTTTATTTAAAGAAACACCAGAATACACCTAAGTAAAATACATTCTGGCCATGCACCATAGATTGTTTGAACAGGCCGGAATAACAAAGCAGCTGTCACCATGAACATCTACAGAGGCTCTGCTTGCCTCAGTGCCACCGCTGTCATGCTGTTTCACATTCGCATTCCCAGATTTATGAGTCGCTTTGTTTTCTGCACTGTCCTAATAAATAAAGTCTGTATGTATGTGTGTGTGTGTGTGTGTGTGTGTGTGTGTGTGTGTGTGTGTAATCATGATAATGAGATGAGGAAATTTTTTTGTCACCTATAATTGCCAGTCTGTTTCTTTAAGCAAATGAACATTTCATTTGTCACCAAAAATTCTGTGTTTGTTTGTTTTATTGAGACTGTAAAGTCAGTGTAAAGAAAAACAAATATGTGTTTGATTCAAAACAAAGTTGAAAGACAAAACTCTTACACTTGTATGTTGTTTCCTCCATTTTGATGTTTTACTCCTGCTAGGATAATCACAAGCCTACACTGCAGACTCACTATTTAAGGGTTGGGTGGTCCACTCCCACTCCGCGAAAATTGGTTAGGGATGGCCCTTAATATGGCAGACCCTTTGAAGGGAAGTGGACAGGGCAAAGGCAAAGGGGTTGGTTTGGGATTGGTTCTTTATTTTGTAAATGAGGCTAAATAAGTTTCAGTTTTGTGTATTACCAATGAGCAAGATTAGGCCTTTTAAATGCTGTCCCTGTTATCTCTGTGCCGTTAGAAATTATTACAGTTAGAGCAGGCACTATGTTGTACATACTTTTTTTAAATTACAAAAAAAAACAACCAGACAAACAGCAGGAGGATGTGCCATCAAATAGCGGCTTGGGGGTTGTTTGAAGTGCTGGTAGTATGTTTAACATTGAGTTTCTGTTACCTTTTCCTTTAGGAAGCTTTTATGATAGTCAGGATTAACTTCCAAAGTAGACTGTGGCCTTTTTGACTGTGAGGTTCTATTTTACACAGTCTGTTCAACTAGCTGAGATTCATTTGAACGCCAAAATAAAGTTTAAACTTCTCCCCATTCCAGTTAAAACAAAGTACTCGTAATATTAGTACATTTTTTATCGGAGCTGGAAGTACTTTTTATGCCGTTTCATCGGGTCCATAAAAACAACAACTTGAATTCAACTGTGCATCTTCATGATAACAGATAGTAGATACAAAACATAAGTTTGCTTTAAGCTGAAGTGAGTATGTATTCATGCTGTGACACATGGAATGGAGGTGGCTTAGTACTAACCATAAACGAGGCTAATGTAATTCCCTAACACAGCAGTTGTCTCCCTGCAGACGCTGGGTGCTACAACAGATCCTGTGTGAGTTCAGTGCTGTGGGCTGTAGCATGAAGCAGCAGCAGAGTGAAACAGAGCAGGCTAATGCCGGGAGAGGCCAACAGCCCAGGGACATTCTGGCTAGGACCCTACACCAAGAGATGAAGGTGTGCTGTGACGCAGCCTGCCGCTATCCCAGCAACTACAATGCCTGGTCCCACCGCATCTGGGTGTTGCAACACATGGCCATGGGAAACATCAAGGTTAGATGAAAAATAGAATATTTTTTGTATGTAATGTTTTACTTAAATATTAGAGGAATTAATAGCAATTTCCTGAAAATGCCTTCAATACATTTCCGTACACTGGAAAATATCCACTCTTGCTGCCTGTCTCCAGTCAACATATAAATAGTGTATACAGTATACAGACAAGCAAGTATTCTAAATACATTTTGAAATATGAAATATGCCATTCTTTCTACATTTTAATAAAGACATTGTTCAAGGGATTATGACTGAACCTTACACTTGAGCAGCTCTAACAGTCTTCCTTCTCATGCTAGTGAGCCTCTCTATCAGTACCAATTAGTCAGGCATCTTGATATTTTAAATGCTGTGGTAAGGGTTAGGGTTCCTTTAAAAGCAAATAAATGGTCATATATGGTATATAATTCTAAAGGAATAGTTCCAGAGATGCACAATATAAGTGCAGATAAATACTGGCCAGTAATGCAATAGGCAGTGATATGCTTTTAAAAGTTGATTTGCTTTCCACCAAATAACAGAGGTAGAACAAATGCAAAACACAATGTTCAATACAGAAGTTTCAGATATGTAGACTTCTTTGTCAAATTGGTTCAGTGTCAGGGTTGTGTTTAAGTGTTAAGTAGATGCAAGATGCTACATTAAAACCATGGGAAGCCTAACAGCAAAATATCCCTCTTGTAAATGTGTGACATAATGCTTTTCTTAGAAGAAATTAGATTATTGTTATAAATAGTTATTATTTCTTAGAAGGAGGGAAAATAACAGAATTCCTTCTATAACCAACACCAAGGGAGGGAACATCCCTTTTTTTAAATTTAATAGATGTTACACTGTTGCCAGAAGCGCTGCAGAATAGTAATAGACATTGGCTGTAAAAGATGCTTCAGGATCTTCTTTCATAGCCAATGTATGTTGCAGGCACTCTACCACTGAACAGCGTAGAGTATTGTTGTCACGATACCAACATTTTGGTACCGATGCCACCATGTATTTTGATACTATTCGATACTTTTTCAAATAAAATAGAACACAAAAAATGTCATTATTGACTCTATTTTAATAGAAAATCTTAGAACTGTAACTATGCATCGGGCCTGGGTGCTTGTCTTTCAAGTCTTTTGCGAAGTTGGAAGTGTTTCCAGACATGGCCAGACATGTTTTGTAATACCGTTTGCACAGTGGTGCTTCGGTGTTAATGTAATTCCATATAGCACTTCGCGCTCCTGGTTTATCAACGAGTTGCGGCATAGTGAAGGTTGCAGCAGCTGCCGTTCTCTCCCTGCTCCTGTCTCTCTCTCTCTTTCTCTCCTTTATCTCTCTCTGTCAACAGACTTTTGCTCCGTTTGCTGCTCCACGCTGCTCGCTCACTTGCTCACTCGCCTCAGCTCAAAGTACAACGTGATGTCGTCACGCGGCGATGTATAAAAAAAAAAAATAAAGGACCCGTACCACCCAAGCGCAGTATAGTACCGTTTTAAATGACTCAGTACCACGGTACCAATTTAGTACCAGTATACCGAACAAGCTTAAGCCTAGTGTAGAGTGAAGAGTGTTTACTTAATGTAATTTTGTTTCTGAATCAAATCACTCACGTGTCTATCTTACTCTGATTATCTTGATCAAATTACCTGATCTGTCAAATAAGTTGTGATCAAGCAGGGAGACATGTAAATAATGGAACTGCACCCTACTAAATGGTGATGACTAAATGGCAGCTTGGCACCTACCCTAAAGGTGTGTGGTGTCTCTTCCTCATTCTGTCTTCAATATATACTGAATAAAATAACAAACAACAGTAAGTTGTATATCCTTATTAATCAGATCAGTGTATCATACACATCTGCAATGCTTTTCTCGTAGCTGTTAGGCAAAATGTGGCTTAAAAAATATTAATGTTAGTAAGGCCAATAAAAAACACCGGTTGAGAACACATGTAATGTTGAAGAGCTTTAACACCAGATAATGCAGTATTATTACCTAATATTAGATATCTTAGTACTTCGTTAAAGTTAGCAAACTTGTAGTGCAAACAAAGAAAGCCAAGGTTAGTTTTCCACATCAGCTTGCATCAGACAAATAACAGCTGTCATCTGTTCTTCAAAGATATAAATATATGATGCAGCATACAAGTAAATCTTTTATTTGCTAAAATTTGCTGATTGTGGCTTTGTTCCTCCTGCAATTTCGATAAACTATAGTGATGTTCATCTTTCAAAACTCTTGTAAACCAGAAACAGTAGAGCAATAATGAAGAGACAGTGACGGTGATTGTGTAAGTGGCCCATTCAGTTTAGATAGATTGTGTGTGTGAGGCAACCTTTCAAATGTTGTGAAAAAATATTGATGCCACTACTTCCTTTCATGTAATGAAGTTACAAGTACACTTGCTGGGTTGAGCCTTGCACTACGAAACTTTAAGAAATGGCTGCCACCTATTTTTTACCTCATTTAATCAATAAAATAATAATTGATAAAATGCTAGATTACAAAAAGAATCAACAGCAACAGCCCTAACTCTGTGATAAATTTTAGCACTTATCTGTTGTGGTGTGATTTCTATGATATAGAAATCTCTTCCAGTTCCCTCCACTTGCAGGTTTGCTTCTTTCCCACAGTCTATGTTTTGCATAAAAGATTTTTATCAATTGTTTTGAAAAGTTAAAACAAAATTGTACAGTTCTTTTTATATCCTAATCTTATTAGTTCCAAATACTTCAAATATATTCTGAATATAACAATTTAAATATCCATTTGCTCTGTATAGCATTAGCTTTTTACTTCGAGTCATTAAAATTGTCTACCAATTTAAAAAAAACTAACTATCCTTTTGTCAGTGGTTCAAAATGAAAACAAACAAATCAGTCCTAGAATCTGCCTACAAAGTTTGTGCCACAACCACTTAATTAAATGTATTAAGTAAGGGATATGTCCTACGAGATATCCATATCAGGAATTAATGGATGACATTAGAGGCCTTGATCTTTTTAAGGATTACCTAAAATGACAATATCTCAGGTGCTTGTTGTATTCCAGAATATTAAACTTGTGTTTTTAAAATACACCTTAGCTCACTGCCATGTTTCCTCAAAGGTTCTCCATGATGAGCTGTCCTCTATGCGCCTCTGGGTGTCCATGCATGTGTCTGACCACAGTGGCTTCCACTACCGCCAGTTCCTGCTCAAGGAACTGATTACTGAGCTCTCCCAGCCTTCAACCTCTACAACTACAACCACCAATTCACCTCAGCACCAGTCCAACACAGTCCCCAGCAGTAGTCCCCTCCATGACACCCACGCTGAGGTTAATGGGGAGCTGTCAGGAGCAGAGGCAGTGAGTGAGGAGGAGAGGCAGCTCAGTTATCCCCCAGTGCTTCAACTCTTTTGCCAGGAGATGGAGCTCTGCACAGACTTAATCCAGTCCTTCCCTGGGCACGAGACACTCTGGAGCCACAGGTAAGGCAACAAAAGTGAAGGGAGGACGAAATATTTATCACTCTGAAGTGACACATTTTGTTAAAGTAAACTGTGTGTAAGTACTGGTTTAAGGCACCTACCCTAGAGTATTTTCATTTTATGCTACTGTCTTCTTCAACTTCACCTCCTTGTCTAACGGGGTTTGTTCCCTAGTTAACCAGCAGTTTAGGCTTTTTATTCAGAGAAATTACCAATCCTTGCCTGCAATTATTTTGTGTAATTGTAAAAATGTCCTGTAGTAAGAATATTCCAACTTGCTGTCAATGAAAATCAACTTGTTTCACACTTGAAGTATTTTTTAATCAAATATTTTTATATATTGTTTGCTCAAACAAATGACTACCATCATGTAGTCAAATCCAATGTAATATTCTAAACTTTGCTGTTTTTGTACTTCTTATCTTTTTAGGCCATTTATCAATAATGACGATAATTTCACTGAAATATGTTGAATGCTGGACTTGGTTTTATAAATTGATTTTCCACACATGAGTTGAGTGTTGCAGTCAAACTAAGGCTGTATTTATACCACAAGTCTTGATGCTCATTTTCGATTTCAGTTGCATGTATCAAATTTTTTTTGACTGTCCACTTACGCCTACTTTTAAAAGTAACCCATATCTAATATCAGAACTAGAATGCTTTCATACCTGTAGGTCCAGGACCAAAGGACTGAAATTATACATTGTTCCATTTTAGTTTTGGTCTGGTTAGTGTTCACTCTGTCCTACGTAAAGTAAACCAAAATTAGTGAACAAATGACAGGTTGCTCATCTATTGGTCAAAAAATTTGAGAGGGAAAAGAACTACTGTTAGACAACAACAATGGAACCACCGCAGTGTATTGCCATTGCTACAGTAGCTGTAATTATTAAGATTGGTTTTGCACCCAAATCAGAACAGAGTGTGAGCACATCTCCCTATGTGTAAATAATGTAAAAATTTCCTCACAAAAATCAGAGGACACATACAACACGGTACACGGAGAAGGCGGGCCCTAATGGATGCTCATGATATGTTCTCTGTGTGCTTATGACACAGGAGGCAAGTAAAGGTATTGAGTAAACGGTACGTAAAACAATCTTCAAGAAGATAAACTATCCAGGGAGGGGTTAGGAATTATTTAAGACCGTGGCTATCAGCTCCTAAGTTACCAGTCGTTTTATAGGTAGGCTACTTTTTAAGGTTTTTGTGTGATTATCCATTGTGGTAGTTTTTAACTCACAATGCATTGTGCTTTGGTTTGCTTGCTAATTAGGTCCCAAATTAAGTTCACTTGGATTCTCACCTGAACGAACTGAACCATGGTTCAAGCGGACTAAGTTTGGACTTTTCAGGAGGACCATGGTCCAGTTGTCAGGTCCAACTATAGTCTGGACCATGTTCAGGGGGAGTGTTCACATCTGTAATTTTGGTCCAGATCAAACTAAAAAGTCAGGGAGTTCAGACCAAACAAGGCAGATTTGAAAGCACCCTTATACTTGTGTTTGACTTAGAACAACCTGCATATGTATAAGAGGATTTGACTACTGACCTTGAAAAGGAAGCAACCGAGTCCATGCCAAAGCTAAACAAATATCCGGTGCTATTTCCAGTGGATACAGCAAGAGCAAACTAATGATTGAAGCTATCACTTTCCAAAGCTCCTTATTTTGCAGAGGCACTGTAGCCACGAGCACTTAAAAAATGAAAAGTGGTGGAAAAATCTGACGCTCTCTTAAGTATATAAAAATCTTTTATGAGATTGTGGCTATGCCAATGCATTTCAATTCCACTGAGTCTTCATTAGTACAACAATAAAAACAGGTGTGTTATGTGAAGATAAAGTCATATGATCTAATTACCTGAGAGGGACACTGCAACAGTACAAGTACCAGTATGTGCAAATCTGAAGCAAGTAGGGTTCGCCGGTGTAAATATTTCCAAACAGTTTGATATTAAGCCAAATACTAGACTAGGCAGGAATATCGGACTTTCACACTAGATATTGCACGTCACTTGGCCAACAGCATTCCTTACTGGAGTGTAATGAGAGCTCATGAATAAGTGTGTATAGCAGCACCAAAACTGAACTGAGAGACACAAAGTGTTTTTGTTTGTCACAACAACTTTTCAAATGAACTCTTCCTCCAAACCGGATGTCAAAAAAAGTGCAAAAATAATAAGACTTTGGCTGCAGAAAAGGTCAGCATACCTTCTTTCTCTCCCATGAAATCCATGAAGTGCCCCCCATGACCTTTGAACTTTGCAAATAATTGTATTCTGCTATTATTTTACATTTAACATAGTGTCCCAACTTAAAAGGAATTTGGTTTTGTGCGCACTACTGAGCAAATTTTATTTTTAATGTTTTTGCATTTTGTGCGAGTACTACTTATAGAGAGGACGACAGCTGGTCCAAGGACGGATTGCTGTTCCCACTGCTAAAAGAATGTGGCCACATTTGAATGTGGTTTGAATGATCCAATCTCAAATGCATCCTCAATGTGTGTTGGGTGCATTCTGACCAGTACTTAACGCTGTCCACTTGATGATCAGATCACTCGGGACGGATCAAAAAACCAGGTGCAAACAGACTCAACAAAACCTGTGACTCTGTCTTTTTAATTGGTTTAAATTGAATATTGTTAATAAATGTGACTTTTAGCTAAGATCATAACACTTAATGATCTTTCAGGAAAGATGATATTGTTTAAAACTTTATAGCCAAAAGTGTCTAGACAGCCAATAAAATAGATCCGTACAGAACATTTCAATGATAACAACCATGCATGTTTTCACCCCTACCAGGCGTCACATCATCTACTTGTGGCACCACTGGAAGAGGGAACACCAGAACCACTTAAGCAATGGAGGCAGCGAGCCAGTCCATCTTAATGAAAGTGATTCACGCCCGCAGAAGGGTGGCCAGGGGGAGAACATGAATGGACAGAGGCATACTAGCGAGGCTATGGAGGTCGACGGGGCGTCCTTGCCAGAGCCCTGTGACAGCAAGCGTCTGAAAAGAGGTGTCCTACTGCACGACCCCCCTGCTCTGCCCTCTGAGTACAGCTTTGTTAGCAGTATCCTTGAAAACTGCTGTAACCCTGAGCAGAGACGTTTCGCTCTGGCATATAAAAAGTGGTTAGACACTGTTATTGGTCAGCAGCCTTGAAAGAGAGAGTGAGTGACAGTTAGCCCCATCCTTTCTCATCATTGAAGTTGCCTTTAGACACAGATATAGGATCAGCTTGCCTACCTTTAATGTGGACTTTAACTAATAGTACTTCAGATGCAGTAATGACTTCAGAAACAAGTCACTGGGTACCCTGGTTACAATCCTTTCCTCCTGACAGTGACTAGAGGGTATTGTGTCTCTAGTCCGCTATTCCTTGGAAACATCTTTATTCTATGAGCTTAACCTGAGCCAAAACACCTTTAGAATGGAAATCTGTCCACAAAGGGCCTAATGGCTCACTAATAATTAATTTGTTTTAAGCCTCAGTTCAAATTTCAATTTCAGTTTCCTGTTTTTTTGGCCAGTTTTCCAAAAATTGTAAAATAATTCATCAAAGTAACTCAATGAAGCTGAATGATGTATAATGTCTTTGCAGATGTGAGAGCAGAGTAGCATCCAAACTTAGCCTGACTAACTAAAAATCTCACTGGTTGAAACTGATTGTATGGAAAGCCAAGATAGCTAGTATTATCTAAAATCATTGATAATCATTGATTAAGTTATATATTAGTAAATTAACCAACAAACTGTGACATTATATATTATTATATATTATGTATATAATGATTATTATATACATTATAACAATCTGTTAAATTTAGCTATGAAATATTATTTTATCATTCTTACTTTCATAGAAACAATTTCATTGGAGGTCATTTTAAAAAAAATAACTCCTTTTATAAGTGTTTTCTCAAATCATTCGCCAAAAATCATGGTGATGGGAAGTGGGGGCAGCAGCTCCATCATGGAAAATAACCCGTAGTATTTTTGTGGAAAAATATCATTTATAAGTAAT
>JAPZDV010000022.1:6184031-6196150 GCA_029814665.1 Acanthurus lineatus
TAAGTAATAAATATATTAAAAGGAATATTTTGTATTATAGCTGTGAAGAAAGGCAAGTAAATTTCAAGATAAGATGCTGAATTGGCAGAGTACCATTACATTATGGCAAATTGAGTTTTTACACTTCTCTTTTTTCAACTTCTCCTAGTTAAGGTTTGCTACAGCATATCATATATTTTCATCTTGCAGATATACTTAACCCTTTTCAAATGGCATGAAAATCACATTTGATTTGATAATTTACTCTATTTATTTATGTTTTATTATGTTTTCAAGTGCTTTTTAAGTCCTTTCTAGAGTACTGAAACATTTCGAATAGAATAGAATAATAGTGGCTCTGATCAAATGTCTTTTTGCCAAATAGAAAACTTATTTTTCAGCTTCACGTTTACTCTTTCTTAGGTGTATGTGTTAAACTTACTTAGGCCTAGCTTTTTGCAATGGCAGGCTATAAGCACAGAAAAACTCCTGTTTTTGGTTCCTTAGATTTCCATTCTGAAGGTGATACCATTTATTAACCATGTTATATTCCTGTCTTCTGTTGGTCCTTGTTTGCTGTTGCTAGGCGATTTCTACCCTCTACCCTTAACTGGTAAATATAGTTAGTTAGTCCTAATTACATAGCGAAGTTACGGTGCAACAGAAAGCCAAATTGGCTAGTTTTTAACTTAAATAACAGGTTGTGCACATAGAAAGTTGGTAAAATCTAACTTTCAAGTCTTACCTTTTTCCTACCTGATGCGATAGATATATAAGCAGAGAAATGTTAGCTTCACCAATTTAGCGGTACTGATGTTTGACTTTGAGGGATGAAGTGTTAGCAAAGTGAGTTTCCCTGACATTCACTGGTGCTACATGTTACTGTTACTAGAACTACTTCATCTGTTGGAGGGATGTAGTGTGTAAGAGATGAAAACTGAGCAGCACTTTGGACTATTTAATGATAATAGGCAATCATTGTTTTGTGAAATATAAATGATAAACAACTTTTACAACAATTTTTGAAATACCGTCTGTTATTTTGCACCAACAGTAGGCCTTGCTGTTTTATGTCACTACCTTGTATAAAAACAGACACAACACCAAAAGGTCAAAATGTACATTATTGTTTGTCATATGAAATAATTTATAGCACTACTTTAAGCATTTCAATAGTAGCATCTGCACAGGTTATCCCTTCAGTGATGTAGAGGAGGAAAATGATAGCGCTACCCACTACATTGTCTCACCTATATTAATAACTGAAGATTTTTTTTGGTTTTTTTGGACTAAATGTGAGCCTAACAAATCTGAAATCATGTTCATTACAGATAGTTGGCAAGAGAACATAAATGATTGCAATTTGAATAGGATCATTTTTATTGTTATCCAAGTACCCTATCAATCATTGTTACCTGTTTTTTAGCTGTCAGTGACATATTAGTACCTGATGAACAAATTAAAAAATGTGCAAAGATGACACTGTTCTATCAGTGTCACCATACACAATGTTATTCACTTTATGTACTATTCATTCAAACATAACCCTGATTACATCTCAGTGTTAAAGTGGCATTGTGATTCCTTGATGCAATTTGAATGCCATCACATCTGTATATAGAGGTTTAAGTAATTGCCTGTGTTTGTTTTTAAATATAATGCTGTATTTGAGGAGAAAAAGAAATGCTGCTTATGGTTTCACTAACCACAGCTTTATTGCCAGGCTCCCCATTAAAATCTCCCTGTGCTTCCATTTAGACCTTAACCTGTTGTACTTAGTTTCTCTTAGAAATTTACAATGTAAGAGTTATGGAGTAAGATCCTTTATCATCTCAAATCACTGTGTACATGATCATAGATAAATCTTTAACAGTATTTTTGAGCCATGTATTCTGTAGGTTTCTTCATCAATAATGGGTGCATATCAGAACTGTTTGGAGTATTTTGACATCCTTGCAGACTTAAAACACAAACTTTGAATACAAAACTATCTATGCAGACAGGTTTTTAAAGGTTCAACAAGCTTTTGAAAAGAATAATGTAGCTTTTCTTTTTCTAATTTATTCTTGAGTTGACTTCAATGGAATGTTTGTCTGTAATGAATTACTCTTTGCATCTCATTGATTTTCTGTTTATTTATAGGGTTGAAATCTTATCTTCATTTGTTGTTTTGTCATCTGCTTAAGGAAATAAAGCTCATCTGGGATTTTTTTCTTTCTTTTTTCTCTTTTTTTAAACCAGTGTTTCTTTGAGTCTGAGTCTAGTGAGTATGGCTAACTTGGATCACTTGCTAAACTAATCAACTGATAAAACCTGAATAAGATTACTATGTACCATTAGAACTACTTGATTAGCTTTGGAAAGTCTCTGTCCACTCCCTTCCATTGTCAAAAGTTAAGGGGATGGCTGGTTTGACAGTTTGTATAACACTCTAAAGCCAACAATAAAATAAAATACAATAAAATTGTTGGCTTTAGGGTTGATTGCATAGCCTCAGTTATTGCAGTGAAAATGCAAATTACACATTACTTAGGGCAAATCTTGAGTAAAATTGTATGTGTGTGTGTGGGGGGGGGGGGGGTTCTGTTATATGTATTATTTTTCTTAAAGGCAAAATATTTTGAAGATAATGTGTAATTGGAAATTATGCTACACATTTTCACTTTGCAAAAACTAGTTTTGGAAACTTGAGCATAAACTGGAAACTTAAGCATAAAAATTCTTACCTAGCTTTGGTGTCTTAAGTGCTGTTATGATTATGATGTGGAAAGGACAACATCAGATGATGCTGGTGTGTCCCAAAATGGGATGGGGTTGCACCTCTAAAAAAAAGGTGTAGCTACTGAACCTTGTCTACTTTTAATAATTGGTTGTAAAATCTAAGTGCATAGTAATCTGTTGCTACTTCTTCAAAACATTTTTTTTTTCTAATTTTGATATTAATGGGTTTTAATGTAGTGGCAGAGATGTGTACACTTCTTTGTCGAATCGTAAGGACTTCGAGCTTGTCGATCCCGATCGCTGCTACGAACTGCCCCAGTACACATATTTAATAGTCGAATAGTGGACAGGCTTTTCGTTGTGTCCTATAATGATGTGATAGTGGAAGGAAGGAGGGGCTGGGAAGCTGCTGAACACACACACACACAGCAGCCGCTTCAGGGAAGATGGAGGACGGTGTAGCAGCGGTGGAGTGGACCCCCAGCCTGCAGCAACATCACTGCTGAGAGCAGGTGAGTTAACCTCTCGTTCAAATGCGTCTCTAAGTAACCCGACGCCTCGAATACAACACGGTGATACAGAGCAGCAAACAGGTCTGTAGCGCCTGTTATTACTGAGCCGAGGAACGATGTTACTGTCGTCGCCCGGTTAGTTGACTGTTCCAGGAGTGGCTTAAGGAAAAGAAAACGTCGCGTTACAGAGGAAATGCCATACTAGGATTCAGATGGAAAGACACGCAACAGCGGCTCTATGATCCAGGCTTTGTGCCAGGCTGAAACGCGACCGCCCACCGGGTTGACATGAATGAAACGGCGCACAGAGGCCCTGTTGTTTGCAGGTGCAGAGTCCCAGCATGGCTAACGGCAGTCTAGTCAAAACTCTGGCCTGATTTAGTCTTTCCACAACGTTTCCTGGGTTATATTTCCATCACGTCATGTGATGCAGAAGCGAAATTCAGACACATGTAGTGCAGAGACTGCCAGGCTGTGTGGACTGTGATCGGCGATAGCCTGCTAGTTGTGCAGTCTGTCTTGGCTGCGGTCTTCGTCCGACGGGAAAAAAACGGGCTCATCAAGTCCCCAAAGACACCATACTGGAAACGTACGTGTGTGTATGGGGGGTGGGTGATGTTGTACATGCTCCATAGTTCAACATTAGAACATATTTTACTTTTTGCTATCAAAATTGACCAAAATGTTTTAGATGGGTTTTTAAACTAAGAAAAAAACCTCTGGTAAATATCAGAGATGCTCTTTTTCCTCTTAGAAAAGGGCGTGTCCCTGTCTGTGTTTGATTGACAACTGCTGGCAGGTTAAGCCACAGCAGGTATAGTAGGACAAAGTAAGGGGTAGGGGGTTATTATTGTTATTTAAGAGTGAAATGCAAACCAGCATCTTTGTGGACATTAAGTGGCATTTGCACTTTTTGTTTATTCTGCCCCAGTTTATTTGTATCCTGCAAACTGTATAAGCAGCAATGGAGTTGTTTCAGCAAAAGCTATAGAATTGCAATGTGACATTATGTCACAGAAATACTCAGTATTGATGGTTTGCACGGATTTTGTGGACAAAGTTGTTATTCAAGCTGGTTTCTTTAAGATTGTTTGTAAATTGTAAATTGCAAATTATGACGTGACCACACTACAAACTATAGCATCGCTTAAACACTGTGTGCTAGGTTGGCCCTGAGAGCTCAATGCATTACAGCTTAAGAAAACATGCAGACAAGCACATTAAGAAAACAAATATGGGAATACAGCCACAAATAGAGAAAGTATAGTCAAATACAGAAAACTCCAAGTAGCACAAATGACAGCAAAAACAACAGGTTGGTGCTTCATCAGTTAGTGCTTGTGTTCTGGATTTAAGACTTGTTTTCACACTATGCATACGTTTAAAAGGATAGCTGCATGCACCCCACATGAGCAAATGAGTTGATCCCTTATAATATTTTGTGTTTATGAAAGATTATAATTTTCACTGTCTTGCCACCAGTACTGACAGGCAACTTAGAGCCTGCATGATAGTCTTTTTTTGGCATTACTGTATCAGAAATATCCCAGGTTACAGGCTACATTAGACCAAGCATTGTTATGATGATGAGAAAATCCAATTGCTGAGGAATTTTGTTGAACATAATGTGACAATCCCTTTAGGCAGTATGACCATCTGCTTATGACAGAATAATGGCAGTACTGCCATTTACCAATGTGATTTCTAACTTTGAGGGGTGGTCCCTTACATGGGGAAACTTAACATACAAGTAAATCCCAGAGCCCTTAATTTTGAACTGTATTTGTTACTCAGTTCCACTGAGGCCATGACTGCAGCTGGTTGTGGTGACAACTAGTTAAGGCCAGTTCCACTTTCAGTTTTGGTTCTCATTGCTAGTCTTAAAGATTAATGGTTCTTTTCTTGATCCTGCAAATAGAAGACTAGTAAAACGTGTATACCTATATTTCCTACCAGCTTCATAATTGCACTGCACTGTCTAGCTGTCAGTTGACAATTAAGATGTGTCTGAGATCAGCTGTGTTATAAAACATGACTGAAATATGCTCATATTTAGACAATTGTATCTTTTCACCTCTAAACAGCTTGCAAGTGTTAACTGTGTGATTTTTGCCAAGCCTTGAGTAATAGGATATCTGTTTACCAGTCTCTATTGGTTTGCATGCTGTTAAATGAATGAGTGTGCGATCAGAGGTGTTTTTTTTTTTATTTGAAAGGGTGTGTGGATAATACACCAGCTAAGCAAAAAAGCTCTGTTCACATGACCACATCTTTCTCTATCCATGCATTTATTGTTTCCCATTTATTCAGAGTGAGGCCAGGACGGCAGGGTATTCTGGACATTTACCTATCCCTTTACCTAGCAGCGCTTCCCATCACCTCCAGGAGGAGATCATGAGGCATGTCCTGGCCAGATTAGATAATTCCTCCAGCGAGTCCTGGGTCTACCCTGAAGATGCCCAGGAGGCATCCTCTCCACTGACAACTTTCTATGCAAAGGAGCAGTGGCTCTACTCTAAGCTCCCTTCGGGCTCTATCCCTAAAGCTGAGCTCAACCACTCTACAGAGGAAACTTATTGTGGTCACTCATGACCATAGGTCATTGTTTAAAGATGGACTGGTAAATCAAGAGCCTTGCCTTCTAACTCAGTTCCCTCTTCATCTCAATGGTTCCCCTCAGTGACATACCAAAACTACTGAAAGCTGGTTTAACTTTGAAATTGAGAACTTTTGCAGAAAATCTGTTCTATGTTGGCATACACAAGGTATTACAACTGTGAAGCTGCCTGTCTGCTGAACAAGAGGGAGGGGAAGACAAAAGAGAAGACCACCAAATTTGAATGGAAGAAACTTACGAGAACTGTATTTCATCCTGTTCATTGTCTTATTATTTGCTTCTAGGTTAGAAAATCAAAGCTGTGACAAATCTGGTCAACTGCAACAAATCTAGTCAAAGCTGCCACCCTCTGTTTGTGTTATGGAGATTTCTCACTTTGCATTCTGCAGAGAGAAAGATGGCCAAATCAAGCCAAAATCATATCATAAGACCCCAAATGAAGATAAAGTCTGAGACTTTGAAGGGAAAAGATAAGAAAAAGATTCAAAATAACTGCCCATGCTGCTACATGGGACAGAGTGCCCTGGAAAGGTCCAGGAGCAGTTCTGCTCCTCAACTACAGAACATCCCCCCATGAATGAATTTATATATGTCTGAGTTTAACTGTTGGAAGTTTAAGATCGTCTAGTCATTTGTGTCTGTGTTGCTTGTACCACAGATCCATGCTGGCTTGAGGGTAAAAGGATGTAAAGTAACATCTATAAACGTTCATCAACATGTTGTTTACTATTCTTTGCCTTCTTTGTGAAAGCATTAATTCTTCTGTCCAGGATTTAAACTTAAAATGATGTCTGGCTTACCACAAAAGCACCTTGATGTCTGGCATCCAAGTGCACACTTAAACACATGTGACCTGACAATGAGCCCAGCTTGATTCCAGCTGTGAGGGAGTTTTCAGCTGTGCAGATTTTTTTGTTCTTTGATGTAAACTGGCCTTTACTTTTGTGAGGGGTGTGTAGCCAGCTTGCTAGTCTTTTATAGCTTAATCAGAGTGATTCTAATGATCAAATTTCCAAGTCATGTAACTAAAGCCTATACAGTAATATTAGTATGAACAGTAATAAGATAAGTTCTTTCCAAAACTATCAAACCCTACACATCTAGAAGAACTTAAAAAAAAGAACATAAAATGTTGGCCTAGGTTGAAATTTCTGGCTGGAGCCACTCACATCTATGCAGACTAAGCATCACCAATTGGCGGACTGCTGTCCAGGCATGCATCAAGTGATGGTTCTGTCTGAATCTGTGATCAGAAAATGTAATTATCTTCATGGGATTTTTCCCCCTCCTGACTAATAAACTCACAACACCACAGGCACTCCCCTCTGGTACACCGGCTTTCTACATTAAACACTTATGGAGTCTCACTCATGAAACGTTAGTAAATTGGTGTGCTGCGGAAGACTTGGATTTGATCGTAGGCATGTGAGTATGTGCATCAATGCAAGTCAATCATAAACTAATAGTGCTTTCCCGCTTTTCAGCAATCAGCATACTTCTCCACCCATGAATAGCCAATGTCCACCACATAAGGAAGTGTGGATATATGCGCATCCTGTGAACCAGCATGGGTCGGCCTTTGGGTGCACCCAAACGGAGCCCTGGGACTTTTTCTTTGAGTAAGGAAATAAAATGTTTGCGGTTTTCATAATCGGGCTGAAATTTATATACGTTCCATTTTTTTGAGCGCCTCAAGAGTCGATCATCCCTAAAGTGTATAACATGCAAGAAAGATATCAAAAATCATTTTGACATTCAAGAGGGCTTGATTGATTCATAACGTCAACTCATGCATCCAGTAACATGAAAGAAAACACTCAACACTAAAATTTCCAGTGGCTGTCAAACAGCGGACACAGAGTGAATGATAGCAGCAGTCTGTTTAACTACTGTAGTAAAGATGAAAAGGCAGCATCAGATCATCATGTTGAGACTAGGCTTGATTAAACTATTCATAAAGCATTTGATCATGCATTACACAGTTGACTAATATTAGGCCTGTCAAGTTGCCACAGTAGGCGCAATGATGGCATGCATCGTAGATGGGCTTTAAATAGCACTAGACCCTTCCTGGGAGCATGGTCTAGACAAAGAAAGAAAGCCAAACTTTTCAGATACTAAGATCTAAGTTATTTTGAGTGGAATTAAGGGGAATAAAAATTTCGTTAGTATGGTCCTTACAAGTTTAGCCTATTTTTATTAGCCTGTTATTCAACACCTAGCCTACACAAGTAGGCTAATAACTCAATTTAGATAGCTCATTGGCATTTTGACAAACCTAATCTGAAGCTTAAATCTGCTAAAGACCAATTAAATTGTCTATTTGTATTAAATATCTGTGTTTTTTGTCATGTTTTAATCACGTGTTTCAAAGGCATCCGTCTATTGTGAACACAACAAAGTACAGTATGATTTTAAAATGGAATATCTAATCTAAATATCTAATAAAAGCATTTTTTATTTTTATTTTTTAAAAATATTCATACCCCTTGAACTTTTCCACATTTTGTCACATTACAACCACAAACATGAATATATTTTATTGGAATTTTATGTGAAAGACCAACACAAAGTGGCACACAATTGTGAAGTACAGAGAAAATTATACATGATTATATATTTTTTTACAAATAAAAAACTGAAAAGTGTGGTGTGCAAAAGTATTCAGCTTCCTTTTCTCTGAGAGCAACCAATTGCCTTAAGAATTTGCCTGATGATTGCTGAATGATTGAATGTTGACCTAATGACTAAATAGTGTCCACCTGTGTGTAATCTAATCTCAGTACAAATACAGCTGTTCTGTGACGGCCTCAGAGGTTTGTGATGCAAACAGCATCATGAAGTCCAAGGAACTCACCAGACAGGTCAGGGATTAAGTTGTGGAGAAGTTTAAAGCAGGGTTAGGCTAAGATTTCCCAAGCTTTGAACATCTCACAGAGCACTGTTCAATCCATCATCCGGAAATGCAAAGAGTATGACACAACTGCAAACCTACCAAGACCGTCCACCTTAACTTACAGGCCGAACAAGGAGAGCACTGATCAGAGATGCCAAATACAGGGCAATCTTAGAAGAAAACCTGTTGGAGCCTTCAAAAGACTTGAGACTGGGGCAGAGGTTCGCCTTCCAGCAGAACAACGACCCTAATCATAAAGCCAGGGCTACAATGGAATAGTTTAAAACAAAACATATTCATGTGTAAGAATGGCCCAGTCAAAGTCCAGACCTAAATCCAATCAAGAATCTGTGGCAAGATCTGAAAATTGCCGTTCACAAACACTCTCCATCTGATCTGACTGAGCTTGAGCTGTTTTGCAAAGAAGAATGGGCAAAAATTTCAGTCTCTAGATGTGCAAAGCTGGTAGAGACATACCCCAAAAGACTTACAGCTGTAATTGCAGCAAAAGGCGGTTCCACAAAGCATTGACTCGGGGGCTGAATACTTTTGAACACCGCACTTTTCAGTTTTTTATTTGTAAAAAAAAAATTTAAATCATGTATAATTTTCTTTGTACTTCACAATTGTGTGCCGCTTTGTGTTGGTCTTTCACATAAAATTCCAATAAAATATATTTATGTTTGTGGTTGTAACATGACAAAATGTGGAAAAGTTCAAGGGGTACGAATACTTTTGCAAGCCACTGTACGATAAGATCGGACCTACTAAAATACTGATGAATGCTGAAATACACGTAAATTTCTTTCTGCAAACAATTTACACACAAATTCGTTCTGTTCACATTTCATGAATGAGACCCATATCTGTAGAGCGCAGTGTTAAGTTACTGTTAATATTAACGGAACATTTCCTACAGCTCCCGCTTCACATAAAAAATACAGTACTGACGAAACATAATGTAAAATGATTAAACACCAGCAGGACAAAGATTTATTGTTTGTGTTTAATCATTTTACATTATGTTTCGTCAGCTGCTGGTCAAATCTTACTGTCATCAGATTACAAGTGATTAGAAATTTATTGTCATTGTACAAAATACAACGAAATTCAGATGAATTTCGTTGTATTTTGTATTTTGAAATGTCACTGTGTCTCCAACAACTGCTTTTTGTCATTTGTGTTTATTGTGCTATGAAAGGAAGAAAGGGAATTCTAAAAAAAATTTAAGGGACTGCTCAAAGCTCCATTTGCACTGTTTCTAAAAAAAGGTACTTATTTATTTTTTGGAGGAATAATTTGGTTTTGTTTTCTTTTACTGAACATTAGGCCTCAAGCTCATTGTGGGATTAATTTTATTTTGGTACAAACAACTATTTGTTTTAAGTATAGAATTTGTAAATTAAACATACATACATAAGCACATACATTAAAGATACATGTTACATACATACATACATACATACATACATACATACATACATACATATACATGCATGCATACATGCATACATTTACACAAATAGATTCTTTACTAAGAGGGCCGTCTGTGCTGTACTTCTATAAACTTCTTTTTGTTACGCTTGAAAAAGAAACTCTGTATCTATTCTAAATTAATTTCTTGTTGTGGCATTTTCCATTTTGCAGATCTTTTTGTCCGACTACTAGGGATTCTGTCTTAAATTACTGTGGTTTATCATTTAGTGAAACATGCGTATTTGCTGTCTTCCTGAGAGTAGGAGATGGACATCAATCTTAAAGGATTCATAAATTGGTTGGGCCAAGTAATAAGACTGGTGGGGCTTTTCCATTGGCAATTATGTCCAAAAAGAGCCATGCTGTGTTGCACTGATTTGCTTTTCCATTGCCATTTTTAACTCAGCAAGCCACACTGAGCAACACCATACGTGTACGGAAAAAAAAAAAACATTGGAGTAGGTGGACAAAGCCAGCTTCTGTGAACTGTGTTTACTCATAAACATGTACCTTGTTTCTTTGATGGAAATGGAGCCAAGTTTTTGAAATTCTGACTGCATCTAACCTTTCCTATGCAAAACCACTTTCCTGGGCATTTTGTACAATCCTATTTCTTTACATCTATATTTGCCATGTAGATGTGTCCAAGAAAGTTCTAAGTATAAATAAAACAATTATCAAATCAAAACAGAGGATACTGATGCAGAAGTGACTTTTGTTGTTCAAAGATATTGTTAACAACGAAAAACAGACAGTGTGAAACGCAAATATAATAATCACAACCCTAGGCATAATGAGAAACAGGACATGTGATACCCCTGAAGAGCTTAAAAGCTGTTAACATGACGGTTTGAAGCATGTGAATTTCATAAGTATTTAGGTTATTAAGCATTTTGGAAAAACAGTATCTGTTCGCTGCTTGGGGCTGATACTGTTAAATTCAATCGCACTATATGTGTAATCTCTGTAATACTTTATACATTGAAATGCTGAAAACAGCTATCTGATGTAAGTATCACAGTGTTTATAGTGAATGCTAATTTGCAGCAGAACAACGAGCTTCTTCTCTTAAGGTCTTTCCTCTCTGTGCAGCATGACGCTGATATTTAGTGAGACCAGGTTAACAAAAAAATACATACATTGTCTCCCAGGAATGGAGGGACTTGTGTTTTCACCCACCATTCTTGGGATTCACAAGTGGATTCCAACCACCACTGTTTATATCACAGTGGAGCTTCTCAAAATCCTAAATCAAAGTTAAAATGGTCTTCGGATTATTTGATCTTGATACAATAAACTCCCTATAATATGATGGTGCCTGACCGTTAAGTGCTTGGTTGGTGGGAAAAGAAGGATTTTGAATTCTACTCTGGATTTTTCAAGTAGCCAATGCAAGGTAGCTAAAATTAGAGAAATGTGTTCCATCATTTGAGTTCTAGTTAGTGCACATGCTGCTGTGTTCTGAATCAGCTGCAGACTTTATAAAGACTTATTGGTGCAGCATGATGATAAGGAATTGCAATAGTCTTGCCTATAGGTAACAAATGCATGGCCTAGTTTTACTGCATCTTTTTGAGACAGAAGAGGTCTGATTTTTGCAATGTTAGGAAAAAATGGTCGTCCTTGAAAGCTGTTTGATATGGGAGTTAAAAGACATGTCATGATCAAAGATAACCCCCAGATTTCTAACAGTAGAACTGGAGGCTAGAGTAAAAACATCTTAAGTAGTTGTATCATTAGATAATTTTTTTTAGAGTCAAGTACCATAACTTCAGTCATGTCTGAGTTTAATAATAGAAAATAATGGCTCATTCAAGTCTTTACATCCTGAAGACATGCTTGAAGTTAAGTCAACTGATCACTCTCATTTAGCTTATGAATAAGCATAATTGGGTATAATCTGCATAACAATGGGAAT
>JAPZDV010000022.1:6211043-6224709 GCA_029814665.1 Acanthurus lineatus
TTTGCATCACACTTCCAGCTGCCGTCAGGTTGAGTTTCCATTACGTGTGACAAACGTCTTTAATCTGGCATCAGATGGGACGGGACAATTAGTATAGATACAAATGTATATGCTGGTTCAGACGGTTACATTAAATAGTGGTTGCTGTGATTGTTTATTGCATTGAGATGTGCCTGACACTCTGGAAACCTGCCAGTGAGGTTTTGGCAACATGTGTGCACTGCGCGCCTGTCAACCAAATTACCACTACACCGGGCGCGCTTCGCCTGCGTCGAGAATAGACCATGTTGGAGCTGGCGAGCTTTCAGCGCACCTTCGGCGCACTGTTTTGTCACGAAATTGTCACTGCTCCAAGCTGAATCTGTCAACTCCTCCCCCGGTGCGCCACCGTGCCCATCTTGGCACAGCCCGGTCTACCAAATTACCAAATTGGCGGCGCACAGTGGTGCGCCGGATGAAGTTACCACTGCGCGGGGTGCACCACACTCCGCCACCCTGCGCCACCCTGCACTGCGCCATGAAATTAGAGCCCAATGTCTGCCATGTGGATACTGAGGCTAATGTGGAGCTTAGAAAGTGCTATATGAAATAATAATATGCAACACTCTTAAAAGTGTTGTGCTCCTATTTCACACATAAGAGATGCTAGCTATGACTTAGGATTTTTCCTGTTACAGTTTTTTTTAATCTGTTACTTACTTGGGCTAAATTGCACAGTATAACTTATGACATCAGGCTCATCTCTGTCTTGCTGTGTTTAATGATGCTTCTCTTTCTATGTGCAAGATGAAATATTCCTAACCTAAACCAAGTGAATGTAAAATGTTCAGTGTTGTTGTATTTATAGTGGTTACATTAGTCTCCCACACTGGCAAGCTTAATGGTGGTAGAAGTCACACCTTCAACAAAGTATTTATAAAAACACCTATGTTTTTCACATGTCCATCTCTTTTAAGCTCGCAAGAAAGCATATGCCTTGAGTTCAAAATAAATGTTTAGGAAATAATATTCAGAAAATATAAAGACCATTTAAATGTCAAGTAATTTACTGTTCTAAATTGGCATGCACCCTCTCTCCTGTTGCAGATTTTAAATATCAGTAAAAACTGCTTGTCATTTTCCAGAGCTTGTTGTGCTGTTTAATTACTTTGAATGTGTTTTATCTTGCTTAAAGTACCAATGGTTTTCTGCTCACTAGCTATATAATACATTAATGTCTAAATAATAATAATAAATACATTTAAATAAATGTATAAAATAAATCATGGGGGCGCTGGTCTGTGGCAACTGGCAGCAGGTGTTCGTGTCTGTCTGGTTTTGTTTATTGTCTGCGTCCTTATATATTTTAAAACTAGTAAGTATTTTATAAGTTTTTACTATGGTTGTTGCTGATAGGTGGACTAAGTCTTACCATGGAGATTTTTTTCCTTCCTACTCCCGATAATCGTGCTTCACATTGCCTGGGATTTTTTTGTCAATCCGACAGGATTCAATACTCACGGGACATTCTCCTGTGATTAAATCTAGTAATTATTTGGCGGATCAAGCAATCCAGCTACTAAATTGTGAGGAGTCTGGACTTTCTGAACTCCTTGGGAATGACAATGCTCCACCACAAAGTTTTCGGCGTCCATCTATTCCTGGTAAGCAAACCAGGAAAAGAGGGAAGCGGGGCGGAGTGCGGTGGCGAGTAAGGAGACTTATTAAAAAGAAATGTCTTCCCTTACCATCAGTTTTACTGGTTAATGTCCAGTCTTTAAGGAATAAGACTGATGAATTGCAATCAGAGTACAGAGAAGCTTGTGTGGTGGCTTTCACTGAGACTTGGCTATCAGTTACTGACTTGGATTCTCCGCTGCACACTGATGGCTTTGGAGTCCCGTCGCGCCTGGACCGTGATCCAGACGCGACGGGCAAGCATCACGGTGGCGGTGTTTGCTTACACATCAATCCCAAGTGGTGCAATGGTGCCACTGTGTGTGAGCGGATCCATCTACCAGATATCGAGCTGCTGCCTGTGTCTGTTAGACCATTCTATTTACCAAGGGAATTCCCCCAAATATTCCCAACAGTGGTGTACATCCATCCAAAAGCAGACGCCAAGGCTGCTTCTGACGTCATCTTCTCAGTAGCCCAAAGACTTCAATCTATCTCTCCTGATGCCCCATGCTTCTTCCTTGGTGATTTTAACCATGTCAACTGTAGAAAATCACCAGGCAGTTTTTACCAGTATGTCTACTGCCCCACTCAGGGTAACAAGACTCTGGATCTCTGTTATGGCTCTATCAAGGGAGCCTATAAGTCTGTTGCAGGCCCCCTAGTTGGTTTCTCTGACCACAATGTGGTGCACCTTCTCCCCACGTATAGACTGGTTCTGCGTAGAGATAAGGCACAGGTACGCACGGCACAGGTGTGGAATGAAGAGACTACTCTAGCACTTCAGGGCCGCTTTAACTGTACTGATTGGTCTGTCTTCCAGGATGCATCCAGTAACATTGACGAACTGACAAATGTTGTATGTAGCTACATCTCCTTCTGCGTAGGTGAAAGACAGTTAATAATAAGCCTTGGATATCCAAGGAACTGAAAGTTATGCTAAGGAAAAAGAGAGCTATTTTTAATAGTGGTGATAGAATTGCATATGCTAACATGAAGAAGGTTGTGCATGCTGAAATTGTAAAGGCTAAACTCCAGTATAAAAACAAAATTGAGGCCAAATTCAGTGAGCCTGACCTTAGGTCGGTATAGAATGGCGTGAGAATGATGACTGGCCTGGATGAAAGGCAGCAATACTGTGTTTTTAAATGGGTTTAAATCAGCTGCTCAGCTAGCTAATGAAATAAAAAACTTTTGTATGAGATTTTCTAAAAGTGATTTTAGTGAGAGAATTAGTACCATGAGAGAGAATTTTGTTGGTGATTCTTCCATTTTGGGAATTGACACCTCTAAGGTACAATTTTTATTTAAACAAACCAAGGTCAGAAAAAGTTCCGGTCCTGACAACATCAGTAATCGAGTGCTTAAATGACGCCTTTTGTTAAGTTAAGTTTTGTGCTGGTTAGTCAAGTGAGATATTCACAGTAATTTTCACTCAATCCCTCCAGACACAAACTGTACCAAAAATATGGAAACATGCTACCATCATTCCTGTGGCTAAGTGCAAAAACCCCAAGGTCCTGAATGACTTTCGACCAGTAGCTCTCACCTCATTGGTGATGAGGGCTTTTGAGAAGTTGGTCAGGCAGGAAATATTGCAACAGGTGGAGGATCAGTTAGATTCACTCCAGTTTGCCTACAGGGCTGGCAGAGGGGTTGAGGATGCAAAGCTTACATTGTTAAATTCCCTCCAACAACATCTGGAGGCCTCAAAAAACCCATGCTAGGCCCCTATTTATTGACTTCTCATCAGCATTCAGTACTATTCAGATCTTCTTGTTGTCTGAGAAACTTCAGAATCTTTTAATTGGCTGGATAGTGGATTTTTTTATGTGACAGATCGCAGTGTGTGAGGGTTAACGGAACCTTGTCCTCAATAGCTCTTAGGAGTAAGCATGAGAAAAGGCACTATATAAAATTTGCGGATGATACGGTTATAGTGAGCCTTGTGAATAATGAGGAGGATGGGCATGGGCCTGTAGTGGATGATTTTCTTTCTTGATGTGTAAGTTCTTACCTGTCCATCAATGTATCCAAGACCAAGGATGTGCTTATTGATTTCCGGAGGTCACCACACGATACTTCACAAACTGTTATTCAGAACAAGGTTGTTGAAAATGTTGACGAATATAAATACTTAGGGACCATTACTGACAGGAAGTTATCCTTTGAGGGTAACACGGAGGCTGTTTGTAACAAGGCTCAACAGAGACTTTTCTTTTTAAGGAAGATGAAGTCATTTAATGTGTGTGAGACTCTGATGACTTTGTTTTACCAGAGTTTTATTGAATCTGTTTTGACCTTTTGTATTGTGGTGTGGTATAGCGAACTTTCAATGGTCAACAAGCGTAAAATAAATAGGTAGGTAAATGTGGCATCAAAGGTGGCTGTGCCTTTGGGGAGTTTAATTTTCTCCCTTCAGGTCACCACTTTAGGCTTCCTGATTTGAGAACCAAACGGGCCAGGGATTCTTTTATTCCTGTGGCTATCAGGAATCTAAACTCACTTGGCTGACATTTGCAATTTTTGTGTGTTTGTTTTTTTAAATGCTATTTATGTATTTATCTTTTAATGCCCCACTGGGAATTTTTTATTTGCTTTAGGTGGGAGTGGCTCCATAGTCCCTTGTCTTTTGTCGTTGTAGTCAGCTGTGTTGACATCTAGTGGTGCTGTCTCTGTGTTTGCACTTTTTGTGTATGTGTTCATGTTCATGACCCCTGCTGCACACTAAATTTCCTTTTTAAGGATAAATAAAGTTGAAAGTTGAAAATAAATAATTTAACAGGCTTAAAATATTTCAGTATATGGGAAATGCATTATGCTGAATTAGAGGATCAATGATCAGAAGGGACATATGAAGCCAATATTTGGTATACAGGCAAAGGGCCAGAAAAAAATAGAGATTGTTTTTTTCTGTCAGCTCAAGTCGAGACTTGTCAAAGACCCACTTTGGGGTTTTTAAATCAGAAAGTGCTGTTTTATTTTTATGTATGCCTGTTTCACTGTGCGGCCGGTTGTAATGAAAAGTTTGCTTAATTTTTACTTTAAAAGTCTGTTCATTCACTTACTAACATTTGGCCATTAACACCTGGATGTATGTTTCATGAATGTTAGTCTGATGTTACTTTGTGAATGTGGTTGTGTATCTTTATGTGTAGGCCTCTGAAGGCGAGCCTCAGCCCATGACAGAGGTGGATCTTTTCATCTCTACACAGAGAATCAAAGTTCTCAATGCTGACTCCCAGGTACTCTATGTAATTGATACACAGCACACAAATGTCATGCATTTTATTGTCACCTCACTGAGGAGAACCCTCATTTAAACAGCTATCTGAAGATTGCAAGATCTCTGCTACTAAGAAGTCAGTCAGCAAAAAAGTGTATTGGAAATGACTAGATAGATAGATAGATAGATAGATAGATAGATAGATAGATAGATAGATAGATAGATAGATAGATAGATAGATAGATAGGCAGGTAAGCAGATAGGCAAGCGACAGACGGACAGACAGAAAATAACAATAATATATTACCTGCTAAGGAACCACAGAGTATTAAGATATTGTAAAGACTAGTACCTAGCTTCAAAGGAGAATGACAGACATAATGAGGAACTGGAGCAACAGCGTACTTTTAACTTGAATTGCACTAAAGACGTATAAGAAAGAAAAATCACTACAGATTCAGTATATGTTAGTACTAATTTACACAGCTTTAACATAAACAGCAGATCTGGCTTTTGCCTTAAATTCAACATATAGGAAGAAACTGTCTTAATTACTAGAGTTTAAGTTCTTTCAGTGTGTTTCCTTTAAGTTCAGTTCAGTCCTTGGTTTGGTTAGTCAGCAAGCTTTAGTTAGGGGCTCCAGTCCTGTCAGTTCAGCCCCAAAATGGTTTTAGTTTAATCAAAAGTAAATCGACAAGCAGTCGATCTTTCTTTATCACTTGAGAATTTGTGTTCTCAAGTGATAAAGAAAGAGAAGGTTAGTCTTCTGCTCAAGTAACAGAAAATCTTGGTCCCACTCCTGTGGAAGGGGAAATTTTGTTCAGTGGGGGCTTGCCATCTCCTCTAAGGAGAATCTATTTCCAGAATCTAGGGGTTTCCGAGGTATCTTGGAGAGCTTCCAAGATTCCAAGGTATCTTGGAAACCTAGCTAGTGTAAAAACAGGGCTATTACTACATGAAATCACAAATTTCCAGTCCTCAATGGCCCTAACATACATCTCATATCAAAATCCCTGAATACTTCTCTAACACAGTAGTGCTATGAGTTATCAGTAGATCACAGTACATGAATGAGTTATCTTTCTTTTTTAGCTCGACAGCTTTCTTACAGGAATAATTTTTTATCCTGTTTTAATCCAACATAAATTATTTTTTATCTTTTTAACCATGGACTACAGTTGTGTTTCTTTTTCTTACTCAGAAGCATGAAATAAAATGATTTAACATTTAATAATGCCATAAGTTTCCCCTCAAAATAATGAAATGAATAACAGATTAAGTCTTACTTACTTCACACCCTTACGTGCAGGGTAAGATAAAATAAGATAAGATATTCCTTTATTAGTCCCACAATGGGGAAATTTGCATTGTCGCAGCAGCAAGTGGACAGTAAAAGACATAATGTAAAACAGCAGCAATAAGAATATAGAACAATAAATAATAAATATAAAATAAGAACAAGAAATTGAACAATATTTAGTGATGGTATGAAGTGGTAGTATTCAGTTTCACAGATGAAATTGGAGTAATATACATGGATATTGCTCATAAATGAAATTATTAGTACACATGAAATACACATGAAAATAATAATATTATAGAGTATTGTGCATTAAAGTGCAGTGTGATTCAGTTGTCTAAGCTGGCGGTGGGGAGGTTTACTGGGAGCAGTGCTTGTTGTAAAGTCTGACAGCTGCTGGGAGGAAGGACCTACGATATTGCTTTTTCACACACTTGGGGTGAAGGAGTCTATCACTGATGGAGCTCTCCAGTGCTGTCAGTTTACAGTTTTATTGCACATACACAACAGTCTTTTAATCGTACTACATACCTATATAGTAAACACTGACAATGAATAAAAGGATAGCCACCCAACAAATGCAGTTAGTATAACTTGAAGTTTAGCAGAAGTGTAAAACTAAATTATTTCAGTATCAAAATGAAAGAATAAGCAACAACTTAGCTTTCAGTTTCAGTTCAGTTACAGTTTCTTTCAAGTTATCAGTGCAGAAATTTTAACTGTAGCATTATACTCATACTCAGCATTATGCCATTAACTGTACCAGAGCAGGAACTACATGCTTTCTACTGTGCTTTATATTGACAGACAGCATAATATTCTGTTAGCTAGCTACACTAGCTTAACTTAATTAGCTCACCAAAATGCATCAAAAAGTAGTTAACTCCAGGCGCAAGGGTTCTTCTGATCTTTCTTTCCCTTGAGATAAATTTGATGTCAAGTTCACTCACAATGATAGACTATTAATAACTCTAACTCAACACCACTCTTAACACTAGTTACATCATTTGCTAGCATCGTCACTCTGACTCGGCACAGTCAGTGTCTTATGGGAAGTAGGTAGTACTTTCCGTATCCCAATCGGAAGTATGCAACACTTAACATATCCAATAAAAACCAAGTTTTAACAACATCACTCTGACTGACAGATTAATTACCAAATGGATAAATTCTCTTCTGAGTTACAAGCACAATTATCCAATCACAATAAATATTAATTAGAACACATTCATCAATTCAGCAATAGCACAAGTCCATTCCATTCAATCCATCATAAAAATGCACATGTATTGTGAAAGAACCATTCCATTCACTCCATTCTATAAGTTGTTGAGGGCTTTAATGGATAGATGGAAGAAAGAGTGTTTGAACTAGTTGTGCATGCTCATGGGGACTCCGTATCTTATCTCTGAACATGGGTCAGGTCTGAAATGATTTTTTGTGTCTGACTGTGATTGGTTGACAATTAACTCAAAGGTGGGGGTGTTCAGAGACTCCCGTAATCGTCATAGCTTCATTGTGAGTCTGTTAATTTGGGCCTTTGATTGGACTGTCAAGTTACCAAATCAAGCAGAGATCTCATAGTGCAGGTGGCTTTCCACTGCAGCAAGATAGAAATAGAGCACTTAAATAGTCACGTAAATAGGTCACACTAAAGGTTCTCAACCTTCTTAGGAAGTGCAGCCTCTGCTTAACTCTGGAATAAATGAATTCTACAGGGATCTTCCACTCAGATTGCTGTCAATTTGGTTGCAGTCTGAGTGAATCCACTTAGACATGGGGGGCCCCGTGTGCAAGTGGCACATTGGGCAGGTAAAGTTTCAAATTAATTCAGGGGAGTTTCCAGGTCAACCTTTGCCACCTTGTTCCAGGAGTAGCAGGGAAATCTTGCTCTGCCCCGCCCAATGATGTTTTAACAATGCCAGCTGTGCGCCACTGGCCGTGTAGAATCATCTCATCATTTCATAGGTTTTTCATGGGTGTTTCTCTGGCCAAAAATGCATGAACCAATCGGAGAATCCGCTCTCGTCCCCTTCAAAGACTGGTTTCGCCATGCACCTGTGGCGCAGGTGTATTGCTATCTTACACCTGGCGCAAATGTAAATGGATTTATTTATTTATTCATTCATTCATTCATTTATTCATTCGTTTATTCGGCTGGACAGGGACAACGCTCAATGAATGTATTGTGTCAGACAGCTCACAGCTAATTCCCCCCTTAAGTCAAATCGTTTAGAGAGCAAACATTTCTATATTTTGTCATGTCTATTTCTACAATATATTTTCGCCTGCACAGGCAAACGTGTATATAAGCAGGCACGCATGGATGCATGCACGCAGATACACAAAAAATTAAATTCCTTTTGTGAATAAAATACATGTCGTAGTTAATGGTTGACGGACTGTTTTTCTGTCAGCCCTTGTTGATATTGAATTAAAGAAAGAAAGGCGATTCAGTGGTGAGGAGACAGAACTCTTGGCTCAGGGTTCATGTTATAGATAACTATTATTTAATCCTTGTTTTCTGATCAAATAAATACGCAGACACGAACACGGTTGCTCCAACTGTCAGCAACCGATCAATCCAACAGTTGTCCCATCCATTGAGATTTATTTGGCATGTGCGTCCTAGCCAAACGTGACATACACACACTCCCATACCAGGGGCCCTATCGTACACCCTGCAGTACGCCAGTGGTACAGGTGTCATTGCTATCGTACACCCGGTGCAAATGTCATTTTTGCCACAAGTGTACGATAGCAAATCCACTTGCGCTGGGTCTGTGTGCCGAGGGGTGGGAGGTCTGAGAATGAAGGCGGAATGGAGGCATGTCCTGACGCATTTGCTATTTTACACCTAGCGCATTGAGGTCAAATCCTCCTCCATCTTTAACAACAAAATTATTAGATATTAACATGTCCATTTCCAACAACTAAATAAATAATCATGAACATAAAAATCGCCAGTAACAGCCATAGGTAGCCTAGACAGCTTCTACTGTGCCTTTAAATTGGGATAACCGTTAAGGCTTTACCATTACACAAGGCACATAATCTAAAGCAGCTAGCCATTTTTAAATTTAAATTCTTCCTATTGGCCTGTTTTAATTGTTGAATATTACAAAACTTCACCATCAATTTAAATTTAACTTAATCCACTTACTTTGGTTTAAAAGCTATTTCAAAATCCTGCGGATTAGTCCGTGACTCGATGCACATGCACTCATTCAAATGATAACACTTTGGTTTGACTGACTCGGTAGATGCTGCTTAATAAAGCTCCGATTTATTGAGCATCTCCGTTCTTATGAGAGAGCCATGATCTGTAGTCCGTGGCGCTACTTCCAGTTTGAATTGAATAATTTATTTATTTGACTAAGGTGGCGAAGCTGAGCTCCGGGGTGGTGGAGCTCTGCTCCGAGTTGGCGGAGCTGAGCTCCGGAGTGCTCCAGCCCACTTTAACCCCTGGTTTTGAGTTTAGACAGAATTCTGTTCACTCTGACTTGCAGGGAACGTTTAGTGGTATATGAATGATACCACCTAATGATGAATGAGTTGACACTGAGCTAATTTAATTTGTTGAAAAAGAGAGTTGTGGTATTTGTATATGTTTCTGATCTGTCCTTTAGTGGATTCATTGTCCCTGTTCATGTAGTTAAGTTTAAGTTAATTGTGGTACATTTGGTTACATTATTTGTTTTTCAACTCCAGATGTGGTTTGTGTAAGATATGGTTCTTTGACCACCAGGAGACCATGATGGACCACCCTTTGCGGACCATCTCCTACATTGCTGACATTGGAAACATTGTGGTTCTCATGGCTCGACGCAGAATGCCTAGACCTGACTCTCAGGAAAATGTGGAGGCCTCAGACCCAGGACAAGACAGCAAGCGACAGTACAAGATGATATGCCACGTATTTGAGTCTGAAGATGTAAGTACAGCAGCAATTATGTGATGTTTTTGCTTAATAGAAGGGTCAATATGCAGTTTTTGCAAGGTTGATGTTAAAGTTTAATCAGTTGGATAATTGAGTGCAGTTAGCTAAAAAGAACTTGAGCTAATCTTATGAAAACTTAAACAACTATTATAATTTTTAAACATTTTAAGTCTTCCATTTCTCCCCCAATACCCATCCTGTCCACCAGGCCCAGTTGATTGCCCAGTCCATTGGGCAGGCCTTTAGCGTGGCATACCAAGAATTCTTACGGGCCAATGGCATAAACCCAGAGGACCTGAGCCAAAAGGAGTACAGTGACTTGCTTAACACCCAGGACATGTACAATGATGACCTCATCCACTTTTCCAAGTCTGAAAACTGCAAAGATGTAAGTAGTGCTGTGTACAATTCAGTGTATCATTGTTGTCTTGTACAACTGTTCGTATTCCTCTAAGCTTGAATGAGCAAAAAACATGGAACCAATGGCACAATAACTGAACATTGTGTGCATTAGCTTCTCAAGAGTCATTACGGGCTTTCCAAACCAAGAACAATAGATAACTAAACCAACATGCTTATAAAAATCATTCTAACTTAAGTGGATGGCGGATCCACACCAAATATAACGATAATAACACTGACACATGATAACATCGGAATCTTTTCCAGAATGATTTCATAAACGATGAAAACACTGACTGCTGACCAGAATCTGTCTCATTTAGATGTCACATTAACATGTTAACTGATGTCTTCTTTGATGATTGCCAGAATGCATGCAAACTGATGTTGATTAATATGGAGGTATAAATAAAATTTGTCCTCAGAAGACAGCAGTTCCCATAGAACCAAGTGTTTGACTCACAATTTTCTTTGTTTGTTGAAGAATTTCATGCACCCATATTGTTCTCTGTTTGCACTTCAATTAACTTCCTCACAAACTTAGCAGTAGCAGGTCATCAAGATCCATGTTCCTGGAGGTGTATAACGTGTTCTCTGTGCAGTTGTATAGAACGTTTTCAGTCATTAGTGTGGTCGCTCACATCGTTAAAGTTTTGGTTATAGTTATCATTCTTAATGTAAACGGCCCTTTACACCTGGCAGCAAGATGATGGCCTTGTAATAAGGGCCAGAAAGTCATATTTTTTTAAGACATGCCCTTCTCGTCGTAAGTTTGATTGACTTGAATTTTGACCCATGGCTCTAACCCAAAAAAAAAAATACTGATAAACTGCTCAAACTCTCTGGAGACATCCAGAGCTATGTCCTCAAAATGCCTACTAAGTAGGGCTGGGCGATATGGTCTAAAAAAAAAAATCTCATATTTTTTCACAAAAATCTGATATTTAAACAGCCTTTAAACAGACTTTGCAGCAAGGTGCTGTTTGTTCTGTGTCTGACGCCACAAACCTGAACCAATTCCAAATAACTGAAGATACGTTTCCTTTCTTCGGAGTGAGATCTGCACTGCTCGCCCTCATGTTATTTGTGTATGAAGTGCGGGGGGGGGGCATCCCGCGCTCTCTGAACTACGAGAGCTCAGCAGGCAGGCGTTGGTGGCGGATGTTGATGAGAAAATCAATTTTCATTAAAACAAATCGACATTAAGTAAAAATTCGAATTAATCAATAAAATCGATTTATCGCCCAGCCCTATTACTAAGTTACCACATCGGATAAATGGCAGAAATTTAAATGTGCAAATATACAAATGATGCAGGCTGTGTGCTAATTGTTCCAACTCTTAAAAATTACTGAACTGGCTAAAGTAAGTTTGCTCGGCTTTGTTTGTCCTTAACCCTGCTCGCTTCTGCTTGTAGCTGTCATTTTGTACATGTGGATGACTTTATTGAAATGATTTTGCCTTGTTTCTGTTTGCTTTTGTCATGCCTACTGTTACCTTAGGTGTTCATTGAGAAAGCTAAGGGGGAGATTCTGGGTGTGGTCATTGTGGAGAGTGGGTGGGGCTCCATTCTGCCTACTGTCATCATTGCCAACATGATGCATGCTGGACCTGCCGAGAGGTCTGGCAGACTGAACATAGGAGACCAGATCATGTCAATTAATGGAACAAGTTTAGTGGGACTGCCACTTTCCACCTGCCAGAGCATCATCAAGGTATCTGTATAATATTATTTTTAGGGGTCCAAGCACGAAGTTCTGGGGTTGAAAGGTTGCATGGGGATGGCATGCCAATTAAATGTAGAGAAAATGGTCATTTATACATCTGTTTGTAAGTATTAAAGCAACCAGACTCCTTGGGTTCACTATTTTGAATCAGTTTAACTCTCATTTATATTTATACATATTTTATTTGTTACTGTAGTTGTTTGTATATGATTTAAATCTATACATTTTTAAATTAATCCTTATTTTTGTGAGTATATGCACCCTTATGACAGCTATGTTAGAGATTTTGGCTTTTGATAAAATACATCTGCTGATGCCACTGGTCACATCATCAGTGATGTTCCTGGAATCACTGGGTGTTTCGGGTCTTTCAACATCATACACCCTCATCCAGGTGACCTAGCCGGGGCTGATCAGACCCCGGCTTGTGACCAGATGGCAGACTAGCTACTATGCCTACATGGTTCTCCTCTCTTGAGCCACAGCCATCTAGAGACCCTCTCTGCTGCTTCGGTGGCCCTGCGGATGGCTCTCCTCCTTCTCTCTCCCTCGATGCCTAGGTTGCTGAAGGCTCTGGCCAAAGAACGGGCCACAAAACCTCTGCACCCCACCTCTACTGGGAAGCACCTCATTCTCCATCCAGCCTGCTGACAGTCGCTGATCAGTCCTGCGTACTTGGAGAGCTTCCTCTCAAAGGCCTCTTCCAGGCCGTCTTCCCATGGGACTGTCAGCTCCAGCAGCATGGCTTCCTTTGTGGTCTCAGACACCAGAACAATGTCTGGAGGAAGGGTGGTGACAGTGATGTGGTTGGGGAACTTCAGCTGCTGCTCAAGCTCCACCAGCAGCTGCCAGTCTCTTGCGGAGATCAGGATGCCTGCAGGAGATCCTCTAGCAGGGATCACCTGCTGTCCACCTCTGACAAAGGCGATGGTTTTCTTGGAGGGAAGGAACTGCTTTGCCCACTCAAGTCCAGTGATGATGGCTTCTGCAATGGTCTTAAGGACTTGGTCATGCCTCCAGCAGTACAGTCCTTCTCCAAGTGCCACCGTGCAGCAACTGAGAATGTGTTCAAGGGTTCCTCGCTTGGAACACATTGGGGGAGTTTTCTTTTCTCCTTTTGTTTCTCCATGATCTGAAGCAGGTGCACTAGAGGCACCATTCAAATTTAGCACAGACTAGAGGTGCATGTGATCACTGAAAGTACAGAGGTTTGTTGCCAGTGCTTTTCATCCCTCATTCTAAAAACCTTTTCTCAATAACTAGAGAGTGTTGTCAAATAAATCTTGCAGAATGCACTCTTCACTCACTGCACGCAGGAAATTAACAGGAGCAGCTACACTAAAATCGGAGTTTGTGTAGAGCAATTAAAAATACAGACTAAAATTGATTGTAAGTGTTCATAAGCTTATCAAAAT
>JAPZDV010000022.1:6242994-6259318 GCA_029814665.1 Acanthurus lineatus
GTAATTGTATCGTATATCCCTCAGCGTAGATTTTTAAAAAGGCAAAATGACAGTGGGGCTGGGTGGGTATGTTCTGGCGACTGTTGTCATGGGAAGGGGGCATGTACCTCTGGAGTTTGGTAGGAGGGTCCCAATTTGAGTGTTATGTTTAAACCCCAACAAAAGATGCTACTGACTATACCTTTTAGTTTAGTTTAGTTTTACTGCACTAGACATGGCCAACATTAACATTGCTGCAGCAGACCAAACTGTGGGGTTATCATACCATGCAAGGTGTTCTTGTGGTGAAGATCTGTAGGTATCTCATGGCAGCTGCCATAAGGCAGACAGCTGTAGTCAGAGCATTCAGAGCGCACAGTGCAAACAACACTTTCTAGGACAAAAGAAAAGGTATAATCAGATAAGATTAAACAGAGCAGAGGCAACTATTTGGTCTGTTGTCAATATTCTAAACAGAAAATGGGCTAGATTCTTATGGAGTAAGAACTAAATACTTGTAGTAAATAGAATATGCACTTATAAAAGAATAATTTCTAAATGTAAATAAAGTATTTCAGAAAATCACTTTCCAAAGAATGAATGTGTTTATAATCATACAAGGTTAAAGCACAGCTGTCAGTAAATCAATTGGGGTGATTTTTACAGTGTCTTGCTACCCACAGCTGCTTTATATCATACAAAAAAAACTTATCCCTTGGATCACTAAACCCTCTGCAGCATCTAAATGCATTGAGAAAAATACTAATTTATAGATTAATCTGCAGCCTTTAATTGGAGGAGTGCCATGCCAAGACACGGTGACATTAAACAAGTTGTCCACCTTGTTCACACTGATCAAAAAAAGCACACACATCTATGCATATCAGAGTGATCAGTCAAAAGTCAATATCTTGCATGTTTCTGTGTAAAATATCAGTGTTTTGCACATACATATTCAAAGTATTCAAGATATGGTGATAATAAATCTAAATAATATATATTGATATCTATCTCTACTATGTAAATACTATACAATGTATGTTTTAAATATATAAATTGCATGAATGTATAAATACTGAAATGCAATCAAACTCAGAATGAATTAACGGGCCAGCTCACAGTGCACACTTGGCAAAGATATATGTGTATAGAGGTTCACCTTGAGAAGGATTCTCATTGTGCTGCAGGAATGAGCGGGGTGCAGCTCCAGCAGCTTCTCTTTCGGGCATTTGGAGTTAAGAGAAAGGGAGCAGCAGTAACAAACATCTCCAGCCTCACTCTGAAAAACACATTCACATTCACAAACATAAACACAAATATATACATAAATGATGGTCAAATGACACTGTGTATATATTTCAGCTAAATCAGCCAGTATAATACATACTGGTCTACGTAGTTACTGTGACAAGAATAATCCATGAAACCTGCTGTTAATGTTTATGGTACTGAGAGGCTAAATCATAACGATCCTTGTAACCAGTGATTTCTAAATGATATTACAATTATACTTAATTATTAGACATCATGATCATTTTAATTCAATAGCCACACATCCAGATGTAGAATGCAGATAGGCATGTCCTCAATTGAAACAGGCTTCTATCAAAATGGGCTTTTCACTAAAACTTTGTGAATTATATATTTCATAATGTTTAATTTAAATTTTCAAATGACCATGTCATAAGAGGACAATCAACTTCCAGATATGCAGTAAATGGTTTTATGCCACAGGCAATCTCCACATCTTGCATTAAAACCACTTAGTAAATACCTACTCATTGTTAAATCTTACATAATACTCATAGCAGACCACACCACTCTGATGCTCTCACTTTCTTTTTTCAATGAAGTAATAATAATAGTAATAATAACTATTATTATTAATAATAAAAAACAACAATGTAAAAATTAATTAATTAATTAACAATGCAAATGTAAAGAGCATAAAGTGCTTTTTATTTATCCTGTTTAACAATTTTAGTTCATTGTACTGAGAGTGCAGCCAAAAAGCTAATACAAATACAAACACAAATACAAATACACAACAAATACAAGAGGACAAGATCACATCACTCCTTTTTTAGCCTCTCTTCACTGGTTTCCAGTCAGATTTCACTGACCACCTTGGTTAAGATACCAGCTACAGCTAGCTACTGCTACAGCTGAATTTGCTGTACCAGGTGAGCCAGAGCACAGTCACAGCTCTGCTAGCTGTTCTAGAGTATCTCACTTTAGACCAAAGTTAACTGGGTTTTTTAATTAAAAGTTGGCCAACAATGTCAAGAACTCCCTGCCTAAAAATTCAACACTTGCAGATTTAGATTTTGCTATTGAAAACATTTTTTTCCGTAAAGCTTTTTTTCACTTTTATTAATTTTAGCATAGTTTTTTTGAAAAATATTTTCTACTGCAACATTTATATTTTTTTAATGCTGTTCATTTGTTGTTTCCCCTTTATATGTTAATCCTTTTTTATTATTGTTAAGTATCTTGTAATACTATTAAAAATGTATAGTAAATGTTTTTGTTTTGTTTTTTTTTAACATTATTTTTTTATGTTTATAAGTGCGTAGTTGCATTTTTGAGATTTGGATAGGGTCAGGCTAGCTTTCCCCCCAAACTTTCATTCTTTTTGATAAGTTAGGTTTGCATAGACATGAAGTCTACAATTCCATTGAGATAGTTAAATGCCAAACTGGATTAAGATGTAAAGTTATAATGGATTAAAACTATGGTTTAATATGATGATACACTAGGAGCATTGCACTTGGTCTGAATCAGGATAAAAACAGGGCAACACACACCCACACAAATAGTTACACAAATAGTAAACATATGACAGGCCTCTATTTAAAGAGAAAAGTACAAAACACAACATAACCTCAATCTATTTATTTATTTATATATCCATCCCCATTGGCGGAAAGGAGCCCTGGCAGAGAGAGGAAGGAAAGATAAAACAACAACAGAAAAGGTTAAAAGGTCACACAAAAGAGTTCTTGTCTGTACAAGTCTCATCACATTTCTTGCAGCCTTTTCCCTGTTCAATTAGTGCAGTGCTGTGTGTCTATGCTGTGCCCCCATTGACACACTGATATTTATCAAATAAATAATAATGATAATGATGATGATGATGATGATGATGATGATGATGATGATGAAAGCTGCAAGCAGCGTGGTCGGTTCCTTGCACCCTAGCTTGTTTCACCCTACAGCTCATTTAACTTGATTTTTTTCAGTTAAAAGGTATTAAAAAAATCAACTGTTAAGGTTTTCAAGGTCATTTTTCACAAAAGAAGGACTTTCAATTCAAAGGTATTGAAGGCTTTTATTTTGACAGTCAGAGGGATGGCCCATGTGACCTGATCAAAGTTAAGTTAAGGTGTACTGTAAGTTGTTTGATGATGATGTGTGCACACTTTGGCACTATGGGTTCATTTTTACAGTTCATTTTTACAGTTCTCAATATTTTTTACCAGCAATGCGCTTCCGTACTGAATAAGTATATAAAGACGTGTAATTTTGCAAAATAAACATATAAAAACATTATTTTTATTTTAATTGACCTCAAATGAAGATATTAGACGTTACTGAATTAACCTTTTTTAATTTAGTTGCCCAGGGTTTGAGTCTCAAAATTACGGAAACGCATTGCATTCACTGCATAAAAAAAAATTAGACACCTTATCTCGTAATTATGAGATCAGGATCTCATAATTACGAGAAAAGATCTCGTAATTACAATGACTGACTGATTAATGTAACCCATGCTGAAATACAAACTCGTACACATCCAAATAAAACAACACATAGAAATGTACACACATTTGTGGACACACAAACACACACTCACAGCTAACTGTCAACATAATACCATTAGATTTAGCAGAAACATTTTTTAATAGATGTGCCTTTGGCAATGTATATCATTAGTCTGTATTGTGTTGTACTGTGAATAAAAAAAAAGGTAGGCTCGATTTAGACAATTTTTGCATTAACATCCATCCAAAATTATAAAAATTTGTTAAAAAGTTGTTTTTCCTCATAACAGTATGTATACATCTTTGAATGTACTTGCACAGTTTTATCAAAAGGCTCAAAGTTAAATTGTTACACATGATTTTCTCTGTGTGTATTTTTCCCCTGACTTTCCACCAGAGGAACAGAAGGAATGAGAAAGACAGTGGAGGAGAAAGGAAACGGAAAATCTACAAATGATGAGACCAAAAAAGACAGACACAAACACATGCGACCTCACCAGTTGACAGCTGGTCATACTGGAAACCAGCTGAGCTCCCTGGCAGCACAGGATGAATCCAGCCAGATTAAGGAGCACACACACCACAGACAGCAGTACAAACACATTGACCTGAAGATGGAGGGATGGGGAAGGGGGTGAAAGGAGGAAGACAAAATGGATTATTGTGGTTTGAAGACCATATCTTGTAAAAAAATATTGACTATACAAGCGGCAAGAAACTGTGGCAAAACAGTGACTGTACAGTGAATGAAGTGTAGCATGGTTTAAAAATTAACAAAGATGTGATGACAAATTAGATTAGAATAAAGCTCATCTGAAATCATAAAAGACATCCCTTTTTACAGTAAAAGCAACTTTTATTTTTAATTTAAGTTGAACAGCGAATGAGGAAAAATCGTAAATACAACATGAACACATTGAAAACATTTTTTTCATCTAAAAACCTCTAGTGTGTGCCAGTGTGAATATTTGATTAACAGCTGTGCCAAAAACAGCCTGAAACGCAATTCAAATCCTGCACGCTTTTTACAATCAATGACAGACAGCAGTGGTATTGACAGACAATTATAACACCAGTAAACATGTAAACTGACCAGTGCAGACATTTTCTGTCAAGCTTTTACAGCATTCACCATAATCCTGTTTTTAAGGTGTTCTTTGTCTTGTCTACAAACTGTTTGGCTTTTTAGCAGCTTAAAGTCAGGGTGTATCATAATACATGCCTTTGCAGGTACAGTAATAATGTCCAACTAGTCTAGATAGATTTTAAGCACTCTATTTATTGTGGAATGAAGAAGTGATACCGATGTAGCATCTCATTATAAACGTATATGCACACAAATATCAGTAAACAAAAGCTGGTCTTCTGTGCTCTTGTCTTCTATTCCTCTTTTGATCTCAAACGCAAATTTCTTCAGCATAACCTATTAGACTTATCTATTTCAATACTTTTGGAGGCCACAGTATTCTTAAATTAGAAAGGGACAAACAAACCATACTAAATCAAGCTTTCTTTAAGTAAGTGCTTTATTTGAGGAATAACAATCTAAAACTTCTGCAGCATGTCCCTACTAATCACATAAACCCAGATTCCCTCTGTATCTATTCTGCAGTGTATGTGAAGATCAACCTAAAATCAGTGATTACCGAGAAGTTATGGTGCCCACATTTACAGCTGATTTGTTCTGCCAAACATTTCAACTGTCCAGGGAAACATTCCATTAGGTGGTGTTGTAGGAAAAAGAGACCGTGAAAGAATGATATTAATATGTACTACACGAAGCCATATCCTCTTCCCATGAGGGTTTTGACCAAGGGGCAAACTTCCCACTTCTGCATTGAAGCCAACCAGGAAGTAAGAACTTGCAATTCCTCAACTGACCACTTAAGGCTGGCTCCAAAAGGGAATAAATTCTCATTGGAGTCCATGTTAAAATGGCCAACTTTAGAGCAGAATTAAACATATTTACAGCCTGGTTCAAAAAACAGTTTTTTGTCTACAGCTTCTCTACCATCTCATGAAAACTCTGAGGTGGGTGAATTTTTTTCTTACTCATTTGTTTATTTTAAAATTCAGCCGTTTTGCATAAATGGGGGCGTGGCCTCGTTGATTGACAGCCTGTTGACAACTAGCCGGGGGCTGTTAACTGAGTGGTTGTGGTGTCCGTCCTTCGACCCCGCCTTAGTCTCACCTCTTTTCCCATATTTGGTTTTTCGTCGTTTAGGCGGGCTTTGGGCGGAGTCAGACACTGGCAAATGGCGGCACCCAGGACGAGATATGGCTTCACTTTTGCTCAGGCAGAAACCAATAGGTGATGTCAGGGAGGGTTTGTCCAGTGTTTTATACAGTCAATGGTTGTGAACAGCCACAGCTCATTTGCATTTAAAGCCATAGGCATAGAAACAGTTCCTTCAGAGGAAGGCTGAATCACAGAGGTATATAGGCATTCCTAGACACACAATTTCAGGAGTGTTTTAAGCAAGAAACTTCACAGTTGTGTTTTGAGGACCTCTAAGACCTATTAACACCATCAAAAAGAGCAGAAGACAGTCACATTTCAACACCCTACTCTTCTGCTGCAACAGTTTTAAACTCCATGGTAACAAAAACCTAATCTTTAACACATCTAGCTTTGAGCTAACCCTAACCCCTAACCACCGTATCATACACAACCATGGGCCCACACACACTCTCTGGCATTGAACTCTCTAAGTGCTCTGAATATTTGATTACTTTCCGGCTCTTTTGAATAGAAATACCAGGGGACTCACAAAGCCTAGTTTAGATTGAAATTCTTCTGCACTGTCACAACAGCTTATTCACTCTTCTATGATTTGTACTCAAAACATTGTCTACTTGATGGCATCATTTTCAAAAAGTGACTCAGTGAGGAAAAAAAGCATGTTACTAAAATTTTCAAATGGCTTTTTAACATTTGGTCTAAAAGACTTTATCAACGGGCAACTACAAAACACTCCTTAAGCTACAATCAAGCTACAGACTACAAAACTAGGCATTTTCAACACGCTGACATCATGCATGACCACTGAAAAATTAATCATTGTAAAGAATAGAGACATGCAACCCACATACTCAATGAAGATATGATGTAGGATTGTCCATTAAAGTCAGTCAATCCGTTTGCATAATTGAATGTGAAACTGAAACCAACTGGATCAAATATATGCAATGTAACAAAAATGTGAACCTTGGTCAAGACCTTAGTCTGAACTTTCAAATGAGAAAGCACCCTTTAGTGTTAAAAAACCATGTGACAGAAGGTTGGAACACCATGAGGCGGAAAATTCAAAGTTCTGGGCTGGGTTCTGGGATTTAGTGGAAAACAGAGGTGATAAGCAAGGCGAAATAGGTAACAGGAGCAGAGTTAGGGGAGCCTAGTAACACAGGTGTGCTCAGCAGCCTCAGTGGACATTTCAACAGAGGCAAAAAGACATGAACAAAGGAAGATGAGAGGAGAAAAAGAGAATGGCCAAGCAAGAGACTAGCTTTCAGTTGTTGGCAAGATATTAGCAAAATCAAAGACTACATGTGAAGTGAAAAATCAGATATTACTTTTTCAGATCAAAAATCAAAGTAACTGGTTAATTATGGACTTTCACCTCAATTTTTACAGCCACTTAACCACTATTAAAACCATAAAAATCATACCAAACTATACAAAGCAAGAATTTAAGGATAAAGAGGTTGCAGAAATATTTGTTTATGTTCATTTTTAGTATTAAAGATTGTTGTATTGGTTTCATCACAGGTCAATGAGACAACTGCAGGTCATCCAGACTGAATGGTCAGAGTACTCACTCACTCCACAAAAGAAGAGGAGATATTAGGTTCATCCCCTGCTTCAGGGCACCAACAGGGAATGAGAATGAGAGATCCCTCTCCTCATTCATGGGTTCAAACTTTATCATTGCCAGTTTTGGACAGTTTCATACGCACAAGGTTAATACCTTTTATTTGCATCGCAAATGTTTGGAAAAATTGACCTCCAAAAAAAAAAGTTTGCCTTTTCTCCACATAGTATTCACATTCTGTGTGGCTTTTGTTATGACACAAACAGCAGTTCAAAAAAAAAATTTTTGTCCAAATTTACTGTGCAAAAAAAAAAAAAAAAAAAAAGGCCCCAGTTATGTAATGTCCCTCAGACTGGTTTATCCAAAGGGTTAGTGCAAGAAAACAAAAATGAATCCATCATTGGTTTCATTCAAGTTTTAAATCACAATATTACATTTAAATCAAATATATACCACTTGTAATAAAATGTGTTTGCATTGCAGTTTTAATAGTTTTGAACTTAAATCTTTTTTTGACTGCAGTGTGAATAGTTTTGCTCTCAGATTTACTTTTTTTGATTGCATACTGGAAAGGTTGCAGGCACTGTAACTGACACTGTTAAATACAACAAGATATTCCACATTTCATACATCTCTTTTCTAGCAGCACTTGAACATCACCCAGTCTGTGTTGACTCTGACAGAGTGCAGTAAGATATTACAAAAATAATGGCTGTAACATTGTCACTGAAGTCTACACAGCTGTCTACTGATCAAATTTCAGTCAAGAAGTGCAATGTGTTAAATAAATAAAAAAGCTCATGTTCTGGTGATTGGAAAGGAATAAATTGACTACTTTAGTGGTTTTACCCATATTTTATTATTAAATGTGTTCATTTAAGTGTAAAATTGCTTTTGTGGGGATCTTTGAAGGAATGTCTATTTCCATAAACATAGCTGTCCTTTTGCTGGTCTGATTTTTTAAAATCATTTGGCATAAAGAGCAGCTCTTTCTTTCAAGTGAGGTATAACACTACCTCAGCGTGTTAATGTATTTTATGACTTATTTCCTCCTTCCTAAGCACTTATAAAATGTAAACACAGCATTGCAGTTCATAAAAGTACAGCTTTTTAGAAGGAAACCAGGCTGTCCCTTACCAGCAGCAGCATGGGCCTTCTCCATGTTGTTAGGCCTACAATGCCTGACAGAATCACCTGGAAAGACATGGGGAAAAATATGTTCATTTTGTGCAATTCTGTGTAAAAAGGACACAACACATGACTGTACAAAAGAGTACAAATTTAACAAAATGCAACACAAAGTTTCAAGTGTAAGTCTGCCATTACTAAAAAATACCATAAGTAGAACAAATAATGCAGGATTGTTACAAATTGTAAGTACTGCGTTTCGCAATTTGTAGATGTCTAGGTAGTTGTCTAGTTAATTTTTTTTAAAGCTTTTGAAAATGCGTACCAAAACTCAAAACTCAAAGAGAGAAAATTACCATCAGTGACTTTGGTTAGTGCTCATAATAATATAATAACTGACAGAAGCAAAGAACTGATGTAGGAAATAAAGCCAAAGTTGCAATTAACTGTTGTTTTCCTTTACGTCCGACTTAAGCTCTGCAAGTTACACAGTTACATGCACACTTATAAAAACCAGCAAGTAGGAATCAAAGTGGTACAGCAATCAACACCAGTCTTGTGATGTCCGATATTTTTCAGGGACTGGTATCACTCACATTCCATTGACATTATGTTCATTAAACCGCAGCTCAATTTTTGACACTATCGTAGGAAGCATGTACTGAGTTTTATGAAGCCTGCAATAGAGAGAGCTGCAAATAGCTCACTGTCATAAAACGCCTTTGTCATTACCTAAGGCTCGCATCATTGTATCCACTGTACAGTTAACGTACAGATTACAGCTTTTTTATACTCTTTGAAAGGGTATTTTTTACTACGCAACCGGTAATGGAGATACAGGCTAAAGGGTCATAAGACACGAAATGGCATGCTCAACGTGTACATCAAAGCGTGGCTAACTTACCGAGGACCCTGCCCAGAAAGGGCAGGAGTTTCGGACGGGGGGCGAGTTACTGAGGGACAGAGCTCCAAAGGCCAGCGCAACCATGGAGCCACCGAGCAGCAGCTGCAACAAGCCAAGCGAGAGCAGCGGCCGCCTGGGCAGCAACAACCGAGAGCCACCGCTGGCGATCCGTGAAGAGGCGGACAAACCACGAGCTCGGTTTCGGTACGACGGCTCGGTTAGCTGTGAAACCCCTGTAACCGGACAGCAAGACCCTGGCAGCACCACTGGGAGCGACATCTCGACAAACTGCACGAAAAACTCGAATTTCATGCAAGAACTGGGTGTTTACACGGATTAAAGAGTGGATCCTCGTTTAGTTCTGTGGAGCCGTTCAGTAACGTTACTCCTGCCATGATGGTGCTCAGTTTTAAATAGGCCTGACTTGCTTGCTGTGAACGGCAGGGCCTGGATTGACTTTCACATATTTTGACAGCGGGTTGAGAAAAGTCAGGACAGGGAGGGGCAAGCAGGCCATGTGTCGGCTAACATGTAAACAGGACAGTGTGTCTTCTTGAAATCCTGAAAATGTAGCTTCCCAAATAGAAAAAAATGTAGACTCGAGGCCTAACACGGTATTAGTCGTTTAGTACATTTTATGCGTCGACTTTTTATCAGGCTTGTTAGCAAACTTTAAAAGGGCACATTTTATATTTGCTAATGAATGTTGTCTACCACTGGTGAAGAAAATTGTTCCTGGGGTACAGAGGACTTTTAAAATACAGTTAAAAAATCGTATAAACTCGCACCCAAAATGCATTGAGGACGCATTTAAGATCGGATCACTCAAACCACATTCGGAGACTGTCTGATCCGCATGCGGCCACATTCTTTAAGCTGTGGGAAAAGCAATCCATCCTAGGCCACACTGAAGGACCGCCCACTCGCACGACAATGGCGTCATAAAAGTGCGAGACAACAAGCGGTAGCCATAACAACCGATAGCAACTCTGCAAACAACATTGAGAGAATTTCGTATAGCCCATGGAGATATATAATGAAAACCTCAAACATTTTTGTCAACTGTGTTGTTTTGATTTCCCCACCAAGTTCTTCTTCTGCTTTTAAAATCCTGCAGACAGGAAGAGCATTTTGTTTCTTTGTTTTTCAGGTCGGCTAGGTTTGATTTAGCACATTGCTGCCTCCTGCAGGTAAAAAAAAACAATAATACAGTTGGTCGCTTTGGAGACGAATGTTAATACCAGGTGGGAACACACGTGATTGGCACTGGCCACTTGTAATCGAATCACTCAGGAGGGATTGAAAAACCAGGTGGAAACGGGCTCCCAGATATCTAGCATGCTCAATATCTGGAAGAAGTTGGCGATTCCTGAGAAGATCAACAGCCAATGAGAGTACAAGGCACACAGTTGGGGGAAACCAAGGGTAGAAGTCACCCATGTAGGCATGGCATTTTTCAACCCAGAATTCTGTTGCTGTTGCACCTACACACAGAACATTCCTTGTTGTCCATGCATCCCAGTCCATGTTCTTACCCATCTTCTTTTCTTTTTTTTTTGTCGTATAGTTGGAAAGCAAGAAACAAACAACTTTGAGTGCATGTTTCTAGTGGTCATCCATCTGAGATGCAAAACAAATCGTGACCAGCAGGAATTTTTGTTCCTATCCTATTTTTGTTCAAACGACACAAACTGTCAAGTCAGTAGCAACTGTCCCAACTACAGCTACATTGCCCTTTTGCTGAGATTCTGTTCTTTGCAAATTTGTTTTAGGTCTGGTAAAAGTGTTTCGCCACCAAATTGTTTTCTAAAATGTAAACTTGTTTTGTCATTTGTAAAAGTATTTTGCTTATATAATCTTGTTTTGTAAAGTGTAAAAATGTAATTGATAATGCAAATTAGTTTCAAGCTTTATAAAAGTGTTTCACTCTTTGTACTTTTGTGTAAATTTTTCATTTCTTTGGTAAAAAAATTTTTTCTTGTAATTTTGTTTTATAAAATACAAAAAAGTTTTCCCAAAATGTCAATTGATTCAAGATTTGTAAAAATGTCTCACACTTTGTAATCTTGTTTCGCACTTCCCAGCCACCGTACATTACTAACACTAAAACCAAAAGACTTGAATCCTAATCTCAAATTGATTGTGAAATTTACAAAGAGGATTCAGCCTCCAAACCTCAAATGAAAATGCTGATATGCTGTATCTTTGAAACTGACTCCTGTAGCAAACAATGTAAGGAGGACCATATGTGTTAACTGCCCAAAATGGGATTATTTGTTGTTGTTGTTGTTGCTGTTGTTCAAAATGTAATTCTCAAAAAACAAAACAAAAACAAGCATAATTTCTTGCTCAAAATCTAATTCATTTTTACATTAATGGCTGGTTATTAGATTATTAGCTGGGTTTAAAAAATAACTAAAAATAGTAGTAACTGGAGCTGAAAAAATATCTAATAAAGAAACAGTACACATTAGGAAAACATTTAATGCAGGAATCAGAACGACCATTTTGTACGAAGAATATTTCAGTTTAATAAACAAAACAACAAAAAGATAGAAATGTGCTATGTAGATCCAAAAATAATGAAAATAAAGCCAAACAAATCTGATGAAAAAAAGTTCAATCCAGAGAACAATGTCACCAAGACATTATACATGTGAAGTCCTACATGGTGCTTTTATCAATTTATGAGAACATGAGTTTCTTGGGTAATCCTCTATTATCAAAACTTAATCAAAAACAAAAGCTTGCCCAAATAATGTTTTTATACACAAATATGTTTAAAATATGTGAAACACTTTTCTTAAACAGAAACAACCAATCCTGTATTCCTGCTTGCACCTCCAAAAAAAGCCAGCCTATTGCCTTGACAAATGAATTGAATACTTTCACTATGATAGTATTTGAGACAGCAGTTTGGCCTTCATTGCATGAAACCAGTAGATAAATGTATTTTTCTCCTGTGTTCTGGAAGTAGCAGCTCATGATTCTACTCCCTAAGTCAGCCACATGTTCTTTGTGAACTGAGACAGCTTCACAAGCAACATCATTGAAAAATACTCAGCCGTTTGTGACAGCAAACACTCCACATTCGACATCAGCCTCACATTTTCAGGGTTTTTAGTACTACGAAGCTGTATAACTTTATACCGGGATACGGATGACTTATCCTGACCTGCTGAGTAGGCTACACACGCACCGCCGACCAATCAGATCAATCAATTTTCTTGGAGAATGACATCGAATGATTCCTTGGAGTTCGAAGGCGGATCAGAGGGTATGAGGAGGGAAAGAGTGTTCAGAGGGAGAGAGTGTTCTGCTTTATATTTATCTGATGATTTTACATGAGATACAGATTAATGTAGGTGGAAATTACTTATCTTTGTCAACTTCTTAAATCATAGGTTGCAGATAATTAATTAAGCACTAAAGTGTTTTCCTTTTTGAACTTTTAAATATGAAAGTTAAGCCTACTCACTGCTTTGAATTATTATTTATATTGATTTTTTTATTTGCTCCAAGTCTGTTTGACTATGCTGGGGCAGCAGCCCAAAGAATAAATCCTGGCTGTCCACATCACAAGAGGAGGCTAATTAGCCCTGCATAAATTTGATGCTTTCTGTGTCCATTTCCTGTCTTTCATTTATCTGGACCTGGACTCTAAGCCTATAACAAAAGTTGTGGGAAACAGAAATCGCGTGTGTTTTAAAAAAAACACATTAATGTCACCTCTCTATGGAGCCTAGGAGGTGACATGAATATGTTTTTTGTTTTGTTTTTTGTTTTTGTAAAACCAACATGTGCTTTCTATTTTGCACAGCCGTTTTATAAAACATACCCACTTTTTAAATTAGCATGTACATTTTATTTCTATTTTGCGTTTTGTAAAATGCCAGGGGTTCTAAAAAAAATGTATGTGATTTAGCCTCTTTTCATAAACAAAACACATTTGCATGTCACTAAATCGCACATGCGTTTTATGAAACGCCAGGCCTTTTACAAAATACACGCAAAATAGAAATAAAACATGCATTTAAATTAAAAAGTCTGTGTGTTCTATAAAATGTATAACACATCCATGTCACCTCCCAGGCTCTGTACCTCCCAGGCTCCTCATAATGTAGTGAACATACTGAAGATAAGCAAAAATGGCAGAGGAAAGAGAGTTAAGACAGCCCAGCCATGCCAATTTGTCTAACAAATGTAAGTTATTTATGTTAAATGTTGATGTTGAAGTTTGATAGCAGGTCCTTAGCATCGTAATAAAGTGTGTATGTAATATTTATGTATTCCAACATTACAGCAACATACATCACAGCTAGTGACCCAGTCACTTTGCTCCATAGGAAATCTAAGCTAAAGCTAAATGGGCTAGTTTTCAATCCACCGCCAGAAAATTAAGATTTTAGTTGCATATGGGCCACACAGAAAGTATCAATTGTTAATTTAGTCTAATCTTCTCAGGGGCCGATGACAATGTGGCAAAATTTTTCACCTGAAAAGAGATATAGGCCATCTCTTTTCAGGGAAGAGGTTTGCCTCTGAAGCTGGATGGGAGTCAGACTCGCAGGTATCCGATATTAATGTAGGCTGCTGGGTCCAAAAATAAAACATCAGACAGCATGGAGCCACACCTTCATTGTGCCACAGGTGGTCTGTGTAATGTTGTGGTACTTAGCAAGTGTCATGTGCCTTTCTTCTGCTGGAGATGCTGTAAACCCCAATAAAGGCACTAATTGCCACACAAGAAGCAGTAGTAGTGTAAGTCTAGCACTGAAATCACTTGCACACATACTTATCACCCTGCCTGACCCTCCACATCAAGGAGGAATTCTACAACATTGCTGCCTCAGCAATGTTCTTGTATAATCTTAACTTGCTGCCAGGTTCTTTTTTTGGCCAGACATGTTTGTTTTTTAATGAAGGAAAGATAAGATAAAGGTAAAAAAAAGACTAGACAGATAAATAGATAAAAATTCATCAAATAGATTATAGATTGGATACACTCACAGATAAAATAACCTACATAAAAATAGATAAGAGTAGATAGATAAAAGATTAAATAGAAATGGATATAATAGATAGATAATATAGATGCACATTGTGGAGAAGTCTTTGTAACTCATCTCTATGATAAATTCTCTGAGTAATGTACACTTCCCCTGATCACATTTAAGGCAAAATTGCACAGCTGTTATTTGGTGGACATAACGAGTAACTCCTTGTATTATAACTGTTTTCATTGGAGCACTGGTTATTAATTGTATATTTCTGGATTACTTATGCATACTGTCTGTCTCAACTATCTACACCCGGCTCGACATAGCTTCACTTTCTCAATTTGTTTACCTAAATGATTTTTTTGTATCCTGACATTTAGCAACTCTTTCAGAGATCTACCTACTGCTTGTGTAGGCCCAGATCTTGGCATCTGCCCACTCTCTCAAGATCAGTTGATTGACTCCTCATAAGACAGAAATAAAGTGTACAAAGGTGACAGTTCTATCAAGAGGCAAACATATTGTTAGAAATGGGGTCAGAATGTACAGTCTTAGTTTTCTCTGTACAACAATGTTTTCTAATGTTTGCCAAGTTAATGAGGCTCAAGTTGTATGATTTAGACAAACCAATTTAGAAGTCATAAAATCCCTGTTATTCAAAATGATCATTGTACATACACTTCAGGTGTTTAAGACTTAATATTTTATTTGGTGCTTTAAGATAAAAACATGGAACTCAACAGACACAGTTCAGTCATTCCTCTCATACTCTCCATCTCATTTGTAATAGAACTCCCTGCAATGACACAATTCAGTAGACTCCATGAGTTCAAAACCAGTTCATGTGAAGGTCACCACTCATAAGCACTTGGATTCTGACAGTAAGCACTTTGCAACTCATGTGGAGGTAAAAAGTGAACTGAGATATACAATCAAGCACATTTAAAATGCGAGACACCATTCATTCACACAAAGGACAAAGCCCAGACCAAAGACAGCTGAAAAAAATACAAAAAAAACTATAGAACTCAAACACCACTCAAAGCCTGGATCTCATTTCTGTGAGTTTGCAAATGTGCCTTCAGAAGTAGACTCATTTATTTTAGATTTTCTTTTGGGTGTATGTATTTGTATCTCTTTAATGCCCCACTATGTGGATAATACAAAGATGATTTAGCCAGCTCTTTGTTGTTGTTGTTTTATTTTTTTGCTTTTCTTCATGTCTGGTTGGAAAGTTGTGTTTAATGGCTAATGATTTTTTGTAATATAAAAAGCAATTGTGTCTGCTTGCACAACCATAAATGTGTCTCCTTAAGACAAAGTTGGACTACCAACCTAGCTTTAGGAGCCTACTTCTCCAGGGACCCTGAAAAATTACTGTGAAAATTTTAGATATATGCATAAAATGAAATGGCCCTTTAGGCGAGTCCTCATCTACTGATCTTGGAGTCTTGAGGAGTGGTCATGTGTTAATATTTAGGCACAGCAATCCTGAAGCCCCTTACAAATTTGTCTAAACCATACCTTCAGAGGACCTATCCTGCTCTTCTTTTTGAGTTACAACAGGAAGCTGATTTGAAACTGAACACAGCTTTTAAATTTGTGGTTTTATTCTATATTCCTTTTATTGACATCAAAATTGTTAGTTTGCCTCTCAATACTTTGTGGTTGTATACTGAAGGCATTGAAGTCTTTGAAAAAGGCTAAAATATGATTTATTTTATTTATTTGTTTTTT
>JAPZDV010000022.1:6259418-6276196 GCA_029814665.1 Acanthurus lineatus
AAAATATGATTTATTTTATTTATTTGTTTTTTTAAGAAAAGATTTAGTAACTTCCAGAAATAGCTAGACACTAGTTTTTATCAAACATTTTTCAAACAGCAGGACATAGTAGATTTTTTAGGGACTACTTTCAGCAGTAGATTATACACATTTGGTGTTCTAGCAAACATCTGATTGTATTAAATAGGTTTTGGACAACTCTGGAGCTTTATGGCACAAAGGAATAGGATACATCAAACACTGGATACACACATAATACTTGTTAGTAGGATTTCTTCAGTTTAAGCTTGTATGTGCATATTGGATTTGTTGATAACAAGAAAAGTATAAAATAAGGACCTTATCAGTTAACAAGGTCTTAGCAAAGGCAGTGATGGCCATCATGGCTTAACAGACAGAAGAGGGCAACACCTGCAGAAACCTAATCAACAAAACACAAAATCACTCTACTGGCCATACAGTTAAGACTGAAAAATAATTTCTGGCTGTGAGGTACAGTGCAAAAACAGCACAGCAAAAATACAGAGCACCAAAGATAGCAAACAAAGATGAAGAAATCTGAAGTCACACTGGATAGTGGCATAGAAATATTCATTGAAGGTCCTTAAAATCAGGTAGTGCTTAAAGCTTGATGACACTGTTAATATTCACAGACTCAGTTGGTAAACCCCAATAGCTGGTGAAATAACTTGTGGATGGAAAAAGCTGGAAAGAGAGTGATGATTCAGCCTAGATGCCAATTTATGACAGCTTGAGTAATTACTGTCCTGATTTACAGTCTGACAGTTTGTGTTTCTGACCCTGTTAAGCTCAGTGACTGGATTATATTTTTTAAACTGTTCTGCATTTAGAGATATTACTAACATGGTCACACATATTACTAGTTATGCTAATTTTAATAAATCTGATTTAGTAATCACAACATTTAGAAACTATGGCAAAAAAATTAGTTTAAAGATGTATTAAACCAGAATTTCCCTTTTCCTAAAAGTGTCCAGCTATAGTGATATCACTGACATTAGAGTCAACCACAAATGTGCTCGAACTACTCAGCCATAGTTCTTCTGAACTATGTAGCTGGCTAACTAGTTAACTCTGTTTAGTAGAATAAAGATTTTAGTTTCAATGGGACAATAATTTACGAAGCATATTGATGAGACACAATTGTCAACTCTTGTCTCATGTCTAAATTTCATGCCTCTTTTGAAGAGCAGTTATAATTTGACAGAGAAGGTCATATAAAAGTGAAAAACTACAAATACGCTATGACAACTTCCTTTGCTTTTTACTCTCTGGCTTGTCAGTTTTTAAAAGATCAATACTGTCAGGACAGTTCACCATTGGCTAATGACCCATGTTTACCAAACCTGAAGTTGATGTGAGAGAATTTACTTCATCCCTGCGAAGCAGTCCTATGATTGTACTGGTGCCACTAAAATTAATTCATATTACCATGAAATTTGGCTGTTTTTAAGCAACAATGACCAGGCCTTTACAGCTGTGACTATGAAATTTTGTCCTTGGTGAAATCCTAGAGTTTAGATGTTGTTTGGCTTTTTCTCACACATGACTTATAGGACTAGAGTTGCAAAGTATATTTTGTATTTTTGTGGGTGTGGGTGGGTTTTGTCAGTGAAATTGACAACAGACACTACAGTGTGTGGGGACAGCATTAAGGATTTGGTGTCACTGGTTCCCTGGTTTCCCTTTAAGCTTGACAGCAGCAGAGGTTTAAGTATGGCTGGGGGGCTAGAGGGGTGAAGGAAAGATAACCCAAACATCATAGGACTGAGAAAGTAAAAGGCACTTCAAAAAATTGTAACAAATTCCAGAGTTACTAGTTAGAATATATATGTATAGATATATACTATATGTATACACAGCCATTGTCATATACGAAGGAATGCAAAGACAGAGTATAAACACACTTTAGATATATAGGCTGTATGTAATAATATATACGTAACCTTTTTTGATCTTAGCTGGCTAATTGGAGCTTAGAAAAGCAGAGAATAGATGTGATTTAGCGCATTGTAGGGTTTTTTGGGTTCGTTGAGGTTTTTGTGAGGGCAAAACTTGTGAAAATAGGTCTCAGTTACTGTGCACAAACTGAAGAGTTGCATAGGCAAGAAAACTTGGTTACTAGTCACTCAGTTTTGACCACTCAAAGTTGTAAGACAGAGACAATCAAATACAACATAAGAAGTAATGTGGAGATAGTGTGTTTCTATCCAAATGGATAGTACGGATTGCTTTAACTTCTTTGAAGCAAAAAAGGCAGTCCCCCTCCAATATTAAAGAAGCAAGAGTCAGTTTAAAGTCAGAAGCTTATTTGTTGTGCAGGACATGATGGAATGGTAAGTGTTTAAACAGACTGCATGTGCAGTGCACATGAACATGTGTATGCACAAATCTGAATGCTTGCACAGCTGCTGTTTGCTGGCCTCTACAGTTCAGTGTCCTGGTACTGGTAGGAGTTGGCAGTGAAGTATCCCGGCATTGGGTCCTCTCCTGCCTCCTCTGTGCTGGGGTAGAAGGGACCTCCCTCCTTGGAGGATGGAAGAGTCTGTGAATCAGGACAGGAGCTGGAGCTGGAGGTACACAGAAAATAAAAGCTGCATTCAGTCCTGTCCTACTGAATGTCCAACCTGTACTTAAATTGCACTGGTAACACATGTATTTGCTGATTGACAATTTGACAGGCAGTCCTCTACACTAGTTCTTCAACAGTTATGAAAAGGATTGCTTTCTGTTGCACCATTAGCAATTAATGTTTTACTTATTCAGTGAAATACCATAACAGCTGATAAATGGATCACAATTTTGTACGCACATTGACTTTTCCATAATGGGGATACACTGCATGTTGTACTGGAAGCAAAATAAACCTTCAACCTCATCAGTTTCTGTGAGAATACTGGCTTTAACCTCAACTGACCCTACTGCATAACTTAACTATAAGTAAAACCATACACTTCCTACACTTCAATTCAAGTAGGCTGACCAATCAGACAATTACACAAGTAAGTAGCTGCTAATTTCTGTAAGCCTTTACAGAACAAGCAAGACATTTAGTACAATAAAACATGAAAATGTATGTGATGCTTGTATGTGACCTATCAATCTGTCATTTTTAAATATACAGTGTAAATATATACAGAATATTCTTAAACTTGAAATACAGTGTACGACGGGCTGCTGTGATTAAAAGACTTAGTGACATTGATTAGAGCCACTTCCATAGAGCTGGGGTTCTTACAAACAACAGACAAAAGAAGAGTGGCTTAAACTGAAATCTGATTGATTTGAATGGATGATTTTTATTGTATAGTACTGCTGAAGCCCCATTTTTTAAATCCTCAACATTTACTGCTGTTGTAAAATGCCCAAAAACATTATTTGAAATGTTGTCACCAAACATGGTCATTGTGGGCGTCTTTTGACAGCAGATCAGACATGAAGTAGTGAACGTCAAAAGAAGAAGCCACAATGAGCAGTTAGATAGGCAGATTACTAACAGACTCCTTTATTAAAACTATGTATTAAAACATAATCAGATACACCAGCCAGTCTTTTGTTGAATTTCTGACGAAGTAAGTCCTTAAAGCGAGTATGCTCATGCATTAAACAACATTTGTTATCACCAGTATCCAGATGTGTCTCTGAGTAAACCGTGATTGAAATCTTACTGAGTGGAACTTTAACACTGAATGTGTTAGTAAACTGTTAGCTGATTGTGAACCAGGCAGTTGACTGCATTAACTCATTTGAGTTGTCCCTGTGAAATGTGTCTTCATACTGCACCTGTTAATAGAATTCTGTCTCTTGAACAATAAAAGCCTCTCAGGCTGAACTGTCAGTGATATCGTGTGAACTAGGATGCTGACAAAAACAGCAGTGACACAAACACATTGGCAAACACAGTAAAGCCTGGAAAAAAAAGTCGTATGGCAGTAGCGAGCCTACCCAATTGGCTGTGGGCGACTGTGATCCAGCTTGGCAGTCTTAAGAGGAACAGCGTAGATGTCCGGGTGCTTCTGGGAAATTTCCAGCTGGAAACAGAGATTTGTTAATTCAAGTCTGTTAGGACTGTTATGCTAAATAATATTAAGTTTTTGACTGTCTTTTCTTACAAAAAAGCAGTTCACAATGATTTCAGTCATTAGACAGAAAACTAGAAGGAACTGAACTAAATGCTCTGAGGGGAAAAATCCATATGATAGCAATATTTGGGCTATAAGGTGACAAATCATTCTGATATGTCTCAGTGTTCTGTATGTATGTATCATTGTATCTTCCTATGAGCAAGACCTAGTTTTACTGGTAAGTTGTTATTATTATTATTACAATTTTAAAAAAAAGGTTTAGGAAGATAAAACAATGTGATATGGGTAGTATTTATAATATTATAATCATCCCACTGTTCAATCACTCATAACATGTTATCCTTTAGGTTCATGCTTTACGAACTAAAGACATATCTTTTTATATATATAAGACATAAGTATCTTATTTCTAATGACATTTTTCACATTTTATGCACTTAACTTCCTTCACTGTGAACATTTTTTGCATTAAAATTTTTCTTATCTTTTGGTCGACACCACCATTTCTGTCTTCAAGCCAGTTTGTTTTTGACAAAATCTTTTCCACATGGATGTAAATAATGGCTTAATAAACTGGTGATACATTTATCTTGTCTTTTTCAAAATACCCACCTCTTGTAAAGCAGTCATTGACATTTTTTTTCAGCCACAGACAATAAATGTATCTTTTTGTCATTCAAGGTACATCACAACTTACCATATTGCCATGAGAAATATTTTTTTTTGGTAAAACAGAGTTACATTATGTGCGGCAACAATAACACAAATGTGACATTAAAATATCTCGTTAGAATATAAAATCATTTTGTTAAAATCAGAGATTCGTTTTTTTAATGCAAATAATTTGCTGAATTCATCTCTGCAAATAAAAATTCAGCTTTTAAAGTCACATTATCTGTCTTTGACTGTGATGTCATATATATTAGTAATAATAAGCATGAGATGACTAAAATAGTTCAAATCTGTGCCTCACAAACATGAACAAGACCAGATCTGGATTGTTGAAGTCTGGAGTACAAGATTTTAAAAGGAAATTCAGTGTTGCACTTAGGTGTGTTTCCAAGTGTAAGGGGATACTACAGCTATGTGCTAAAAGTTTTTAAAGCTTTTTGTGTCTCCACAGGTAGCTGCTTAAAGTCATATAAACTTGGATGGATCTTGTGTGCATCGTGACAGTGCTGTGCCAGAGGATAAAGCCAGAAGATCATAACAAATATATCATATCATATCATCTTTCAGGGCCTAGGGCCCTATGTAGTGGAGTACTGTTTTAAGTGACTCTTAAATGATGTACATCACACCTTTAATGCAAATAGAAGTGTACTCCAGACCTCATACCTCCAGATATGATGACATATATTTATGCACCTTCCCTCTTCACATCATGAACAACAAAACTATCTTCCAACTCTAAGTTCTTATGTCGTTTGTAAAGCTGCTTTCAGTAAGCCTCTGTTAACTGTGCTAGCCACTATGAAACACATAACATTACTGGCCAAGAGAATACTTACCTCACCACTTTTGCATCTTGTGTGCTACACTTGCAGAAAAACAATGTGTAGAAATGTGTTCATTAGACATCTGCTGGCTATTGTGATTGCACCTTTTAGAAAAGCTGTGCAGCTGCATAGTGACAAGTATGCAAAATCCTAGAAAACTGATCTAAGTTCCTGTCTTCTACAATAAAACCAATGTGGAACATTGAGCTTTGCACACCCTTGCATTCTGTGCCTCCTGCACATCCAGCAGCCTTTGGGATCGGGCAAAGTGATCCAGCTTCTCAAAAGCCTTGATCTTCCCAAGGAAGGATTTCATGGATGGATCCTCCACAGGGCTGTCCTCTGCTGCTTCCTCCTGCTGCCTACAGGCCACCATGGTCACACTTGGCAGAGCCACTGGTGAGTAACCTTCAGCCTCTGCAGTGCTCCCAAAGTTGTTTAGCTTAGAAGTGGGGGGAGGCTGTGGAACTCCAAGAGGCCGTAGTTTGCCACAGGAGTTGAAATGGTGAAGTGGAGGTGGGGGTGGCAGGCCAGAGGAGGCAGCTGAACGTGAGATGGGTGGTGGAGGGTCATTGTTGCTGCTGGCGGGGCTGCTGCTGGAGGGAGAATCATAACTTCGGCTGGAGCTTAGGGGTGGAGGCTGGTGTTAAAAAGATTGAAAAGAAAAAATACTTACAGTGCGTGGTACTCGTAGCTTTGGCAAAAAAACCCCAAAAAACAATAAAACCCCCCCCAAAAAAACAGTCTGACTTTTATGCTACACAAAACTATGTTACACAAATTTTGCTGTCTTTTAAACAGCCAAGACTATGAGCAAATAGTTCTGGTGTCCAGCTGTTTAACCCTACACAGAAGGACAGCTCAGGGATATTTTCTCTTCTATCTTAATTTCTGCCAGATGCAAGAAACAGTGTTTGTAGCTGCCGCAGCTGAGATTACAACTTTTTGACAATTTACAGCATTGCAGCTAACCTCTAAACACTGAATTCATTTGGTAAACACTTTTTCTCCCAGAGAGACAAACAAAAAGTTAAATCAAACCAGGTTTAGGCAAAATTAAGTTTAAACTTAAAGCATGTTCAGTGCTACAGTGTAACTGCACAGAGAAACAAGACAAAAGCAAGCGCTAGCACTCTGGAAGGTGGACCATAACTCCTCTTATCTTCAGAGGGTAAGTGATTCCTTTGTGAAACCAGAAAAAAGGAGTGTGAGAGAAATGAGAAATCACAGGCTTCTCTGAGTAATGGTGTGGCTAAAGATAGAGAGGAGCACAGCGTTTGAACGCGGGTAATAGGATCACAATAGATTGCAGGACGAATGGAGTATTTCCCTTCACTGCTTACATGCAAGCATTAGACTTTTGATCTGAATGTAAAAAACAATAGGGAGCCAGTAAGTGGAAAAAGAGGGAAAGTGAGAAAACTTTAGAAAGTTAAATACCAGGCAAACAAAAGCATCCTGAAGTAGCTAGAGATCTGATGGCAGACTCAGGAGCTTCAGCACAGAGGGAGTTGAAGTAGAAAGGATACAAAAAGCACCTGGATTATCCCTACTCTGCTCTCCTGAGAGGGAGGCATTGTTGCAACAGGAAGAACCAATCGGAGCAGGCTACAGCTGCAGTTCTTTCTAAGAAATACAGTTTGTTCAACAAAATCACTCCTTGGTCTCTTGCATCTGAATTGGCGCTACCATTGCATCAACAATATTGATAGACAGGTCTTATTGAATGAAACCTTTTCCTAGGCAGAACACAGGCTGACTATAGTCCATATTTATCCTTAGGTGTTACCTTGACATCCATTTCAAGTTGTCAGTCAGGCAAGTAGCAGTGCAACCTAGACATGAGTGCCAGATGGGGTGAATTATAAGAATTATTTGGTGTGATTAGCATAACAGTGGTTAGAGAAGCCAGGTAAATGCATGACAGCACTAAGAGTTTCTGTGCAGAGAAGAAAGAGGAGAAGGCACAAAAAGAAACACTTGTGAAACTACCACTAGTGAATGTCAATTAGGATGCAAAAAGAGAGACTGAAGAGCCCTAGACACCCTGGTTTTTAAGAGTGGAGAGTACCTGATACTTGGATTTAACATCCTTACCTAAGCAGAGTACAAATTTTACTTTCAGGCACACCTCTCCAAAGTGTGCAGAGAACAATGGAAAAAAAAGCAGAAGATTTGATAATGGACATGTTTTATGTTAACTATCATTTCAGTTTGATTTCACTTAATAGTTTTCAAAGTCTTGCAGAAGAAAGAGCTTTTTTCCCTTGACTGATAAAAATATTCACAGAAATTTCTACATTTGTATTCATGAATTTTCATATTATGCTAACACTTCTATGACATCTGGCATCAGTATGGCATTGAAGCTTGTGAATCTGTTTTTATATAAATTGGATTTCAAATTGACTGGTTTACTACAAGAGTTGCCGTAGAAAAATGTAGGATGAATCATTTAGGATGTACATCACTAGTGCCATTTTTCAAAAGAAAAATGTAATGCAGCACTGCAGATACAACTTAAAAAGTTCAGTCAAAACTGGTTGAGAGAAGAGAGCACCAGGGAGAAAGGTTTAAACTGTTTACATTCCCCAAATAAACAGCCAAATTCTTTTTTCAAGACTACATTTTGATCTACATCTTCTTCCTCTGAGGAATTGTTTGTTTGGAGCCTCTCAGTGTGCAGACCTTTGTGCCGTGCAGTGATGTTTTTCCTTCATATGGATATTTTTGCCTGGATGGCAGCACACTTGGTTTCTCTTATAATAAGTAAGGCACAAGAAAAAGATTAGAGAGCTGAAGTTAAACTGTTTACATTCCAACCAAACAATAGCTCTCTTTAAAAACTTTCACTGTTAATTTTAAATAAATAGCAATAAATATGAATATAAATATATCATCTTTAACAGCTGCAGTGGTGTGTTGTGGAATAAAACCTGAACACAATACTGCAGTTGATTTGTTGAAGCTGAACAGTGAGGAAATTGCTTTCTACATATAAATTTTTTCCTCACAGAGAAGGGCAGTTTGTTCCCTTGGATTGTAGATAAAAGCTGCCAATTAAGTGTGAAGGTCAGAGTCACTGTTGGTTATCAGGCTTACTGTTTGTTACCAAAGAAAATTGTAAACTCTGATCAATATCCTAATATCACATCTAAACTGCGACCACCTTAAACCACTAACATTACTTTGTGTGATTAAGTATTTTGTTGATTTTAAGTCCTAACCAACCAGATTCTATTCAAAAGCCAAACAACCCTGTTGTGTATTGGCCATGGAAGACTTTTGCAGACAGAGCAAATTGCTTCTAAAGGCAAGAAAGAATTTTTTTTGTTTGTTTGTAATTACCTCAATGTGTTTCTCGTGATACGATACAGGGGCACTGCACCAAAACTGAACTGTAGAGCTGGTCTGAGGCTAAATTAATCTAAGCAGCTACTTATGGCTTAGCATCCAATAGGAGGTCCTGAAAGAACAAATCATAGTTCAACCTCAATTCACTACTTTTTAAATTGAATTACCCTGGATAAAAAGCTAGGTCTTAAACTTTGCATTATTTACTTTTGAATAATTTGTTTATTATAATCCTGATTATTCCACTAATTTGCAAATTTATAAAATGTAGTGAAAAAGGGCATCTTCCAAGATTCCAAATGTCTTCTTACAGTCCAAAACCAAAACAGATGTGTGCGTGGCTTGTTTTTGACGACACTCAAGCACATTAAGACCTCATATGACCTTGGGATCCAAATTGAGGTTTGGAGGGGACCAGACTGCTTTTAGAAGGTTCAGAGTTGGTCTTAGGGTAAAGGTAAGAATTAGGTTTAGTAAAGGTTAGAGTAAGGGTTAGATTTGGTGTTCAATTGTGATGGTTAAGGTTAGGCTAAGGGACTTTGGCATGTGTTTATAAATGCAGTGACCCCAAAAGAATAGACATACAAATATAATGTGTATGTGCAGGTTGTTTGTGTGTGTGGAGGGAAGTGGTTAGCTGACAGTGTTTTCAGTTTTCAGTTTTCAGTGTATTCCATATATCCCTCACCTTGTTGTCTGGTAAGAAGACAGTTGGAGGGCTGCACCTGTTGAGGACTTCCCGGCTGCTGATTTTCCTTATACGACTCCTGATGTCTGGACTGTACCTCCTCAAGATCTGCAAACATGCATGCACACACAAACACACAGACGCATATTGTACACATCCATAAAGTTCACAGGGCAGATCAGTGGGCAGGGCCCTGACAGGGTCTGGTGTGCCTTGTGTTCATCTAAAACACTTTTTGTGACTACATGCAACCTTTTAAGATGCACTTTAATAACATGACTCAGGTTTTTTTGGTAGATTTCAAAAATATCAATGAAATGTTTGTAAATCAATAGTTAAGCATTTATTATAATGCATTATGTTAGTTAAAAATAGAAAAACATTAAAAAGGGTAAAACATAGTGCAGATATCCTTGAAATATTGTGTCATTTAATTTTTTAGTAATCTATAATCAACAGCTGTAAAGAGACTATTGATAGTGGCATTTTTCCTGTCATGGCAGGCTTGGAGCTGTAATCCCCTGTCTGCACTACTGATGACAGCAACACCCTGAAAAAGAGAATAAACTCAAAGAACCTAATTGTGTATCAGGCTATGAATTTATGTGAGCAAATGAGTGAGATATCCTTCAACAAATACAATATATCTTTATTATGTATGACTAAGCAATTAGTGAATACAAGTGCTTAAGATAAAAATAATAATAAATGCATTTAAAAGATAGATTCATCCCAAATGTTTGGTGTAGTTTACAACTCAAACATAGAGAGGATGGCAAAAGTGGAATAAAAAAGTGGATCAGAGAGCTTCTGCTGATTCTGACCAACAAAACTGAATTACACCAGTCCAGTTATTGTGTATTTACACTGACCTCCTGCATGTCAAGGAATTTTAAAATGTACAACTTTTGATTTGTAAAGAACTGATTAGTTTAAGGAGCTCTGTTGCCATGTTCTGTGCCATCCAGAGCTCTGGGGTGGTCTGGGAATGAAATATAAGGCTGTGTCTTCATATCTTGCACTGCACCATAAATGTTAATTTTTGTGTTTATTCTGTTTAACTCAGTTCTAGCTTGTTTTTATTTTCTATTTTCTTATTCTTTGATTTATTTTGTATGACTTTTGCCTTTTAGTCTTAACTGAATCTTTGTTTATCTCTTATGTAAAGCACTATGAAATGCCCTCATTTTTGAGTGGAGCTTTGGGGATAAAACTCTACCTTACTTATTTATTTTTCACTCTTCTCAATGATAGAAGGGTTTCCCCTTTTAAATGCGAAGTGTAATAACATGAATGAACTGTTTAGACAGTGGTTAGAAGACACCTCATACAAAGTAGTTCTTTTGAAACCTACAGTATACTTAGGTTAATTTGTAGTGCCTCAAAGTTGTATTTCATTAAAAGAATGATGTATACATGTTCCAGTTACTGTAAACTTAATTAATAAACTGACCTTAATTCAGAATAATCTTTAAAAAAGTGCTCAAAAAATGTAATTCATAATTTAAATTTAGTTTAAGATTGAAGACATTTTCAGGCTTTATGGAATGGAAGCTTGCGTGTGGATGTGTGTGTTAAACACTGACCTCCTCAGCAGTGACAGGTTCAGATGAGCGGCTGATGGCAGATATGTGCATCATGTCAGCATCAAGCTCATAATCAGTATAGGCCCCACCCTCATCAGCGGTGTCTTCCAGGTCGGAGGTCAGTCTGCTGTCCATGCTGAGGTAGTCAGCGGACAGGAAAGACAGACGCTCCACGTTCTGGCAGTCAAGATCACTCTCTACTCCCTCCAGCTAAAAGAGACACATGGTGGATCTTGGGTGTACAGGCAGGAAGGATGGACAAACGGATAGCACAAGAACAAGAGAGAAGAAAGAAAAACAAACAGAGCCAAGCTGTAGAGCACTACTGGCAGAAGACACAGTGTGAGCATGCTCAGAGTGCACACACAAGTGGCTGCTATGAAGATGACAGAATGATAGAGGGGCAGTTAGTTCACCAGAGACTACAGAGATTGAATCAGAACAAAAAACAAACCTCCAACTCAGTTGGAGATTTATAAGTTATGCCGTTTAATACAGCTGCCGTGTCAAAAAATTCTCCCTGGATGAAGGTTTTAACAGTTTGTGTTACAGATGTTTCAGACAGGTGCTAATTCAACTCTATGTTCACTTGGAAGGATGTAGTTTTGTTGATTGAACTGTGTTGTGTAATAGAGAGTTGGGCTTATGTTATGTATCCAACCGTAACTGATATGAGCAGAATGTGCATAAGGTACAGAAACACCAAACAAGATCATTTGAATTATTCTTAATTGACTTTCTTCATTTATGCTCAATTTAATTCTCTGGTTATTCCTCACAGAAGTACACAGAGAGCCTATAGAAAGCAATGGGTGTGGGTGGATGTGTGTGTATTTACCTTGCCGTCAGAAACCCAGACAGCCTGCATCTGCTGCTCTCTGATGGAGTCTTTGATGCTTCCGTACCAGGCATCATTGGCAGAGTTTAGATCGATGGTGGCTGGATGAGAAAACCATCAAACCTTAGGACACACATTAGGATACAGCAAATATACAGCAACAGCTGTACTGCTGTGCAGTACACCAAACTGAATCTGTGTGTGTGTGTGTGTGTGTGTATGTGTGTGTGTGTGTGTAGGCTGTACCAGTGAACAAGTGAGAGCAGGTCTTCCTGAGTTTGACAGCCTGCTCATAGAGTTTACGGGCACTGCGGTTGGAATTGGGGGCAATCCTCTGTCTCATGGCCTTGATGCCCTGCTTACTGTCTGGGTTAAAGAAGATGACAATGGGGTACCACTGTGTGTAGTTTAGGGTGTCCACGGCCTTGGGTGTCACATCAAGCAAGGCGTGCTTGTCCTGTGTGGTGGAAAGAACAGGGTTATGGTGAACACAATCAATTAGGGCTGTACACCATAATTTTGCATTTGAAGCTTGCCTTTTTTAAGTGAACCTTTGTCAGTTGTCACATTGTAGGACATCACCACACCCACATGAATTTGACTGTGGGATTATTTGTGCTTACTTCTGTGTGTTCTGTTTTTTGTTTTTTGTTTTTTTTCAGTTTTGCTTTTGACTGAACTCAGTTGAAGTATATAAATAAATCCACTTTTTAATCCAAAAAAATTTTAAAATAAACTCTCAGCTCTTCTTCCACTAGTACATGGCACAGAGCAGAATCCAGTGTAATTCACACCATTTATTCATCCAGAAACCTTAGTGTTCCCCAGACTCCTTTGCAGTTGCAACTATCTCCAGCAGCGTCATGCCAGCATCTGACCCCCAGCTCCATCCAAACCACACAACACTCAGGAAATACAATTATTTTATAACAGAAGCATCTCACAGATTAACAATTTAAGTAAAACAGAGAGAGAGACAAAGTGACACTGACTGCACAGGACCTTCCCTCCTTTTATTCTAATACATTTTCCTTTCTGTGACACCTAGGACATAAGGCACATGCATTGGGAGATGTCATATCACACCAATAACTGAATGATCTCTTTGCTTTGAAGCTCAGACCTTCACTCTGCTGCTCTGCTAATATCACTCATAGATATCTGTTCCATAGCCACACAGGCATCAAACAGGGGAACAGAGATCCTGTTTGCAAATAGATAGCTACTGAGTGACAAGACTCTGTGGAGTAGACAGTCTTTTGAATTTTTTGGACAAAAAACAGAGTCACATCAGATTTTGCAGTAATCCAGAGCAGTTTATGGGTGAGGAGATCTCAGAGTTTGGTTTTTAAAGTTTTGGGATTAAAAATTGGTCTTATGTGAAATTTAGGCCTGACACTCTGTTTATTAAGGCTGGCTCTGCTGGCCTCTATGTGCTACTGGATTAAGCTACTGAAAGAGAGTCTACCAAAAATGTCAAAAATTGCCAAGAAAAACAATTGCAGAAAATTACTGATACCGCTGTGTCCAAACTGTCCAACTTTAAGGGATATGTGGATGTTAATCCTTGTCAAGCCCATCTTAATGCAATTTAAACTGTGCTGAGAAAAAGTTATTTTCACTAGACATTATGATCAGCGGGGTTCAAAATTGTCAAACATTAACAAGTTTTTTTTAGCTTAAAAAAAAAATGCACATACCCGATAATAGATACTCATGCATGTGTGTCTAAATACCTGCTCAATTATTTGTCGTATGGTGTTTAATCGAACAACTCCAGAGGACTTCTCTGAACCAGCATCTTTTGGCTCCGTTTCTGATATGATAACATAATAACAAAAACAATGCAAAGTTCATTTACATATAGTCAACTATTCACTTTGGAAAGAAGACTTTTAACCACAATCACCTGAACAGACAAAGGCTGGTGATGACTTACTGGCAATAACAAACAGTTCGGGCATCTCACAGGCCAGTTTCTCAATTGCAGCATCAGCAATGGAACCGAACATCACCACAGGACGACGGAAACCAGCTACAATGACACAGTTTTATTATAACCCTGATCATAGTTTAAATATTTACAACATTTATATATTGTTAGCCAGTTCTGGAAACCTGCAGACACCATAACATACTGTATGTTTGTCTAAGAGTCAAAGGTATTGACTCAGCAGTATAACGTTTTGACTGTTTCCATGCTTAACATGAATTGTATTGTTGGCTGTCCTGTGGATTAGCCAGAATCTCTTTTTTGAGTATTCAAAATGCATGTAGTAAGTAATGCCTCAGGTAGCTAACTGCTGTCATATCATTGGCATTGTGAAGTCTCTGGACAACAATACTTTGATATAAAATTCATTTATGTGTTTTATATGGCCACTTTTTTGAGATCTTCGCAGACTCTGGCTTTAAAACATGTTCAAAGGCTCTCCTAGATGTCTACTTCAAGACTTGATGATGGACTGTGAACAGTCTGTTTAGCTGATTATAGCCTCCAGAGTGTGTCTCTGCACTTATAGAAACAAGTTTTATTGGCTTTTCTCATTTCTCATACAACAACCCGGAACAAATGTCTTTATTGCAATAAAAGCAATAGGCAAGTTGTCTAAGGAGGTTTCAAAAAGTTCTCCTCTCTAAGTCCTCACCATGTGACCAAACATGAGGTTTCAGGCTAAACTCAATAACAGTCATGTACACTGTAGCACTATTTTTTTCAAGTATTGTATAAGCAATGATATAAGTATAAGCAATAATTGAGTAAAAGCAATGTTATTGAGAATCATTCTCAAACAGGTGCTTTACCTACCTTCTCTTAGCACCACTCGTTCATATGCTGGGAAGCGAGTAGCCAAGGTCTGGCCAGTAAGGTTTTCTCTGCTCTTCCTCAGGTCCTTCCTCTTCAGAGAACGCTGGCCTCTCAGGCGCCAAAAATCAGCTCGATCACTAGGAACAGATTTATGGGCGCTCTGGACACTGGCCATCTGCTCCGCTCTGACAGGACAAATACACCTCTCACTTATCTGTTTGTTATTCCCATATTCAAGTGGAAATGAAGCAGGATCAATACAGTAGTGGCCTCCTTTTTGTAGTTGTGGCTCCATCTTTCACTTTCTGTCATGGACCGTCACTGCTAACTCTATAACTCCTGCACTACCAACCAACCCTGTGATGTCACAGGTTACAGTGGTGAAAGATGGTGGTGTTCATGCTAGGAAATACACAGGGGAGCATTGTTTTTTTTCTTTTATATATTTACATTTTTAATAAATGTTGGGTAATTGTTGAATAGAAGGGACTTTTATTTAGCAAATCACATTAACTTGATTCACTGCTTCATTTCCACTTTGACATTTCACTCATCAAACTGTGCTGCATTCGCATAACATTCACATGTTAAGAGAGTCTGCAGTGCATCACACTGACATTTAAATTAAAAAGTCAATTTCCATTAAAAATTCTGAACTCACTAAATATTTGGATGTGGCTGTCTGATTTGGTATAGATCTCTTTAAACTATATGTATATTTGAATGTGAAAAAACAGGTTACTAGATTTGCTTAAGGATGTATTACTTTACCAACTAATTAGATGCAGTGACACTCTCAAAAGACAAACCCTATAGTCAGATGAAGGCAACAAAGACAGTGTGTCTTAGACCTAGGAAATTTTTCAATTTTGACCCCTTATCTTTGTGAACACTAAAGACCTACCTGTTCACAGACATCCCTTTTTCATTTTATTAATTTTTATTTTCTATATCTTAGACTTACACTGTGGCTAAACAATGTCCGAAGCGTTTGTCCTTTAATGGGTAGCACTTTGCAAAATATCCTTTAAAAAAATAAGGTCAACCACTACTGAACATAATCTTTTGATCAATCATTGTATTTTGTGAGGTCTTTAGCTTTGAATGGCTGTTTCAGGGTGACAGTTAGTGGTCCACTATGATTCTGAACGAAATCAACAAGTCTATCTTCATTCCCCAGGTTACCATTTTTCTGCAGTGTTATCTCAGATGGCCTCTTTTCAGAAAGTCAGATCACAATAACAAGGATACAAGGAAGTTTATTGGTCATCATACAACAAGCTGCATAATGAAATTAAAAAGTGGTTCCCTCTTGATTGATTGATTGATTGATTGTATAAAAAATAAAATAAAATGATTAAACATGGAGGAGTGCGGATGATGCATTAAGTAATCTCACAGCCTGAAGGAAGAAGCTGCTCTGTAGTGTGGTGGAACGGTGGCGGATACTTCTGTATCTTTTGCCTGATGGCAGCAGGGTGAGCAGGCTGTGGCTGGGGTGGGTATTTTCTTTTAATATCCTTTTTGCTTTGCATAGGCACCTCACCTCCTCAATATCACTGATGCTTGGTAGATGGGTACCAATGATGTTTTGGGCAGTTTAAATCACTCATTGCAGAGTCTTCCTGTCCTGGGCCGTGCACATCCCAAGCCAGTTTGTGATGTTTCAAGGCAGGATGCTTTTAATTGCTCCTTTGTAGAGAGTGGGAAGGAGTGGGAATTTGGTGTGGGAATTTTGCTTTCTTAAGTTTCCTTAAGCAATACAGCCGTTTCTGAGCTTTCTTAACCACGGCAGAGATATGTGAAGTCCAGTGGCAGTTGGTCAATAGGGGGCGCTGGGGCGCCGCCCCCACCAAAATTCAACAGAAGAATTCTACTTAAACATAGCAGAATTTTTC
>JAPZDV010000022.1:6276296-6299427 GCA_029814665.1 Acanthurus lineatus
CACACACACACAAAACCACACACAAATATATATATATATATATAGAGAGAGAGAGAGAGAGAGAGAGAGAGAGAGAGAGAGAGAGAGAGAGAGAGAGAGGTGGTCGAAAGAAAATGGACTGTAGTATGCAAAAGTAAGACTGCCAAAGATGCAATAACTTCAAACTTCATTTGAAAATTGAAGTTGGACAAAGAAGAGTAAGTTCAGGTTCTAATTGTTGCAAGCTAATGCTTAGCTACCTTTAGCCTAATAGCTAGGTAACTTTGCATGCTTGAAAACTAGAATTAAATCAATGAGAACGAAATATATATCACAGAAGTAAAATTAGCTTCAAAATTAAAGTTAAGGGGGAAGTTAAGTTTTAAAAGAGTGCCAATCACTTGTTTCAGACTAAAAAAGTTCAAAGTTTAGGACTCTGAACTTGACTCAGGACTTGCCTATCTTTACTTGGGACTTGACTCGGGACTTGAGAGCAAAGACTTGAGACTTTCTTGTGACATGTAAAGCAATGACTTCATCCCACCTTTATTTTAAGTTAAATTATGAAGTTAAAATTAGATACATTACATTATATTGTATTTTGAGAATAAGTGTGGGACAACTGTGGCTCAAGTTCTGTCTCTATTCCTGAAGGTATGAGGGTGCTTCAAATACACTAGACTAAGTAGTATTACTTGGTCTCATCTTAAGAGTCTCTACTTTTTTGAAATGTCAACAGCAAAGGCAAAGTAAAAAAGCTTGCTGTTATAATCTCCTCCTTGGTTTACCTTATTGCCTCCCTTGCCTCTTCAATCAGTCTGTTTTTTGCATGACCTTGCAATATTGACGGACCTTGCAATATTGACGTAAATGTATAATATGCAGGATTTTCTTAAGTGTAAGTGTCTGAAGTGTATAGACCATACAAAAGTAATCTCTTTCAATCATGTTTAAAGACCAACTAGAAGTGTGAGGTGGTGTGTTTTTCTGCAGAGGCACTGCCCTCTGCTTGTATTTCTCATTTTCTTGTTTTGCTGTAATTAGGACATTTTTGGATGGCAATCTCTGTGTAGAGTGGTGCGGCCCCCTCTCCAAATATATGGCAGCACACAGGACTTTGGAAATAAGTTGAGACTAGACAGGAAGCAGAAGATACAATACTGGCAGACACGGCAGAGGAGAGGTGTACATGAAGTGAAGCACAACAAAGAGGGGACAAAAGTCACTCTAAAACCAGAGTGACTCTGGGGTTGCCTTTTACACACTGAAGAGTGCTGAAGGAGAGGTTGGGGATGAAGATCAGTGTGGAGTTGGCCTGTTTTTTGTCAGATGGGTAAGCGCTGGCTATTAGTCTAATTAGCCTGCTAATGTATCTGCATTCCTATTGAAACAAAAGTAATGTTCCTACTTAGCTTACAATTTACCTAACCAACACACCAAGTTCTACTTTCAAACAATGCTAATAACCTTATATTTTGATTAAATACCCCTTAGGAGCTGTACTGTTCCAGTTAACACAAACTGCTGAAAGTTGATTGTCTGAGACTCTGTGCCAGTGTTAGTTTTGTCACCTTGTTCACCTGTTTTTGTAATTGTAATGTCAGTGCTTCATGCTTGTATATGTATACATATATGTATGTGTGTGTGTGTGTGTTTGTGTGGTTGCAGGCTGCAAAGTGCCATTTATGACTGCCTGCAGGTCTGTATTTACTATAATTAGATGCCTTTTGCAGAGAGGCAAGAAAAAAAGCTTAACAACCTTGGTGTCCATGTGACTTATATTTCAACTGTTTTGCAGAATGAGTTAAGTGTTACAAAGACCTCCAGAGGCATATCTTGGAAAAAAGGATGTTGTCAGAGACCTGGTCCAGGCTGATGTCAGGAGGGGCCAGGATATGTAAACTATTCTATGTATTATCAATTAAAAGAAATATTTCATTTTTACTTTTCAACAGAACCTTACCTTATGTTTTGCAAATATAATTGTGTATGCAATGACTCTTCCCCTTTTTCTTATGTCTAAGTTTCTCACATCCTATACCTGTGCAATGTCCAGAAATGATTCATTTTTCAGTTTTTATAAACATTCATTCATAGATCTCTTATTTCATATTTCACAAATTTCCCTGTGTTTTTTAACAGAACCGTGCTCATAATTATGTTCTCCTTTGCTGATGATGGTTTGCTGAATGACAATAAAAGGGAGAGGAATCTTTTATTTTTATTAGTTTAGTTTTTATTGTTTTCTTTTGAACAAGGCAGAACAACACATTATTAATGAAAAAGAAAACAGATAAACAAGGTACAAACTAGCGTAAGATAGCTTAGATGGCACACAAAGGATACTCAAAATTTCACCGGCAGATACTTAGATAATTAACAGAGGTCTGAAGGTTCTCAGGGAATTGAGCCAACATACTGAGGTATACATTGTCAGGGACCATTAATAAGATGACAAATTTTACTCACTTAAAATGATATTTCTCTGCCTGGTAAGTGAGCCTAAAAGAGAGGCCTTTGTATCCACACTGTATCTGGTGGTAGGGTGTTTGCCTTCCAGTCTGTAACTATAAGTTTTCTCCCCAGCATAAGGGCAGTCTGCTTGAGCTGCTGGGAGAGCGGAACACCCAGTACAAACAGACTTGGACAGAATGGGACATCAGGCTTAAGAATTGATTTGATATTCTCATGTAAGACAAACCAAAAATTGTTCTAAGATCGGACAGGACCACAGCATGTGAAGGAGGGTACCACTGCTTCCCCTATACCTCAAACAATTTTGGCTGTTTCTTAATTTTACTCCATATAACCTTGAGGGTGACCAGTATACTCTGTTCAGAATTTTAAATGGCACCTATCTTGTTCTAAGTTCACATAATATTTTCTTACAAATTTTTAGGATGTTGTTCCATTCCACCTCTGTGTATAAAAGGTTACAATCTGTCTCCCAGACTGACTTCAAATGAATGACCTTACTATCAGAATTTTTAAGCAAGAGGGAGCGATATTTTGAGGCCTGTACCTAAGACCTTAATGACAAAGGAGAAAATATCAGCACTTGGGGGGCTTTTATAGTAGAGCTGAAGGTTTGGGATAAGAAAGGTCTAATATGAAGGTATCTCCAAACTGCTGTTGTTGGAGATCAACTACTGTACCAGTGCTGTGAATGATTTAAGTATGCCACCATCACATAAGATCCCTAGTACAAAATTACCTTTCCAACCCACTGTTGCCAAAGAAATGGTTTCTGTTTTATATTTAACCTAGGATTCAACCAGATACCTGCTCACAGGTTCAAATAGGGATTAAATTTGAGTTTGATTGAAATTCTTTCCCAAATCCATTGCATGTTTGTAACTACAGGATGAATCTGGGCTTCCTCAGGAGGCAGAAATTGGTGGGGGAGGTGCCTGAGACTAAAAGCACAGTCATATAACAATAAAATTGGGATGCCAAAACCACCCTGGTCAACAGGCCTTTGTAGTTTCTGTAAATGAAGCCTAGCATGCTTGCTATCCCAGGGAAATCTGTTGCAAAGCTTTGCAAATTGTTTAAAGTATTAAGGTGGTATTCTAACTGTGAGTGCCTGAAGATTAAACAAATTAGACTTAGGTGTATAGGTCATTTTCGAACCACTGGCTTTTCCTCATAATGATATTAAAAGAGGAGCCAATCTTTCAATGTCTGATGAAAATTGATTCAACACAGGTTATATTGGTCTACTAATTTAGGGGGAATAGTGACACCCAGATATTTGATATTATTACAAGGCCAGGAAAAGTTCCCTCTCTAGAACAAGCTTGTAGGGCAAAGTGGAGATAAAGGTAGGGCTTTTATTTCTGCCAATTAACCTTGTAACCTGACAGGTGGGGAAATGTGACTAAACTTTAAATAACACAGGGAGGGAGTGTTCAGGGTCAGACACAAAAATAGGAATATTGTCTACATATAATGTAAGCCTGTGGTTTGACTGACCAATTTGAATCCCCAGGATCAATGGATTCAGGCAAATAGCTATAGCGAGCATTCTTCCCACTTTACCCCCATCTTCAAAGTGCTCCTGCCTGACTCATTATGGCAGCTGAAACAAACCTCTATACAGGCCCCTCTCTGCTATTGGATGGCTTCCACTCCTTCCTGGCCACCAGGCCACAGTTGTCTCCCTCTCACTCTTCCTTGTCCCCTTTCCTCAAGTTCCTTTCCAACTTTCACTCCACAAGCTCTTCTTCTCCAAAGGCTCTGTTTTGTTTTTGCTAACACTGTGATCTATGACACTGTCGTCCGTGCCTGCAGCTCCAATAAATCCTCCTGTATGGACAGAAAAATGATTAGAAAATGTTTGCGTTGACTTGTTGACTGCTGTTTGTAACACGCCAGATTATTAAACATTGCAATTACATTATTATCATCATGACATAGTGTTATTTTCTATAAGTAAAATGCTTATTAGCTAGGAAGCTAAAATAGCAGTACTAAACTCTCTGGCTAGTTATAAAAGGTCATGCAGCTATTATTGTAACTGTTCGTTCATGTACACAAACAATGCAGTAACAGACAATAAACACATTATTTGACAAAATATATGCAAAATACCTCATCACTCATTTTCCTGAGGGTAGTCTGGTTAATTTACACTCCTCTGTAGTCCCTCGGTAGGATGCTGCAGGCGAGCCAATGTGTCAGGGGAAGAATGCGTGTGGTTCTGGTGTCGCTGGGCCAGGAAGGAGGGGCCAATGCTCAAGTGTATTCATGAATTCTGACCGCGAAAATGCTGCATATTCTGCCTTTAATAAGTCATACCAGCAATTGCTGCATAAAGCTGACATGATAGTCAGACTGTCTGGTGTAAAAGTAGTTTACAGAAGCCCCCACCTCGTTCTACAACTGGCTGCAGGGTTGCAGATGCTGTTGGATAATGTGACAAGCTCCTTCTTCAAATCATGCTGAGGTCTCTTGTCTTATGAATAACAGACATATATAGGCTTTGTAGGCCTCTAAAAGGGACCCTACCTGCTCTTGTTGGGAATGATGCCCTTCTCCAGCAGCTGCTTGTCCTTGCCAACACGAATGGCTAGCCAGTTGCCAAGCTTGCCATCATAAAGGGTGTCTACCACTTTGAAAATGTCTCCCCTGCTGAAGGCCAGGCTCTGAGGAGTCTCCTTTTCATATTCAAAGTGAGTCCGGATGAAAAAGGAGTCTCCACGCCCAGACACCAAGATATCATTATAGGCTAGACAGGCAAGTAAGTGAAAGATAAGGACAAAGGTGGATTAAAAAGAGTGAGGAAAAAGCGAACATAAGAAAAGATCAGCAACATAGGAGTAAAATGTAAGTGTAAGGCTTAGACAAAGTGATGACCACAAGACTGTGTTTGAAGCAACCTGAGGTCATCATTGCTTCTCAAAAGCTGTGTCCCACCAAGACCCGCACTCTTTAAAACACTTAAATTCATATTTTTAGATGAAAGAAAATTAATAAAATAAATAAAATTGGATTAAGATAAAATTAGAATTTTATCTTTTTATCTGTACTAGTGAGGAAGTTTTTCATGTGTGCTAGTGAGGAAGTTGTAAAATTGTTTTTGTTACAGGACTATAAATCTAACCAGAAAATCATCAAAAAATTCCATCCTATCCAAAAAACCTTATAGTTGCCACCCTGGCTGTTTTAATCTCAGTAACTATCATTTTTATGTGGGGATCTGCCAATCATCTTGGAGAACTTTCAGTGTTTCAAGGTCTCCTCAAAAGCACTGGATAGGTTAAAGTCCTACAGTTTCATGTCAGGTCAGTGATTTCATGGTAACGTGTTTTGTTTCATAAATAACTTTCCTTTTTTTTAAGGAGGCCAAAATCCCTTTCTCATAGTCACAACATCAAAGTACCATGTGCTAATTACATTATACAGTTTGTGTTTCTCTCCTTCACTTGATGCGCACTTGAGCAAAATTTTGTGGGCGTTTGTGTCACAGTTGAGTCAAAAAGCCTTGAGGGGCCAAGCTGGTACGTTCCTAATTAAAGGGAACATCAGAGATGGAAAGAAATGGTTAGATAGACAGGCTATGATTGTTTTAGTGAGACAGCTTTCACAGTATTGTGGTAAAGTACATTTTGTACTTCTGAGATACTCCACAAGTCTCTGAAAAGCCTACAAGTTAGTTAATTATAAGTGATTCGACTAACATTTTCCATAATATAGCATTTTTCAGTCACAGCACATTTCCCACCCTGTCTGTGGTTCCAAGCTTCAAGCCCAGTGGTTTCTGTTAGTGATGTACATCTTTGACACCTCACAAACATAAAGTTTAGTATCTAAAAAAGGCTCAGTAACGTCTTCAAACAGATGGCCACTTCAGGTTTTATTCAATGGTATGTGAACAGGAGGAAATGATGAGTTCTTAGGATTTATTTTCAGCAGTAGACTAATCTACTTTTCTCTAGTGAATATTTGGGGCAGCAGCATGGTGTATATGGGATTAAAACCAAATAAAACTACAATGTGTCCATTTATAGTTGTAAAGGAACATGCCACTATTTACCAGTAAATTGATTTAGATTCCAAAAATATGGTAGAGTTGGTGAGTGAGATAAAAAGAAAAGAACATAAGGTCATAAAATCAGAAGGACTTAACTACCTGGGCGGTAATATGCTCAGTTTATAGCAATCCCTAAAATTATATAGATTACTAAATTTTAAGCAATTTAAACATTTAAACCTAAAGAGGTATAAAAAGAATGCCTTGAGACAATGAAAAATGAGACAGTTATCTTTTTAAAATGTGATTATGCGCATTAATTGTCTTGATAACCTGATTGATGGACTGTTATAGTTGTATTACAATGGAAAGTTTAGCCTGTTGATGGTACAGAATGACCTGCTGTTGCATTTTCAGATAAAGAGAAGTTGCATCACTGGTCAAAACTAACTATCTTCTGGATTTTTTTTAAGGTAAGAAATGGCTATACGACTCTAATAATATGTCTTTTGTTGTTGAGCAAATTTTTTACCGTCAGGTTTGCTTTGTGCCAGGATGGTGACCACTTCACCTTTTGGAATCTCCAACAGAAAAAGCACTGCTTCCTCTCTCACTATACCTTGAAAATCAACATTGTTCACCTTGGAGACACAAACAAAACCAAAAATCACAATGGCTGTTTGCTTTGTGCACATTTACAATTAAGTCAAATCACATCATACTTCGAACTTCTCTGCACTTATTTTTGTTAATAAAATAGAAAAAATAAGTGCAGAGAAGTTCAAAGTATTCTATCTGGACCAGCTACCTTTAGGATTTGGTCTCCAACTCGCAGGCCCTCTTCCTCAGCAGGACTGCCTTCTTGAACACTTGCAATGAAAATGCCAACATCATTTCCTCCCGCCAACCTCAGCCCCACACTATCTCCCTTCTGGAAATTCACCATCACTACATTGGGCCTGCAAGCGGGGAAGTATATGCTTCTATCAACATCATGGACCAGGTTTACTAACACAGCACAAACAGAAACATGATACATATGGCCCTTGCAAATTATAATTTTTCAGAGTGTGTAATCAGTCACGCATATATTTCCTTCTCCTGCAACAACAGCCTAGCTCCTGTTGTTTAAGGCAGCATGTGTTACATCTGAACTTGTAAAACTGCTGCTATGGCTTTAGTATACCTGTGTTTATTTACTAAAACTTATATACTTATAAATGGGAAAAGAAAAGCAATTCACAAAAAACTTTAAGGTTTTACAAGTATAGAATACAGGGAACTATGAAGTGGGTAAAAGAAATACTTGCCCATATATTTTTTCATCTTCTGGACTTGGTCGGAGGAGAATCTTGGGTGTGGCTGTTACAGCAGCTGTAGATAAAATCAGGGAGAATGCTGTTAACATTTCCTATGTTTACACAACCAACCAAAAGGCAGACAGATACGGTAAGAGACTAATTGACATAACGAAGCATTTACCATTTGATGAGTCAAATGTTTCACCTAGAAATTAGTTAAGAATAAAAACAGAGCAAAAAGGAGAGTAAAGTGAAACTCCATTCACATGTTAAACATAAACACAACTCTAAATAAATGCTATTGTTGCTTTTGTGACTTTAAGTGTAAGTCAGCAATTTTTAAGATGATAATATATCAGATGTTGTGTTTATGGCTTGTTTCTATTACCCTTTCTGTTGCGCAAAATACCTAATAATGTAATTTTAAAATTTTTTAATGGGCATGGCTTCCTGAAGGCTGGAGCTCCTGACCTAACACACCAGCAACTCAGCATTGTAAGGCACAGCTTAAGAACTCTGATCTTCTCTATAATCGATGCCAGACTGTTTCCACTCCTCACATGGTAGTGTTGGCTCCCTAAGAGATAAGTAGTAAGTATAAATTCATAGTGAGACTTTCTAGTGTGTTCGTTTGCTTCTTCACCGTATGCTTATCTGTGCCTTTCCTTGTTTTCCTACAGAGCCAGAAGACTACGAGCTCCAGCATCACAGCCAATATACCACCCACCTTTAACACGTTCTTTCTTTGTGCCACTTGTGACAGCAGAGCACCTGTTCCAGTGTTCTTCAGAACAACAACCTGTGCTCTACTTCCCTTTCCCTATATTATCAATAAATTCGTTGATTCCCTTGCTCCTGTCTTGGTGTCAACTTTTGGGTCCAAATTCAACTTAAATGTAACATGCCATGCATTATTAATATGCAGACTGTGGCCCTGCTGTGGTTAGCAGCGTGGATGGTGCAGTGAGTATTAACCTGGAGGTCCGTCGATATGTGGTGAATCTTTCTCCAGTTTAGCTGAGGTCGGGGGATTTTCAGGCATTCTAAATGGGGATGCCATGGCTGACATCTTGGCTGTCTTCATGAGTGCTTCCCTACCACACACACTACCATCAAATCCACACAAGTACACACACAAGCACACACAAAAAGAATAAGAGGCTCTTACATGACTACAAAGTGTAACAGCAACTGACTAAAGCCTGAGTATAATAGTTCACCTTATAGGAGGTGGGCAAGATTAAAGAAAGGATTCATGTGAGAAGGTTAATTGAAACTTACAAGACACTGCTTCAACCATTGCTTCTCAGAGTTTTGTGGTTTCATTTGAGTAAAGCAAATTTGAGAGTTAAGTCAATTTAAACAGATTTATGTCAAGTTTTGAGTACTAAGTCTCAAGGTCTTTGGTAAATGTCCCAGTCCCTAAAGGAAAGTCTGAGTTAAGTCACAAATCTGTATAACCATAGCCTCAAGTCAGGTCTTTTAGTTTATGAGACATGAGTTGTCCTGCTTTCAACTCATCCATCCAAGCTTTCATCCATCCTACCTTGGGTTGTCTCTTTCATTAGAAGAGAAGGAAGACAGGTCAGACTGGTGGGACCTCCTATCTTCTGGAGGCGAATAGGAATGGTATGACTCCATCTCTGATATGTCTGACAGACACACAAACAGACAGAGGTAGCAGTTAGACACACAGACTAGAAGTTGATAAGTTAAATCCCCATGTCCAGGTCGCATGCCACTGCCACTGCCACCACCACTACCCTCATCCCCATCACCACCACCACAATTACAAAATAGTTGCCAAAGGAAGCCGAACACCAGCTGATGGCCACCAGCACTGGGACAGATTGAAAATTTAGAGATTATGAGGGCAAATTCTGGTGCCACATCTCAGTGCTTAAGATAAAAGCAGCTGCCACTCCTGTACACTGCATTCATGGTCAAATGATAGTCCACAGGCAAATAATCAGAATAATTATAGACAGCTGCAAAATTCTGAAAATTTGCCTTGAGCATCAAAAAAGACCAGATTGACTCTTGTCTTGTCATGTTATTGCCTATGAGAAAAATATTTTTGACAATTCATAAGTGCGGTTAGCTGGAAGCCAGAAGAGGACTCCAAATCTCAAGTTTTGTAGATACATGTGGATGGTTGTAAGCAGAGACTGGGCTTCTCTCATGAGCTCAACAATGAATATCAATGGAGTCAGACAGTCTAAAACTGAGCTGCTCTGCCCATTACGGTCAAATCAGTAACAGAAATTGAGCTATTGAAAAAGATTAGGGTGAAATTAGGATGTAACCAGGAGGAGTTTATGACAGAGACTTTGCTCTCCAGTTTGGACGTTCAGACCAGGTAAAAGGGGTATTCATTAAAAGACACATTGTGTGACCAACTTTGTTGACAGTAAGAAATACTGAAGTCTTTAAGACAGCCACTCATATTGTCAACACAGTATATTGAGTTTAGATTATTTAATTATATAGAAATGCTTGGCACAACATTATATGAATGAGTATTAGCTAGCTTCTGTCTGAGACCTGGAGACTAATATGCATATAAACAGTTTCCTGTAAAACCCTGTGCAGAAAGAAAGGACTGGGCAGCAACTTGGCAGCTTAATCACTCACCCCTAAAAGAGAAGTCTGCATAAAACTGACTTTTGAGAAAGAAGTTTAGTCAAACCACATCTAAAAGTAAAGTGTTTATAACTGTAGGTCACACTAAAAGGCTAGGAAAGTCTGTCAAATTAGAGAAGGATGACGTGTTGAATGAATGAACAAATGAGGATAACAGTGTGTACTTTCACAGAGTCTCTCCTCAAAAACTCCTGAACAGGAACACTGTCTTCAAAGAATACTGACAGGGTGAGTGGCACAGACATCTGAAAGGAGCTAGGAATAAATGAACTTTTCCTTTGCATTAACAAAAGCCATTTGCAGAATTTTGGTCAACTGATAACTGTGCCTCCTAGATGCCTTCCCTCCAGATCCAGAATATAAACTAAAAAAACACTTGGTAGTGTGCGAGACCAACTGGAGAACTTTGCTGCCTGAAAGCATGTTTGAACTGGCTTGATTGGCTTGCAGGCAGATCCAGATAAGTAGTAAAAGAAGGATAAATGGATAAAATACACTGAACATTACTACTGAAAAACTGTAATAAGAACTATAAAAAATAGTGTTTTAGATAATGCATTTCTTGAGGATTATAACTTTTGAAAGTTACAGTAAGAGAAAAATATAAGGACCTTACAATTATAAACTTTCAAGAAATGGTCTCTGAGGATCTATGAGGCATCCTCTGGGATACCAGTATGGGTACAGTTCTGGCCTCCCTGGAGCATCTATACTGCTATATAACCCAGAAAAAAGCTGGTCAAGAGTGCTTATATACAGCCCTGCTCTCCAAAAAGACCACCTGGCCCTTATTCAGTCTCATTCTTTATTTATTTATTTATTTATTATTTTGAGGGGAACATGAGGGGGCAGAGTCTTTGATTTGGCTACTTTTATCTGTTAGAGTATGGCACACACAAATGTTCTAAAGAGAGGGCGGGAGGTTGTAGATGGAAGCTTAACAAAAGCCTTACACCAAGAAATCATAAAGAAAAGAAACATTTGAGGTGTAAGATGGAAAGCAAGGTAACCACATATGAGACAGCGAACAAAACAGGTGGTAAATCAATCCCCCTGGAAACAACACACCATAATGAAGCCCTTTAATAGCCAAAAACTTGTTGTATTACTTCAAGGTTTAAGGCAGATTATCTTACATTTAATTTAAAGAGCAGTAAGAAGTCAGAGAGGCACAGCTGTGTTATCGCTATGTATGATTAGTATAAGTTGATTAGGTTATTTAGGGCTAGACAGACATCCTTCATGCAGGGCTATACAGAGGTGATGGGGCTTGAAAAGAGACAATGTGAGAGAGAGGGAGATACAATGTAAGATCTACGATGAAAGACAGATGGAAAGAAAAAGAGAAATGTTTGAATATTAAGTCAAACCTGATATGGCAAGTGTCATTCAGCCTTTAGTCACAGCACCAATTTGTAAGGTGCGTCGATGTATAAGACGACACATCACAAAAAAACAAAGAACCTATTAATACATGACATGACATGGCATTGTGGGTCGGTCTATCTTTGTGTTGGAGATGTGTGTCTTGGTGTGTGAAACATTGACATGTTTAAGAAATAAAATGTGTTTAATCAATAGGACTGCTTTTACTTTTTTAAAATAGATTTTTTTGTCTTTGTATTTATAATCAAATTTGATGAAATACTAAAAAAAATTAAAGCTGCAAGCAGCGTTGGTAGGGCCCTCGCACTCTGGCCCATTGGGGTAGGTATCTGTTGCATTAAAGTGTAGACAATTAATCCATTTTTTCCATTTTTTAGTTATTTTGGGTCAATTTTCAAAAATCAAGAGCTTTTATTTTTAAAGAGTTTGGGTCTTTTAAAAGGCAGAGGATGACCTAGTGACTTGGTCAAAGTGTGATGGACATGAGTACTGGCAGCTGTGTGGTGATCAGACTTAAATGCAGGCTTACAGAGAAATGTGCATGTAAATAAATGGAGAAATGGATCAAACCAACACCTGTTTGAAATTGGACTGCTTTATCAAAGTTAGAGCTACAGACTTCATTCAAATTTTAAATGAGTCACAAGACTTTGATCTATAGACAATTAATTAAGTTTTAAGGTATTTTGGGTCATTTTTTGAAAAGTAAGAGCTTTCATTTTGAAAGAGTTTGGTGCTATTATTTTGAAAGACAGAAGATGTCCTAGTGACCAAGTTAAAGTTTGATAAACATTTGTACTGGCATCTGTGTGGTGATCAGACAAAAATGCAGGCAGAAATTAACATTAAATCCAATGGAGAAATCGATCAAACCCACACCTGTTTGAGCTAAGTGCGGTCAAACACAGTTAGAGCTACACACTTTATTAAAATTTTAAATGGGTCACAAGACTTTGATCTATAAATCTTGTATTTACATGCTTTTGCTATCTTGTACGGTTTTGAGTTACAACAGTTTTAGTTTTATAGTTTTCTCTGCTCCCTCTCATATTTTGTAATGGGTGTGTATTGCGGAATGTTCCGGTTCTCAGAGTGCGTCACATGACCGGCAGAGTGGAGGAGGGAAACTAAGAAATAATTTTAGAAAACTCCTCACAGATCCCACAAACTTTTTCAAATCTACACAAACTTTTCATATTCTACAAGGACATTTCCATCGGCATAGGATTGAAAGCAGTCAGACTTTTACTTTAGACTGCAGGGGCCTCAGTTGGACACAAGTCTCATTTTGTCCCATTTACTTTAATGGTAAGAGTTGAGTTGCAACTCCACAATGAGGGCTTATAAAATCCAAACGATTCGAGTAATGACAAAAATTACACAGTAATTTTGAGCAGAACACAGTCCTCAGTCACAGTGCTACCATTTACAGCCTCGGAGGAAATAATTTTTCTTCAAAGTGAAATTTTGGGCGTCAATTTTATTTTGAAAAGTAATTTGCGGACTTCCTGTTGATTTTTGGTTGGAGGTATCTGCGTGTGATTCGTAGGCCTTGATGAGTTCTACAATTCGGCTTGTTTTTGGTCTCTCTATAACATTCCTGTGGGCCGCAGTGGCTGTTTTAGTGTGCCTAGGTGGTGCTAGAGAGCGCATTTTGGCACTTTGGGGGTCAGTTTTTTCATTTTATCAAATTTTTTTACCAGACCTGGTGTGTGTGCCAAATTTGTTGAGATTTTGAGCGTGTTCAGGGGCTCAAATTAGGGTTAAAGTGGCATAATAAGAAGAAGAAAAAGAAAAAAAAAACAGTACAATAACGATAGGGCCCTTCCCTGGTAGGGCTCGGGCCCTAATAATATGGCTCTAAACAAGATGAGATTGATCACACATTAATTTCTTCATCACAAAACATGTCGTGTCTCAATAAAAACTGACTCCAGGATTTTAATACAGCTCTGTGTGAATGTTTAAAAGACAGTGCAAGATGTCTCCAGTTATTTAAATTATTAATGCTCAAGTCATGAGCAAATATGTGATAGGTGAGGCTGACCTAGAGCAGCAGATTCCACTATAAAGCTTTTGGTTAATACTCGTCTGATCCTCCATACTTGAACCAGATACTGGGTTTTGAGGTTCAATTGGTGAGTATTATGGCGCCCCCCTTGGGTTAAGTATATTTTTGGTTCAAAACTCAGTAACTTGACCACTTAACCCAGTGGACTGCTGCACTATTGGATATTGTGCTTTGAGGAACATGTCAAATTAAGGCAGTCCAATACTACAGAGCAATTTCTCCCAAGGTATCCTATTTAAGAAAATCCAAAAAACAAACAAAATAATACACCCATCAAAATTTGATCCAAAGATCTTGCTGTGAACAGATTTTATTGAAACTTTTATTATCAAAACTGGATAATACTACAGGGATTTCTTTAACAGTGCAGCAATGCTGAATTTTTAGTTTGTTAGTACAAATAAAGACAATGAATGAATCAGTGTGCTCCACTGCCTTTTGGGATGTTAATAGTCCTCAAGCTGAGAACATGATTTAACTGTACTTTGCTGAAAGATGTGAGTTGAACTCAGTTGAAACTTTTTTTTTTTATAGGAGCTAATGTTGTGTCTGAGCCAGAATATAACAAATATATAACAAATCATGATCAATTCAATTGATTAATTGAGGATCCTCTTATTCTTATCTATTGTGAACTAACCAGTGAGTTGTGCAGGATTTGTAGTAGTATTTTTTTTTGGGGGGGGGGGGTGTTTTATTGATGAACATAAACTGTATTTCTTTATTCAATTTCTTTATCTCCTATAATCTGCCAACTCCAGACTTACATGCACATGTTTATTGTCACAAATGTGCTAATGTCTATGGTGCTGACATTGGGTCAGGATAGCAGTAAAAGCTTTTAAGCCAGTCTGAGTAACCCTTAATTGAGGAAAAAGTAGATCAATTCTACTCCAAACAAAATGTGGACATCATAGCTGGACTCTTGTTTAATTTAACACATTCAATAAGTGTGCTGCTAAAGTCTTACGTAGTCCGGTATGACCATCAGCAAACCGGAGCTGATTTAAGCTAATGTTATGGATTTTAGTTCATGGCTTCTTTCTGTCTGTACTCTCAGTAATGAATTTTTTTCCCATAAAGTTGTTAATTTGGTGAGTATGCAACTTAATAAATTATTATATTAATAAATAATGTTTCACATAATAAAGTAATATGCAACTGTGCTTTACTAAATCTCAGCTAGTTATTCAAGACTTTGAAACTTCTGGAAACAGCATATAGCATACAGCACAACTATATCAGTTTGTGATTCTTAAACATCTTAAATAAGTGGTCACAATATATTTTATATCTCAAAACACTATTCCTGTTATCTCTATATGTAGATACTGTTTTCCTCTTAAACATTCCTGGAAACTTTCATAAATTAAAACCATAAAATGTTAGAGAAATGTTCAACACTGTGGAAAAAAAATGTAAACAGTGATTTCATCAAACAGTTAGTTGTGTGAGCATGATATGACAACGTTTATGTGAAACAGAAATGCATCAAGAGACAACAGGAAGGTGATGCGAGTTCACATCACCAACCAGACAGAAAACGGCGAGTTGCTACTCTGTTAGGACAAATAATTATTCTTGTTATTACACAGAAAATTAAACGACATTCAGCATCTTACCCACTTAATGAGCCACGCTTTGTCATGCAACATTCTGTATTCACAAATGTAAATCATCAACCTCTGCAATATAATGTTTCAATATAATATCTGCAATATTATAAAATAATGCACATTTATCTGAAAAACAGCTAGCCAAGTTTGGCCACTGACGATAGATGACTTTTTATACTAATGAATCACAATATTCAGAGTACATATTGATTAAATGTATTTATTTATTCAGGAAAATTAATCATGTATTAAAAGGTTTAAAAGATTTAGAGCAGTATTAAAGAGAAGTGCAAAAGATGTAAAAGCTTTACAACTTAGTCAGGTTGTGTCACAGCCGTTTTACAGCTTAGAGAAAGGCAACAGATTGTTACACATGTTGTGTCTTGGGTGGTCCTTCATCTAAAAGTATGACATATTATCTGGAAGAGAAAACACAGAGAAAGAGTGCACTATTGAGCTTTTACATGGACCATTTCTGCTTGTCAAGATGAGCACTTTCTAATTAAAACAATCAGTTTAAAGTCAGATTTCAACACAGATGTCAGAAGGTATATCCTGAAACAAACAAACAAATAAATAAATAAATAAGCAAGCAAGCCCACAGAGGGTTCTGATTTAATCCTGACGTGCTGATGATCTCTTTTTTGAGTGATACACAGTAGATGAGCAGCTGCAAGAAACTCTAGACTGCTTAGTTTCAGATGTTATTTTTAGACACTTAAATGCCAGACATTTATAACCTTTGAATATGTGTAATGAAACACAATTAGAACTGTATGTGTCAAGGAAATAGTTACAAATAATGCCAACGGACACTTTGCTATAATCATAAATCCTTCTATTTATTATACATGTGTAGGAGGCTCAAGTGTGTCACAATAAATATTCATGAACTTTTCATTGTTTCAATAAAATTAATTATGTGATTAATAATAGTATTTTGTGTATGTGTTTGTGCATTTATTTATCCCAAAATATTTTTTGTGTAAAACAAAAATCTTGAAATACACATATTAAAGTTAAAGTCACCATTTGTTATTTGTCATCTACTTGATGACAAACCACCATCTACCGTACAGAGGACCATAACAAGAATATGTCAGACCCGAGGGAGACATTGTTTACAGTACTCCTGTCTACACATAGTAAAGCTCCCTGTGGATTAACATTAACACTGTTGGTCAGAACACATATTCAGTGACTCACCATCATTATCAGAATCAGAGTCTGTGAGGGGAGGAATGCGGACGAGGATCTGGCGGCGGTCTCTCTGGACCACCAGCTGCAGCTTTCCTCTCGACTTCTCTATCAGCTTCCCAGCATCATGCAGAGAGAGGTTTTCTGTCACAGTCCCATTGATCTGCACACATCAAAACAATACAAACAGTCAGAGGCTGTCATAACTCTGAATTTGATGCTGGTCAGCCTGCTTTGTAAACCTGGTGAACTTTGTTTCTTTCACCTCAAGCTTGACTTTTAATTGTTAGAATCTGTGGATATGTGTGTGTGTGCATATATAAGGGAAAACTGTATCTTTAACATTTTTGTGACATACAATATAGTTTCATAATATTTTTATCTGTTAATCACTCATGTTGTTTTCACCTCTTCTCACACCTCTTTTCACATCTTTGCCAGAACTAACTTGATGAGGCTATATTCTCTGTTAAAACTTCAAGAAAGAGAAGCAGAATCCTATTAATCAAATAAACTGGATGACTATCAATGCCAAAAACACCTTCCATTAAGCAAATTTTGCTTTTTTGCATGTTGTAGCTAACACCCAGCCTCTCAGAATTTTCTAACCTTAAGAGTTACTACAACAATGAGCAGCCATCTAGAAATTCACAGATCCATAGTTACCTATGTAATTTCTGTTCTGTTTCAGTCCTTTTTGACTGACCTGCGGGACATTGTACTAATTGTTCAGGAATGGAATCCAATGGCAGAATAGCTTATGTAGACCAAGAGGCAACATTAAAGCAACATTATGTTACTATTTACTATCTATCTCCTATTTACTATCTAGACCTTAAAAAGAGCTTCAAAATCATTTAGTGACACACTAACCTGTATTGTCTCTATCACTCTGTGCCCTTAGTATTTTTTATGCACTACGTAACTTAGATAAGGAAATAGAATCTGAGTGCATGTCCCTTTACAACACGTCGTTTCACATATCAGATACCACTAATTTTGCTTAAACTGGATAATATTTGAGAAAGTATCTGTTATGTCCTCTAGTTGCTCTGACTCCGTGATTTGTAAAGTTTTTTTGTTTGGCAAATGTAAAGTTTTTTAGTTTTACAAAAGCTTTACTATATCTCACTCAGCAATAGCAAAGAGTGTTCACAGAGAAAGCTAAGAATAGAGGAAGTGAATGGTTTAAGAGAGTGATTTCTCTTTGGATTATTCGCTTGAAAAGTTGCCCAAAGATGTGACACTATCTGGTTATTCACAAGAAGCAAAGACAAGCATGGGTAGAACAAAAAAGTATCAACATCAAATTTTCTTTAGCATTCCTTACTTTTTCAAGTATTCTCTCATATGTATGGGCAAGCTTTGGAGGGTACCAGCACCTGGGAAACACTGTTGTTAGATGACTTATCTGTGATGTATGTGTTTCTGTGACTACTGTAAATAAATGAGGGTGCACCTTGAGAATGATGTCTCCCTCCTGCAGGTTCCCATCTTTGGCAGCCAGGCCTGTGCTGGTCATCTGTTTAATGAAGATCTGACTCCCTAGACGTAGACCATACTCTACAAAAACACACAGAGAGATAAATGGTTCGAATTAATTCTAAGACACTATGTATACCGCGATGCAGCTCAAACACTTTTTTATGAAATATAGATGAGACATGATTTTTAAAATAATCATTTCTACGATAGAAATGGGGTGGGGGGCAACCTGTCTCATCACATAAGGCTGTAGTCTTTATTTATTGTATTTTATTTAAAGTAAAAATGGTGAGCTTGGCCTACTGTATAAAAAAAAATTAAAAAACAATAAAATGAAAAAAAATCTAAAGAAAAATCATCTGCAGTTGCCGCCTTAGTTAACACCCAGATTTCAACATGTTGAACTTCTGGCAACATTCACCTACTAGCAGCCAATCTAAGAGAAGGGGGCAGATTATGCGGAAATGGCAGGCATCTCAGCATTCTGCATTGTCAGCCAGCAACATACATGAATCTGAATTAAGAAAATTAAATTTCTCAGAAAGTAAATAGTTAAATATGATATACTTCATTATAACTATAATATAAAGAGCACTCATAAATGTTATCTCACAAACTGAAAGCTTTCATGTTATACAACTATATGGAAGGCTTGTTTAGTTGACATTCAGAAAGTTAACTTGCTAGCTAATGTATGTATTATAAGATTATTACCATTATTATTATTATTATTATTATTGTTATTGTTACTATTATTATTATTATTATTTTTATTATTATTATTATTGTTGTTGTTGTTGTTGTTGTTGTTAATATTTGCTATTATTTATATAATTAATGTTATTAATTAATTATACATTCTTATTATACACCCATAATACAAGGTCCCTGTCCAGATCACTATGTGAATGCTGTGGGAAGAACATAAGAGCACTTATACAAGCTTGTCAACATCTGACGATGGGAGTAGACACAAACACGCATTTGCAATGGGCTACACAATGGGAGATGTAACGTGGAAGTAAAAAACTTGGTCTATGTGCCACTGAGCATTTTTACATAGGAATTTCTCAAAACATTGCAATGTGCTACAAGCACACATTGACAAGAAATTAAAAGTTAAGTTAGATGTCATAGTAATAAAGCTATGATGTTACAAAAGTCCAATGTTGGTTATATGTATGTTTGTATGTTTTACCTTCATTGGGTCTATTCTTCACGAGTAGGACATTGACAGGTTTCTCCAGGGGCTCCAGTTCTCTGGAAGGTTCTGGAGACGGAGGGTTGTCATTTAGCTGGTCCCTGCTCCTATACCTCCCTCCTCTACCTCCTCCACCGTCTCCTCGCTCATACTTGTCCTCCATACGATAGCTGTCCCCGGGGCTCCGTCCTCGGGTGTGGTATCTCTGACGGTCAGTGCTGGTGTCCAGAGTACGTTCATGGCTACCCTCCCTTCTGGATCTGTCTGGACTGATTGAGGCTCTGTCCTGGCTCCTTCCACGGCTTCTTCCTCTCTGGTTGTAGTCTCTCTCTCCCCTGTACTCAGAGTCCAGGTGTCCTTTACTGTCAGAGATATGGTCTCGGCCTTCATTATGATACCAGCCACTGTCATTGTCAGCATCATAATAGTGGGTGGACGGGGCATACTCTCTTCTTTCTCCACCTGGGGAGGGAGGCTGCTTAAGAGAGTGGACCGCCACCTTGCGAGGTCTCTTCACTGTCTAAAAAGAAAAACAAAATAAAAAGTTCTTTAAATAAAATGTCTTGGATCATATCATGGGCCAATGTTCTGAGCAAGACATTAATTTAAACACATTTTAAACAATATTATTACAACACTATTAATTACCAACAAAAAAATAATCCTGGATCTCGATGTATTTTTTATAGCATTCCTTTGTTTTTCCCCTTAGCAAACCAAATGTCAAATTTCAAATTTCAATTCACTACTTTTGTTTGTAGTAACAGAAACCATGTTCTCAACTTTTTCCAAATTAGTTGAGCTTCTGCATAATAAAAATGATGACAACTGTTAAAACAACAGTGCCTAATGTTGTAAGTCACTTTGGTAGCACAGTGTAAGGGCAACAGAGAAACTCAAAATCCCAAACTATATATTACTGTTAAATATGGTGTTGAAAAGTGAAAGGGCACAAGTAATCCTAATATATGCACACAAGAATACAATAACTTCAATAGGATTACACAAAGAGTATCAATAATCCGCATATCAATATACAAAAAGAGCGAGCCAGCTTCTTCAAAGACCCCTTTAAGCACGCCAGACAGCTGTTGAAGGAGAAGAAGAGTGGGAATCTCGAAGCCAACAGGGAGCAACTGGAACAGCACATCAAAGAGCAGTACAGTGATTCGGTAAGGAACACCCCACTAGGAACACCAGGGAACGTGCCTCAGCCCGCACCTCCAACTGCTGTGTTCAACATCATGCCCCTAAGCTCAGTGAAGTCGGGCAAGTCGTAAAGAAGGCAAGGTCCTCATCAGCACCAGGCCCCAATGGAATTCCCTACAAGCTCTGTAAGAACTGCCCCAAGGTACTAGAGCTGCTATGGTAACTCATGAGAACTGCCTGGAAAAAGCAACTCATTCCATCCGAGTGGCAAAGAACTGTAGTGGTCTTCATCCCCAAGGAAGCCAATTCCAAAGACATCAGCCAGTTCAGAAGCATCGCTTTGCTGAACATAGAAGGAAAAATCTTCTTCTTAGTGCTGGCCAGAAGGATGACCACCTACCTGCTTGAGAAGCAGACACATAGACACCAACTACCAGAAGGCGGGAGTCCCAGGCTTCCCAGGGTGCATAGAGCACTCAACAATGATCTGGGACGTCTGTGTAGATTCTCAGTCATCCAGGTCATGATTATCTTAAAGAGTCATAAAAACAAGGCAACTGGACTAAGTTCAACTAAGTTCAACTTAGTCCAGTTGCCTTGTTTTTATGACTCTTCAACTTAGTCCAGTTGCCTTGTTTTTATGACTCTTTAAGATAATGATCTGGGACCAGATCCAGAAGGCCAAGCGGGAGAAGACAGACCTGCACGTCATCTGGCTCAATCTCACTAACATGTATGGATCGGTCCCACATCAGTTGATCAACTATGCCATGGAGTTCTTCCACATGCCCCCCTGCATCAAGAACATGGTTGCATCCTACTTCAACGACCTGCAGATGTGCTTTGCCCTCCAAGACTTCATCACTTGGTGGCAACAGTTAGAAGTGGGTTGCACCATCACTCCCATATTGTTCATGGCAGCCTTTGAGGTAATCCTTGTTGGAGCAAGACAAATGGTTGGAGGGGTCAAACTACCATCTGGGCAGAGACTACCCCCTCTGAGGGCCTACATGGACGATGTCACCAGCTTACCCCAGACAGCTGCATGCACATCAAGACTGCTGAAAGGATGGACGAGTTGATGTCATGGGCACAGATGAAGATCAAGCCATCAAAATCACGAAGCTTGTCTCTTAGAAGAAAAGTCAAAAACGTCGTTGTGACGTCTCTGAGCAACCCATTAAAAGCCTGGAGAGGCAGTACATGGAAGAGCTTTTGTACAAACAGATGAAGAGAACCGTGATGAAGCAGCTCTCAGATGGCCTTGCAAAGATCGACCAAAGCCAACTTTCAGATAAGCACAAGGTCTGGTGCTACCAATTTACACTCTACAGGAGGGTGATTTGGCCACTGAAAATGGCCCCCTCATCTGCTGTAAGTAAGATGGATGGAAAAGCCAACTCATTCATCTAAAAGTGGTTGGGGCTGCCACATTGCCTCTCTGAAACTGGCCTCTTAGGAAGGAACACCCTCCAGCTGCAGCTCCAATCCATCAGTCTGGGCTACAGGCAGGAAAAGACCAGTCTTGTTCTTGAGTTGAGAAAGTCCGCTGACTAGACAGTCAGGAACGCAATCACCAAGGTTCCGACAGGCCAGAGGTGGAACGCCCAAACCAAAGTTGACCAAGCCATCAGTCGTCTGCAACATCAAGAGATCATCAGCAGAGTCCAAGCAGGAAGAGCAGGGCTCACAGTTCTGGTCAAAGGCCAACCGCAAAGAAAGGAAGGAGATGGTAGTGGCAGAAGTGACGAGGATGGAGGAAGAGTGCTACAAGATCAAGGCTGTGTTGCAGGACCGACAAGGAAGCTGGAAAACTTGAGAGGGAGTTGTCAAACAGTTGGGCAGACTGGTGTAAGATCCCACAGGCAAGACTCAACTTCCTCATCCACTCAAAATATGACACGCCACCCTGTCCTCGGATAATTCACCAGTGGTTCGGGAACAAGGAATGCTGTACACTCTGCAACACCCCTAATGCAAGCCTCCAGCACATCTTGTCAAGCTGTAAGATCACACTCTCCCCAGGACGCTACAGATGGCGCCACGACCTAGTCCTGAGAAAGCTAGCCCAGGTGCTGGAGGAACATCGACTGGGCAGCAAAGGGTTACCACCAGCAGAGATCCACAACCACATTAGCTTCATCACAGAAGAGGGGGGGGGGGGGCATCAGACTGAGAGAAGCAGTTTTCCCCCGACCAGGAGTGGGACATGAGAGTTGACCTCAATAGGCAGCTCTGTCTCCCGGTCAAGATCACTGCCACTTCTCTCCACCTTGACATTGACATAGCGTTGTGGTTCACCAAAGCAAAATCTGTACCCCTCATTGAGCTCACACTACCAGCGGAGGAGGGGATTGAGGCCGCCTACAAATGTGAGAAAGCCAAATACTCAGAGCTGGCTGCTGAGTGCCGGGAGGCTGGATGGAAGACCACCATAAATCTAGTGGAGGTTGGATGACGAGGCTATGTTGGGCTGTCAACTGTTCCGGCCCTGAGCCGTAAGGCCTTTGGACCTCCCCTTTCGTTGTGTATGTGTGCATGTGTGTGCCTGTGTGTCTGCCTCCTAATTCCAGTTCCAGCACCAGTGGGCGTGTCCTCCCGGGCGAAGGGATCCCTGGTGGAGGATTG
>JAPZDV010000022.1:6299527-6314934 GCA_029814665.1 Acanthurus lineatus
GCATGTAGAAACCTTTTCACCTTTTCTGCTTCGCACAAAGAAACGGCAGGTGGAACCAAAGATCTCAAATTTGGACTCATCAGACAAAAGCACAGATTTCCACTGGTCTGATGTCCATCCCTTGTGTTTCTTGGCTCAAACAAATCTCTTCTGCTTGTTGCTTTTCCTTAGTAGTTGTTCCCTAGCAGCTATTTGACCATGACCATTTATGAGGTTGGTGAATCGAATGAACTTAGCAGAGGCGACTCTTGGTCTTCCTTTCCTGGGGCGGTCCTCATGTAAGCCAGTTTCGTCATAGCGCTTGATGGTTTTTGTGACTGTACTTGGGGACACAATCAAAGTTTTTGCAATTTTCCCAACCGACTGACCTTCAGTTCTTAAAGTAATGATGGACTGTCATTCCTCTTTACTTAGCTGATTGGTTCTTGTCATAATATGAATTCTAACAGTTATCAAATAGGGCCGTCAGCTGTGTACCAACCTGACTTCTGCACAACACAACTGATGGTCCCAACCACATTAAGAAGGCAAAAAATTCCACAAATGAACCTGTAAAGTGAAAACCATTTCAGGGGACAACCTCACGAAGCTCATTGAGAGAAGGCCAAAGGTTTGCAGTGCTGTCAACAAAGCAAAGGGTGGCTACTTTTAGGAATCTAAAATATAAAACATATTTAGAGTTATTTAACACTTTTTTCTTTGCCACATAATTCCATATATCTTGCTTCATCTGTTTGATGTCTTCAGTATGTATCTCCAATGTAGAAAGTGGTAAAAATAAAGAAAAAACATTGAATGAGAAGGTGTGTCCAAACTTTTGACTGGTAGTGTATATAAATACACACACATACACACACATATATATACACCAATATATAGATATATAAACATATATAATATTATTATGGACATTCACCTGATTTTTTATAATCAGATGATATTCATAATCAGTCCCTGCATTTCCTGAATTACTGGTCTACTTGTCATCAGACAAATATTCCTACACTGGATGTTTATATATCTATGTACCCATGAATCTGAAAATAGATAAAACAACAGATAGATATATTTCCTCAGATAGATGGACAGATGTGTTTCCTCGCCTCTGTTGCAAGGTGCTTTTTCATGTGGAAATTGTTGATAATTGCTGGTTCAACAGTCATCCAGAACTGCTTTACATGTCAAGTATCTTGTAACAGCTTACTTGTTTTCTATACAATCAGTTTTTTGTGGTTGCTTGCCACAATATTGACATTGCTCACCACATCTTGAGTTTCTTATTAATAGAGCTGAACAATTTGGATCTCTTATTCCCTCATTAACACAACTTTCAAACGAAAAGTGATGGAAATTGAGCTGAAACCCAAAGAGCAACTGGCAGTTATCACCAACTAGACGTAGCACACTCATTATCTTGTTGCATTAGCTTGCACTAGAACAAATGAAACTTTATTTCCAACTCGCCTTCAGCACCTGCAAAAAATCTATGAGCCATGCTGATTCCACCATGGCTATGTTAATTTTCTCATTATTTTTCTCTTTTCTTGTTTGACAGAAAATAGATCACCTCCATGTTAGATCCCCAGTTGGTCTTGTTTCCCAAAATCATCAGTTTAAATTCCAAGTTGTCTGGTGAGTCTTCACTGTTTTTCTTGTGTGTTTTTAAGATTAATATATAAAAAATAAATGAGTTGTTATGTCTGTGCCTGCCACTTTTTTAACAGCAATTATGATTTGAAAATCCTATAGTGTGCACCAGGCATAAAGTAATAGTATGTTAAATAGCAACCGCCTTCCACTATGTGCAGGTTGCTAGGAGGACATCCTTGTAAGAACAATGGCTTAGGGATATATTATAAACATAAAACTGTCATAGGAAATAAATACAAATTATGTTACATATTGCAATACTTGGCAATCATCTCACAAAAATGATTACGTACTTACAGTAAGTGATATGTTGATTATTTTATCACAGCATACATCCTCAGTGCTCCCAGTGTTGTAATCTGGAGCAATATAAATAAAAACTGACTTACCAACATATCAATAAAAAAATGTCCTTCCTTAACAAGACCTCCTGAACCAAACTCTGAACTTTTAGTTTGTTTTGTAACCAGTTCTACTTGAAATTTGTGCTAAACATAATGTCCACTTTCCTTTCCTTTTCTTTTTTACTTTACTACTTACTTACTGGTATTTTCATAATAAAATCCTCCGAAAGTTTTTCACCCTGCACTGGCCAATGCTTGGCAGGACTGGAGAAGCCCCCTCACACAATAATCGGACTAATATTATATTCAAAACAGCATCTTTATAATGAAATATGTAAGCAAACAAATGGCATTGAAGAAATGTGCAGCAATTGGTGACTGTTGGTATTTAACTACTGACTGACCTATTTGAAAAGACTAAAAAAACAACCATAGAAAAAGAGAGACCCAGCTAGCTTTTAACTAAATGGCGTCATTATCTTACTCTCAAAGCCAGGACTAAAAGTCATGATTAGGGCTGCAACTAACGATTATTTTTGTTGTCGACTAATCTATCGATTATTTTTTTGATTAGTCAATTAGTCACGATTATAATCTTTATTTTTAAGCACCTATTTTTGAACTTCTGGGCGAGCTGTAACATGCTTGCCATTGTGGTGGCAGCGGAGTAGCGGTGGTTAGGCAAAAACAAAAGAGCTTTCTTTTTGTTTTTTTTTTTGTTTGTTTTTTTTTTTGCTCTGAGCCGAACGGGCCTTGAGGACAGTGCCTCTGCGCATGGGCTGCCTGCCCTACTCACTGAGCTACGCCACCGAAGACCGAATGAAACATTCCGCACTTCATCCCTGTTTCCTTGCGAGATGTAAACAGCAAGCGATACTGCCCCCAGCACTTCCTGTAGTGCACTGCACTTACAGACGAGCATGAAGCGGCCGGTGTGTGATTTTATCTTGCAGCAATTTACAACAACAATAACACGACACATCGACGCTTAAATTTTCACGTCGACGAATGTTCGTTGTCGACGTAATCGATTACGTCGACTAATCGTTACAGCAATACTCATGATGCAGTTGAATGTCATGAAAGTGGTGATTCAAAGCAGAAAATTAGATTCCCATTACAGTTGCGCCTCTCATTCTCAACTACAGTATACACAGAGTGAATGGCTGCAGCTTTTAGAGCTTGCACAGAGTGTGAGAGGCAGCCAGGCTGAAAACCTGAAACATTACTGTGCAAGAGACTTTAGGAGACTACCTTTTCCTGTAGATTTGCTGTACTACAATATGGTGAACAGTGAGTGTCACTCTTGTACACTATTCTTCTCCCCCCTGTGATGGCTTGCCTTGAAAGTTTTGAAATACTTTTTGTTAGGCCATCAGTTCAATCAAACTGTTGTAAAGCTCTGCTCTGTGTATGCATTAGTATGGATACATGACTGGCTCATTAGGTTTTTGTTTTAGAGCAAATAATTGGTTTCAGTAGGGAGGGGTGGGACATGTACACATAACTGCCATCTTTGGTATTACAAATTTCCCCCATAGAACACCATTCAGGATTCTATGTGTGGTCCGTCTCCTCTTACATACATAGTCTCTGGCAGTATGCTAGTGTTGTCACTGGTGTCTTGCTCTGCCGCTCTCTGCCACAATGTGGATTTTGCAATACAATACAAATGCACATGTTTTGGTTTTGTTGCACACAAGATGCTGTCAAGTGAACTATGACACTACCAGACAAGTTACTACACAGCAAAACCACTTTCATTCAGAGGTTCTAAAATGACATTTGCCACCTTGAAACTTTCTTCACCAATCACATTAACAGTTTTTGTAATACAGTTGCTATTTTTCAGCTGGGTTTGGTTAAAACTCATAGCTTTTCAGATAGAGTTTGTTGTTTTAAATATGACTCTCTACTTATGAATGGGACATTGTTCTGACATATAAAAATGGTAAAGTGAAACAACCAAAGTAATGACGGATTAAGGACTTGTGTGTGTGTGTTTAAACAAAGAAAATTGGAAAAAAGAACAAAACTTTACCATTTTAAACAAACTTGGGCAATTAAAAAAACTTAATCTTGAAGGAAATATTTTTTGACATGTACTTTGGTAATAAATGTTCACTCATGTTCCATCTGCTAACATTTATGACCTATTCTGCAGACAGTCACTAAGAGGCAATCCAGAAGTTTTATTTTCATTTTTAGAAGCTACAACATCACCTATCTTTTAAATTAAGTGGTATTAGAGCAACAACAAGCATTGCCTTAACTCTTCAAATTTTCTTGTGTGTAGATCATACTCACTATTTTGGCCACTTTTCCACATTTACGGAGAGACTGCACAGCAAAGGAATGAGGCACATTGTCCATGGGAATGGAGTTGACGAGAATCACACGATCATTCTCACTGGACCCAAAAAAAGAAAATAAAATTTAAAAAAGAAAGAAAGGTATACATAAGAAAATTGAGAGATCAAAATAAAAATCATAGAGTGACTTTTTACACTCATTCATTAAATCTGAGGGTGAGATGCGGTTATAACATTTCATCTCATTCTACCCTTTAACAAAAAGCACAACTAAAACAAAGAAACAAAAACAAAAAAGATCAAAAATATCAAACCAGGCTTTAGGTATAGACCAGTTTTTAATGTACTCGATTTGTAATACTTCCAAAATGATTTCAAATTGAGTTGCCTCTTTTTGATGGCATTTTTATTTTCACTGTTAGAAAAATAATGATGTTTCTTTTTTTCCAGAGCATAAGTGCAGGAGGGTTCATTAATTACAGTGTTTAGATTGTTTTCTTTAATGCAATAACAACAAAAAAGGACAAACAAACTCATTGGGTATCTCCCAGGATCAAATTACCATTCTGAAAACATACAAATAACAAATCTATATTTATATTTTAACGCATATTCTATATCTAACCACATCTTATGAATTTCACAGCAACATACATACATACATAGATCAGTTAATCTGAACTTCAACATATAATACAGTTCCCTAACATATTTCTGTTCTATTTATAAACATAATCTCTTCATAGTAGGTTTGTACATTGGCTATTATTTAATATAATTTTTCATTTATCCTAATGTCTCTCACTAATTACCAACATTCTCTGCGGTTCAACACATTTACTGTTAATTATAAGTAAGTGTCTCATGAATGTGATTTAATTTTCCAAATTATTGCTAAAAGGTTTAAAATGTACTTAACCTAATTCCAGTTGGGACGCAATGTAGAATTTAAATATGAACAGAATACAATGATTTGCAATTAATTTTCACATGTATTCAATTGAATACAGTACATAGAAAAATCAGTTAAGGTTTAAACTGATAAAACTTATTGATTTTTGGAAATATACACTCATTCTGAATTTGATGCCAGCAACATGTTTGAAAAAAGTTAGGTCAGGGGCAACAAAAGACCCGGAAAGTTGAGGAATGCTCAAAAAACACCTGGAACATTCCAAGGGTTACATGGAAACAGGTAATAGTGTCATGATTGAGTGCAAAAAGAGCCGCCTGAGAGGCTCAGTCGGTCACAAGCAAGTATGGAGAGAGGTTCACCAATTGTGAACTACTGCATAGGCCAATAGTCCAACAGTTTATAAACAAAATTTCTTTAGGCAAAATTGCATTGAATTTAGGGATTTCACCATCTACAGTCCATAATATCATCAAAAGATTCAGAGAATCCGGAGAAATTTCTGCACGTTAGGGGCAAGGCTGAAAACCAGCACTGAATGCCTGTGACCTTCGATCCCTTGGGCAGCACTGCATTACAACCCAACATCATTCTGTAATGGATATTGCTTCAACGATTTTCAGTCAACACAGCTTGTTGATGCATCTACAAGTGCAAGATAAGATTCTATCATACAAAGAGAAAGCTGTACATCAACATTCAGAAACGCCACCAACTTCTCTGGGTCCAAGCTCATCTGGGATTGACACAAAGTGGAAAAGTGTGCTGTGGTCTGACGAGTCCACATTTCAGATTGTTTTTGGAAATCATGGACATTGTGTCCTCCGGACTAAAGAGGAAAAGGACCATCTACATTGTCGTAAGTGCAAAGTTCAAAAGCCAGCATCTGTGATGGTATAAGGTTGTGTCAGAGCCCATGGTGTGGGTAATTTGCACATCTGTGAAGGCACCATCAATGCTAAAAGGTATGCAAATGTTTTGGAGCAACACACGCTGCCATCCAGACAATGTCCTTTTCAGGGGCATCCCTGCTTATGTCAGCAAGACAATGCCAAGCCACATTCTGTACATGGTAAACATGCCCCTGTACCAACTTTTTTGAGTGTGTTGCAGACATTAAATAAAGAATGAGTGTATATTTCCAAAAAACTTTAAACATTAAATACCTTGTCTTTGTACTGTATTCCAATGGTTATAGACTGAAAAGGAATTGCAAATCAGTGTATTCTATTCTTATTTACATTTTACATAGCGTCCCAACTGAAATTGGGATTTGTTTTTTTAAAATTTTTTTTTAGTTGCATTTATCCCTGCATATAATATTTTTTTGTGATTTTTGGCTATTTTAAGCGAGTTTTATACAAAACCCTTACAAAGAGCTGTGCTCGCTAACTTAGCTGTATATTACAAAAAAAGCAGACTTCATCAGCATTTTGACTGAAACGAGAAGCAAAAGTGTCCAGAAGAAATTGTTGTTGTTGAAGTAGAGCTGAAAGTAAGGATTCATGACCACTGACTTTCAAGCAGACTTACAAGAGTAATCCATCTGCTGGTCCTCCCTGCAGCACATCTGACACGATGATTGATGTCTCGCCATTCTCCACATTCGGGTTATCACGCCCACCTGACACAGCTATGCCAAAACCCATCTTAGAGTCCTATAGAAACAGTAATCAATTAGTAAATACAACACAATTTATACAGAACACCACTCATCATAAAACCAAGCCAAACTGGTGTTTTATGTACAGTCATTTACCTCCACTAAGGAATGCATATTGTTTGGTTTTGAAAACTCTGCTGCACAAGAATTGTAGGCAGGGGGTTCAGGTGCATAGCTAGCACAAAAAGTAAAGGATTTTGACACTTAAGAGGAGTTTACACCCTGTGTCACACAAAGGTTTAGGTTAAGGTTACTATGAGCATTTCTAAATGTTAGGATAGCGAAAAATTACTGTTTGGGTGAAATATTAAAAGGGTAAAATTATGATTGACACTGACTTTCATCCTGTGTTTAAACTAAGATAAAAAATTTTTTTTAAACAAACAAGATGTTTTGTGTTGGCCAAACAAAAGCAAGACAGCTGTTGAAGATGGCACAAGGAGGTGTTGGGATCTCACCCTGTGAGTTAAACAAAAAGGGCCTTGCAAATCTCACCTAAGTATGAAATCTGGCCTGAATCTGAATCTAACCTATCACCTTAGTTTATATGCGTGGTCTTAAACAAAGAAACCTTTTCACCTCCCCCACGAGCCATGTTGGCAGTAATCTTTGATTCAGCCATCTTTGTTTTTGATTCCTTTGTTTAAGCCATGTGATCTTAACCACTGTTTTGAGTCAGCTATCTTGCCCTTGTCTGTCCAATAGACACACACACTCACACAAGCACACACACACATGCAAAAACATATGCATGCACACACAAATACGTGTACAAAAACATAGTGCTTTTTAGAATAAATACTGTATGCTTTTGTTTGGTATTTGTTACATAATGATTTCAAACATTAAGTTTTTTGTTTGTCTGTTTAATGTTGTTCAAGAGTGCTTGTTGCCAACTTCAACCCTGTCAAACCCTAAATCATATAACTTTACTGAATATTGTTCAGGTAACCTTGCATATCCATCTAAGAGGGATATAAATTGCATATGCTCCTACACCATTTAGAGTTTCTGGGTGTGAGCCCGGGAGCATAAACATGGACAGCTGAGACAGTTAGTCCAAAGGGAGCTAAGTGTTATTTTGAACTGTCCACCGATTAAAGCTGGCGTTCATTAAGCCTTTCTCTTGCAGTATCTAGAAATCAATATCCTGCACTACTACAGACAAATGTAGAAAAAACTGGTTCAACCTCATGATCCTCAGCTCCTCCAAAGAAGAGATCCAGATTTAAACTATACTGTCCCTACCGGGAGGAAACAGAGCACTAGGGGCTGCAGAGAATTCAGGTAATCAGATGTCAAATCTGTTTCAACTTGGACCTGAGGCAAAGATAAATGCTAGCAAACATTCACCCAAGCACTGCACCTTGAAAAAGTACTGTCTCACCTGTGGAGACCAGCATTAGTTGGTGCTTCACGACTTGAAAGAAGCTAAGAAGCAGGACCCTGGTATATATAGAGTGAGCACCAGTGTAATCTATTTTGACCATTCTAATCACTCTAGCCGTGTGATGCTCAAAGTTGTACCCATTCAGATGCATCATGGTAAACAGTCACTTGATACCTTTGCTCTTCATGATGAAATTACAGAAAAGACTATTGTGCTCCCAGTGGAAGTGAAGTTTTTGGGCCTGGATCAAAGAGCTGAAGTCCTCATATTGAGGACCATTTGCCAAGATGTAGCACAGGTGAAGGGAAGATGTGTATCTTTCAAAGTGTCTTCAAGGTCCAAGCCTGAAACCCAATTCCCTGATAACACGGGCTTTTACTGCTGAACAATTTTCATTAGCAGAGCAATCATGTCCTGCAGAGCTCTTGAAGAGGAAATACCAGCACCTCCTGTCAGTACCAGTTACAAGATTTGACCATGTGCAGCCTATAATCTTGATTGACTCTGATAAACTTGACTTGACAACTACTGTCTGCCCAGTATTGTGTGGAGTTTCTCAGGGACCAGTAGCTGTATGCACCAGATTGGGTTGGGCCATCCAGGTACCTGCAGACAGTATGCCTTCACAGAAGGGAAACATTCACAGTCTGAAAATCTCATTCCTTTCACCAGCAGAGGCCTTGCACAGAGACATAGGACAGCAGATTGAAGACAAAGAGACCATTACAATTTTAGGGGCAAAGACAATCATAGTCCCTGTGGTTGGAGTGGAGAGATGTGTTAACCCCTACTGAGGAAGAAAGACTTTCCCCGATGCTCTTCTATGAGCCACAAAACAGAATATGAGAAAGGACCTTACGGTTGCCAACACTTACAACAACGAGATTCAAAAGTTGAAAGAAGCCAGTTATGTGGTTAAGCTGAGACCCGAAGAAGTGCATAGCTCCTCAGAATCTTGGTATCTCCCACACAACGTTGTGCATCACAATAACAAAGTACTGGTATGAGTACTGGGAGACTGCTCTTAATTGTCATTTCCTACCAGGATGAACTCTGGACCCTTCACTATTAGGTGTGCTGCTCTGCTTTCTTTAACATCCAGTAGCAATCAGTTGAGACATAGGAGTTATGTTTCATCATATCTACTTGCTACCAGAGGATTGTCCCTTGCTGCAGTTCCCATGGGGGAATGGAGAGACAGAACAGTCTCCTAATGTGTACAAGCAGACAACTTGTAGTCCTTGTAGTACTATCTTCGCCCTCCAACATGTAAAAGGAGCACAAGGACTCACATGAGGTCACATTTGAAGCAGTGCATACTGCTTTTTATGTCGATTTTGTCTGAAGTCCGCTCCAGACCAAGAGAAGGCAAGGCAGCTCATTGATGGAATGAGGGAGCTCCTCACCACGGGAGGACTTGACATATGACAGCAAGTCAGGAGTCAACTTTGGGCCTAAACTGGCATGTTTGGCCATAAATATTGTCCTGTGTCCGCCATGAAGGCCATGCTTCTCAATGTTTACAAAGTACTTGCACATCAGTATGACCCTCTAGGCTATATCAATACATAAACTACCAGAGTGAAGCTAATTGCACACACACTTTGGAACAAAGACACCAGATGGGATGAGCCCATCGAAGGAGGACTCCTTCAATTCTGGTTCTAGTGGTAAAGTAAACTCACCCATCCGCAGAGCACTACCATTCCCCACTGTTACACATTATTCCTGATATCAACAGCAGTGAGTGGACATATAAGGTAAGGTACATAAGCTACATTTTTTGTAATGCCTGAGAGCAGGCATATAAAGCAGAAGCTTTCCTTAAAGTGACCAGTCCACAAGTGTAAAGCCACATTTCCTTCCTGTTGGCCAGATCTCAAGTAGTTCCACACAAACAAGTATCAATCCCTAGACAATTCAGAGCCACTTCAAGGTCTGTGATGGGAAGAAGGTCTGGGATACAAATTTGTGAGACTGAAGAGCTTATGTCCTCCGACCATTGGTGGTGTGTGAGCTTAAAGGATGATGTAGCTGACAACATCACAAGAAGTAAACCTCTGGCTGACCTTACTCCTCTCAGCCATTGGTCCCAGGATCCCCAGTTCTTGAGTCATCCATCTGGAGCTTGGCAAACTCAACTTACCAAGCAACGGGGCACTGGGAATGGAGGCACTCAGGAAGACAGGGTTAAGTATCCATCAGACTGTTAACGTTGCCAGATCCAACATAGTACACAACCTTAAGGGACCTACAGCCTCATTAATAAATGTTATGTACCCACAAAAGAAGGTGTACACCACTTTTTAGCAACTTTGGGATTCATAAGAAAAAACGTGACGAGAAAATGACCAGTCCTCCTTGGAAACTTTGACCCATGTGTACGCACAGAATCTGGTGAGATAACAAACTGTGACTCCAACGGTAAGGATGGAAAGGTTTGATGTTTTCGAAAAATCACTGCACATCAAGTGAGTTCTTGGCTACCACAGATTTTGCTTTAGATTGCAAACTGCAGACAACAAACTCCATTTTGGCCAAGTTATTTTTGCACTAAATATTAAAATAAGAGAAGTTAAATAGTTCTTGTGAAAAATTTTAATATGATACTCCACAATTTTCCTGATTGTAGTTCTCATTCATAAGCCTTTATAATGCCCAAACTTGAGAGCATATGCAACTCCTAGTGGTATTATTTGGCATTCCTTTTCAATTACACGAACAGTGATTGCACTTACTCGCTGCAGAGTGACTGTGTACTGCTCCCAGACCATCTCTTCCATACCTGAGCTCTGTAGGGAACACAGAAAAAATAGACAAAACAATTTTGAAACCAGCACAGGAATCATGTTATCAGTATGAGATTTTCAGTAAAAAAAAAATTAAGTTCAGAAAATACTGAGATGTTGGAGAAAATCTTTAAAAAATTCTTTAACTTTTTACAGAGCTTTTTCAGATTTATAGTTGACTTCTCTTTAAAAAAATGTCATGTACACATAAGTATCACTGTCCACTGTCACTGTGTTTCAAATCATATACCAATATGGTTTTGTTGTAAAATTTTTTTAGAATAAAAAAAATAACATTTTTTTAGAATAAAAAAATTTTATTTGGCAGCTTAATTTTACACAAATCTTACCGTATATCAGATGACAGACATAACTTACTGGATTAAATACAATCAGTATACAAATTATATATACCCTGCTGGAGAATTTTATCCATGTTGCTCAGCCCTGGTAAACAATGTTTTATTTTTCTCAGTAAACCTGAGTTGTTATGACATTCCTTTATTGTTTATATTGCCCAATAAGAGGAGTTTAATACCCAGTCAAGTCAAATCCAACAGCAAACCACTTGACATTGCTCATGGAAAAAAAAAATCTTAATCAAGTGCACCAATGTGAGATGCTTTGCCAAAAAAGGGAAGAAATCTTTATCATCTACATACATTAACTGTATATACAGAAAATTAGGCACCAGAAAAATCTATGTGGAGAAGGATAACATAAATCTATGGGGCAGAGGACATTAAACTGGAGAGGAGACTAACCCAGATTAACGCACAAACAGGCACACACAGGCACACACGCATACAGGAAAAAAAACAGTATGTGTGGGTGTGGAAATGACCTCAGTGAAAGAACAGTCAGTATCATGTCAATAACAGCAGCCAGCTTGTTGTCCTGTCTCTTTGCCTCGCTGGTGTATAATTGTGACTGGACAACTATTCCAGTAGACAGCTGCCCTCATCCCTTTCCATATCATTACTCTCTTTCTCCAACAAACAAATAATGTGTCTCCTAAGTGCTGCATCTCTGTTCAACTTCAGTAGCTTTTAACAAGAGCCACAAATGATAAACAATCGAGGGGGACACAATGGTCAGTGAGGGATCATGTCGTAGCAGCATGTTATACTACACTGTATGATACTCAATTTTTTATCCCTTTAGTTCAGGCACTTTCAGACACTGCTTTTCAAAAGGCCAGATTTACATGAGGTGTGAATTAAATTTTATGTTCTGTGTTTTTATGAAAAATATTTTATATATGGTAGTTTGTCTACTTAGAATATAACTTCACAGCAAATGAAAAAGCTGCCATAGCTGCTAATAGGTGACATCACTGTTTCCTGCTGACAAATGTTTTCAGCTGACATCATTGTTAGGTGTAGTTGCAGGTTCAACAGCCACCAGTGACAACAAGTTACTCATTAAATTGAGTATTTCTAATACAGAACAGTATTGGAAAGTGAAACTGTCAAAACTGTCGATTCCCTCACATTGTCAGCACTGAGCTCATTAGAGATACAGCATTTCAGCCAGGGATCTTCAAGTTTTGGGGATACATAGTGGTCAGGCATGTTAACACAGTAACTGACTGTGCACAGGACTTCAACTTTTTCTTACACAGAGTTCATTGGATTACATCTTAAAAGCCTATGAAAATAGATCTTTCTTTTCAATACAATTCAGAGAGTGTGTCTTACTTTTAAGGCAGCAACATTTATCAGTCCTGGACTCATTTAAAGGCTGAGAGTTAACTTAATAGAATCTCCCCACCATCAGCATACTTGTACCTATGTCACAACACAGTTAAACCTTAATAGCTCACATTACATGTTTGCAGTGATGTTACACTGCTGTGACTCAAGGCAAGATAGGCAGGAAGCAAACCAACATATTTAAAAGTGCCATATTATGAATTTTGATGTGTAAAGTGCATACTATCTGTACAGATTTAGCAAAATGATATGTTTACTGTTAATTCCAATGTTTCATTTTCAGCAAGGAAGGAGTACAGAAAGCTAGAAATGTCAAGCGGAAATGAGTCTTTTAGCACAGGAAAGATAGGCAAAACAAAATCATAAAACTGTATGTTTCACTGCTGATGTAGTAAATCCAACACTTAGTCAACTCTGCTTGTTAGTCTGTAAAAGTCATTGCATCCTACTTCAACTACCAGTCCAAAACCAATCAATATTCAGTTTACAGTGATTGAAAAACAGAAAAATGCAATGATTTCTCTTATTAGAGAAGTCGAAATTGGAGGATATATTGACAGTTTTTCAAGAAAAGTGACTTCTTGTGACCAAACCTGATCATAGTTTTTCAAAATAGTTGCAGACAAATCACTTAAGTGACTGACAATTGAAGCTCTTGTTAATACTGTACAATTGAGAGACACTGTGTATGTTCTGGTAGCATGTAACAGTTAGTGTGCTGACTGCAACCACTATACACCTAATTTTACCAAGCATAAGAAAATCTACTGTGGTTGGGAAAACCCGCCAAGGCTCTGTAGACACAAAGGGCTTTTCTGAGCTAACAAAAATATGACAATTAAAAAATTCAGGTGATTATAAACACATTGTACACAAGAAAACTCTAAAAACTGATGAGTTTATCAGCACAGAATTTGGAATTATACTATCCTTTTTGGTTCTGAGTTAAAAAATGCCTTTCATAAAATAAAAATGAAATTGCCCCTTTATGCTCTATTTAACGAAAAATCCACCTGTAAATTCGCCCACGTTACATCAGTAATATTGCACACCATAGTACTAATATCCAAGTTTAAACAGATCTTGCACTAAACATCACCAACACCTGTTGGCCAATAATAGACTAAACTTTGTGCTCCTCAAAGTAATGATATGTAATGATGCGAAAAAAAAATACTAGAATATCATATGCAATGATATTTTAGTAACTTTTTACCTTCATGTTATAACTTTTTTATAAAGCAAATGGCTGAAATACACTTTTTTTGACTTAATATCTAAATAAAAAGTGTTTATAATTTTATTATCATGCTGTAACTCACTGTTTAAAATGTAAGAGTCCCAAATTTATTAATCAACCCTAAATATATAATTTTTGCTCCAAGTTGTCTCTCTGTCAAAACAATGGAAACAAGAGATATAGCTTGATGGTGTTGTGAAGTGGTGGATGATCAGATTGTTTAATTCCAAACAGCTTCCAGATGAAAATCTAGCTGATTGACTCAGGCAGAAATGTTTACACACAAGGTAATGTATTAAAGTTCTATTCACATTAGCTTCAGTAAAGTTTTCTGACTTATTTCCTCATAATGACTGGTGCCAGAAGTTAGCAAAAGGTGACAAAATGAAAAGTAGCATTGCCCTGTATAAAATTATATAATTAAATATATAATTATAAAAAGGAGGTTAATATTGTCACAACACTATAACTACTTAATTGAGGTAAGGTGACCTTTGTACTATGGTTAAAGAAATGCACAACATTATGGTGACTTAAAAAACTGACTCTCAGTAAGAAAAAAGTAAGCAAAAAGATGTCTTCTGTACTAGAGGCAAGTGTTTTACTGACTTCTTCCCTTCATGGGCTCTAAGGAAAATAGCATCAACAAGCAGTATTTTTTAGCTCTCAAACATCTTTCTAACATAGTGAAAAGACAGTACTGCTAAGTCGATCAATGAATTGATAAGGTACAAAAACTGTGCATGGTCTACTCAAGGTGCTGTGTTCTATAAAGGGCTGACACAAACACACACACACAAAAATCACAATTTCCTCCATGGTTCTTTTAGTTGACTTACCATTAATGTGTAAATATGAAATATGCATTTACTCAAAGGATTAATAGTTGTAAGCATAAAATATGTATGAAAGATGTAAAATATGAAATCTTTTCTACAAAATAGACATCTTGTAAACTCTATTTTGTGTACAGTCAATATATTATTATTAACACAAAATGAGTACAATTTTGCCAAGTGAGAGAAATCAATAACTGATTGTTTCTTTACGAATATTAAGTATATAAGTATGTATATAAATATGAATAAATAAAAGTAGATTTATTCAGTTCTAGAGGAACATTAGCAGACAGTGGTCACATACGGTAAAAATAGCTATTACATAGTAAAAGAATAGTAGGCAGGTCTCAATCTGTGAAAATAATCCTGTCATAATCCTGACGTCATATATATATACACACACACACACACACACACACATATATATATATATATTAGGGCTGTCAATGGATTAAAAAAAATTAACTAATTAATAGCACAATTTTCTGTAATTAATCGCGATTAATCGCATTTTTTCTACTTAAGACTATAGCGGATATTTATTTATGAAAA
>JAPZDV010000022.1:6324163-6336507 GCA_029814665.1 Acanthurus lineatus
TATACTTATCACTGAGACAAAAAAAAAAAACAAAGGTGTACATGAATTTTTACCTGCTGGTGAGAAAACCCAGATCATGCAACATATCAGAGAAAAGGTCCAACTAATACCCAAATTTGTAGATTTGCTTGTGATTTGTCTTGAGGTCGGAATATATATTACAGCAAGACAAGAAGGATTTGCTGAAAGTTACATTTTGATTCAAATTTAAATGAAAAAAAAAACTGTCTAAATTTTATTGTCCAAAAGCAGAAAAAGTCACACAAGAGATTACAGAGGAGTGAGCATTAGATGTATTTTGAGAGGTAAAAGTCCAATGAGAGGTTACTGTTGCTTTGGTAGGGATGGGCAATGGGGCCATCTGCACGTCTGTTTGTTTTGGAGAGGTTTGGCCTTTGAGCGGCACCACCGGATAATGATAGCAGTATTAGAGACACACAAGAACAAACAGGACATGAACAGGTAATAGGTAACAGGGATTCTGGGAAACACCGTGAAGCCAAACAGATGAGATGACTGTTGACAAAGGTCTGACATAAAAGGTAATAATGTAAACTGAGAATAACCGAATAATGTGTGGGCAGGGGAGGTAATACCGGTTGCTCATACCGCTCATAATGTGCTCATACCGGGTAATATTTGATATTAATTTTATATTTATATTAAAACTGAAAACACAAAATCAACAACACTCAAGTCATTCAAGTCATCGTGTCTTAAGTCAAGTCCCAAGTCTTTAACTTCAAAGTCCAAGTCGAGTCTCAAGTCTTTTATTTTTTGAATGCCTTTGGAAATTTGTAAAAAATATTCATACTCTAAGGGTAACTCTGCAGATTTTACACATCAAAGTCTGTTTACAGGTCTTTGGGAATACCTCACCATACAGGGTGTGATAAAAGTTGTATTAAGGTTTCTGTGGCTCCAGAGGGACTTGTGTGAAGTCTGATAAACTGCCGCAAGTGATGTCACTTGAGTCATCATCAGTTGTGGCTGAAATACTGCAAGTTTGTGAAGGAAATAAAACATCTCGGGTTCAGAGTTAAAAAGAGGGGAGCGTACCAGACCCACTGTAGCCCAGTCCTCTTTCTGCTTAGAGCTGGTGGCTGGAAGCTGTTTAGTGGTACAAACATGACACTTTCTAATCACTGACCAGTTAGCGGTACAGTTGCATTGTGGGTATTGGTTTTGTTGCCACCAGGTTTTAAAAAGGTAAAAAAAAATTTTAAAGTGTGGGCTGCATTATAAAGTGTCACCGCTTGAACCAACCGGCAGCAGGACACCTACGAGTCTTTGTGGAACAAAGGGGAACCCTAAAGCTACATTATTTGACTTTATTGTCTGCTTGACAGATCTTGTTGCTGCTTTTGCAATGCAAATGTCATCATGCCTTCACCTGCCAAGAGCAATCACAGACACACACATGCACGCACGCACGCACGCACGCACGCACACACACGCTGTGCTGCCTTAGTTAAGTTTTAAAGCTGGATGTTCTGTTAGTTGTCAGAAATAATGTCAGAGTGAGTGTTCTTCTCAGCAGTGTCAGAAGTAGCGTCAGAGTAAGAACTCTTGTTAACGGTTCTCAGAAAAAGAGTCAGAGTGAGCACTCTGTTTGTATTGTTTCGCGCTGCTCGCTCTCTTCAGTTAGCGTAGTGAACTCGTTTAGTTACGCACACAGGCAGGACGGTCTGCTGCATTCAAGTGAAACAAGTCTCTAATACGCTTCTGCCTTGGAGAATATATGTATTTTTACAAATGAAAGATTGAGGCCAATACAAGAAACTACAACAAAAGGAAGCCTTGTGTTTTTTATTGGACAACTTTCAAATGTTAACTGGCTGTCTAGCTCTGCAAAAGTATACGCGCTGCAAGGGCAGTACAATGTTACATTTTCCTTTCAAGAAAACTTGCTTTATCTTGTAACAAAAACATACAGTTCTACACTATTTAGACTTTAAATTTTAGTCCAGTTAATTTAAATGATATTAATACCAACTGACATTTTAAGTTATGTTGACTTATGCTTTGAAGGCAGCAACTGAATTTAAGTTTTCAAATTAAACAGACTTACAAATAGACTTACAACTCATCTGTTCAAGTATAAAACATTTATTTGAACAATTGCCTCAACTTACAGCTTTCATTCCTATTTTAAAATATTTTTGGCTGTTGACTGATGTGATGCAATTCTAAAAGCAAACATTTAACATTTTCAAGACCTACAAAAGACAGAAATGTCAAAGTCAGACTTATGGACATCTAGCAAGAAATTTTACATAGCATGTTTAACAACATAGACCCTGAGCATATAAAAGTCAGCTCCATTGTTTGCTCAAGTGAACAACAGCCAAAAACATCAGCTCTCATAATAAGAAAATGAGGTAGGTAAATATCAGTGCTTTAAATTCTGAGACTGTCTTTGATGAGAGGAAGGAAACACACAACACCCCAGGTGAAGGAAATTAAAGGATCTTTCGGAGGCCGGTTTGTGTAGTTAGAGAATTTAAAAGGAAAACTTCGTATTTCACATTAAAACAGTTTCCACTTCTAACCTTACTAGGCTGTGTTAAACAGTTATGTAAACATGCTTTTATAAGTGCATTAACATTCATAAAACATGTTATAGAAAATCCCCTGCCTAAGCAGAAAGCGGTCGAGACCATCGGCTTTCATTATAATCAGCCCAACAAAATAAAGTAGAGGAATATCAGTGTTTTACTTCGAACATTTACTGTTTATCAGTTTATCAAAAATTCTATTAGTCTATTAGTGTATCATACCCTTTAGGACCAAATGTCTCAAATTATTTTCATTAATCATTAATATGCCTGTATCATGTAAAAGCGATGTAAAGATTTCAAGGAAATTTCTGGAACGGGCAGCCGTTGACACACAATGTTATGCTGGCATCATAAAATTTTGATTTCATTGAACTGACTTGAGATGAAAAAAGGATGAATCGCAAAATTCAGCTCAAATTGCATAAATCATAATTTTAAGTAGAATTAAATAACAGAAAAAGTGACTATGACTTATTGATCAAATTCTTCGATGAGTCTAAGTTAGCGATTCTGTCCAAAATGTCAAATTACTACTGATGTTTACTGAATCCGTTGTTGCCTCTCTGGTGCCTGGTGGTTGGATCATTAACGGAATGTGTCATCGTGTTAAGAGTGTTCCTTGTATGCTTCTCACTAACTATGAATCAAATTAAAGCAGGAGAAGTAAAGCCTTATTGTTCCACTTATGTCCAACATCTCCGCATGTATCAGACTTGCAAATGAAGTCCTTGGCATCATTTAAGTAACACTTCAGCATGTCATAATTCGGAGTCTCTCTCTCTCACTGTGAATCAAATTTTGGAGGAATGAAGTACTTTCTTGACCACTTGTGTCTGACTTTTCAGCCAATATCGTACAGACATCAAAGTATTTTGAAGGCCGATAATTTAAGTAACTTTCAGCAAGAGGGAAGATTTGTAACCTTCCTCACTGTCTCTCTCACCGACTCAAATTTTAACTTTTATCAAGAGCACTGAATAATTTTTACTGTGCTCTTAGCCTATGTCAGATTTCTCCATCTATGTTGCATTTGAACAACAAGTTTTTGGAATCATCAAGATAACCTTTTCAGCATTAGGAGAGCGTTTTTTTGGCTGCTGCAGTGTCTCTCATAGTGTGAGACAAATTTGAGAAGGAAGAAGCATTAACATGTGCCACTTCTGTCTGACTGTCTTACATGCCAAGTGTTTGGGATCATTAATATCACTTTTCAGCATTAGGAGAGCCTTTTTAATATTCTTCAGGGTCTTTGTAACTGTGAATCACATTTAAGCAGGAGAAATTAAGCATTTTATTGTCCATCTCATGTCTGACAAATCCGCTTTTGTTGGACTTGCATATTAATTTTTCAGGGATCATTAAGATAACTTTTCAGCATGTTGAGAGTGTTCTTTGTATTTTTCAGCTTCTCTCTCACTGTGAATCAGATTTGGACAGGAGAAGTAAAGGATTTTCTTCTTGTTGGTGTGACGACCCCTCCATGCCACTAGGTGTGTGCTCGCTTGCTTTCCTCTTCTCTTTTTTTCAGGCTCCAGTTGAGGCAAGGTCATCATTGAGGCGATTAGCTACACCTGAGCCCGTGTGGTTGTATACCCTCTCCTTCCTCTTGATTGTCTCTCCCTCCATCTGCTCACCCACAATATACGTGCAGGCCTTGTGGCACGGCTATTTTTTTTTGCGCACCGATACACTCACATCCACACAGACCCGCACAACTGATTACTGACACTGATGTGCATTTTTCTTTATTTCTAAAATAAAATAATGTTATTTTCACTTGACCTCATCTATTCTCCCATTCCTTGTTGCAATTTAAGAGCCAGGCTGTAACATCGGACATTTCAGCATGTGTCCCACTTTCACAACAAGTTATCAGAATCAATAAAGTAACTTTTCATTATGAGGTGATCAATTTTTATATGCTTTAGAGTCATGAGAAGATCTTTCTTTATATACTGCAGCATCTCTCTTACTGTGAAATAACCTTAATCATGAGGACTGCAGCGTTTTATTGTTTCACTTGTATGGGACCTCTCCACATGTTTTGCACTCTCATCAAGTTTTTGGGATCGTTAAATTTATTTCAAGTTTGAGGTAAGTATATAAGGGTTCTGCATCATTTCTCTGACTGGGAGTCATATTTAATTTAAGAGAAATGAGGAATTTAGTTTTTCGCTTTTGTTGACATGTCCACATTTGTCAGACTTGCACATGAAGTTTTCAGGATAATTAAAGTAAGTTTTCAAATTCAGGAATGTCTTCATTTTATGCGATAGACATCTCTCTCACTGGAAAACAAATTTTTAGTGAGGGGAATGAGGTATTTTCTTGTGATGTTTCTGCACTTGCATATCACATTTTTCGGGGACATTTGAGTACATTTTTAGCCTGAAAAGGGCATTCTTAATATGCCTTTCCTCTCTCTCAGTGCAAATCCATATTATGAGCAGGAGGAGTGAGCATTTTATGCTCTGCATGTGTTGCACTTGCAAATCAAGTTTATGGGAACATGAAAGTTCTTTTTTACTAAGAGGAGTAGCCTACTCTTGTTATTCTGCTGTGTCTCTCTTACTCTGGATCAAATTTGAATGCCAGGAATGAAGAATTTTGTTATTCCGCTCATGTTGGACATGTCTACATGTATCCCACTTGCACATCAAGTTATCAGCATCATTAATGTGGCTTTAACCCTCCTATTATCCTTGGGGTCAATTTGACCCCATTCAATGTTTTTCATTCAAAAAATAATTGTTTACTTTTTTTTTTTTTTGCTTCATATTTCATGACTTTTCCTAATTTGATTGGTACAATTGATTAAGCATAAAATTATCATGATGATATTTTTTCAATGTTCCTCTGGGGTCATTTGACCCCAAGCTGTTTTAGCTGTGTAAAACTTGTCTGTCTGTGCGTGACCCATGTGTGACCAAAGGGGCAAACTCCCAACTTCCGCATTGAAGCCAACCAGGAAGTACAAAAACTTGCAATTCCTCGACTGACTGCTTGAGGCTAGCTCCAAAAAGGAGCAAATTCCCATTGGAGCCCATGTTAAAATGGCCAACTTTAGAGAAGAAATAAACACATTTACATCCCGGTTAAAAAAACGTTTTTTTGTCTACAGCTTCTCTACCATCTCATGAAAACTCTGATTGGAGTGATTTTTTTTCTAACTCATTTGTTTATTTTATATTTTATATTTAAGCTTAAAATTCGGCTATTGGGCTGTTGGTTGATAGCCTGTTGACGTATAGCCGGGGGCTGTTAGCTGAGTGGGTGCGCTGTCTGTCCTTTGACCCTGCCTCTTTTCCCATATTTGGTTTTTCGTCATTTAGGCGGGCTCTTGGCGGAGTCACACGCAGGCTAATTGCAGCGCCCAGGACAAGATTTAGACAGTTATTACTGATATATGTGCTTTTTTTATGTCTTTGTTTCAGATAAATGCAGAGTTCATCAGAATTGTGACAGCAGATCTGCTGCAGACATTCTTGGATGGACTAGATGCTATGGTGCCAAGACTACTGAATCTGTACAATGCAGCTGCTTCTTCAAGCAGGAGGCAGGCCCCTAGTAGTGTTCTGCAGTGTCTTCACAAGCAGCTATGTACAGAAATTGACTAAATAATGTGTAGTAGAACAGTAAAAATACAGTATTCACTCACTCTTTGATTGTATGTAGGACACAAATCAGAACAAAAGAACAGCTGCCCTCCTTGGCTTGCCTCATTTCTTTGCAGAGGATACTTAAGACTTCATCAGGATGTGTGATGTAAGAAAATATTTTATTGTGTAAGATACTGATTATACAATTTTCATTGAAATAAATTTTCAGTGTCCATTTTTTTTAGCAATACAACATAACATTTATTGTCCCTGAAAACTTTGTAAATCAGTGTAAAAAAAGTGATGAGTAATTCTTTCAGGGCATTTTTGATAATGCATTAAGTTTATATTTTTACATTTTTTTCCTTTACACCGAATTATGAACTCTTAGTCCTGTACCAAATCGGCGCTGGTCAATTTGAACTCTTTTCCAAGTCAATTTAGTGTCCATATCTTGACCACAGTGTGTTTTTTTTATTAGAGTTACAAAAAATCACAACAAGGATTAATTTTGCCCATTTGTTTTAGGTTCATGGTGAAACTCCGGATGTCCTCATGGAGGGAATGCATATTGGACTCCTGATTGGACATGAAAGCATCCTGCATGATGCTTTCCCTCTTGAAATCTTCAATGTGGCTGTGGTGGTAGAGGAGACAATTGTTCTTCATGACATCAGAGATGTGCCCACTGGCTTTGCAACGCTAATGGGCATCATCTACTGCCTCAATCTGGAATACCCTCGTGCTATTAAGTACTCATTTGAATTCTTGCAGAGGGTCATCATGAAAATCAAACCTGACCAGTGCTCAGCCAGGATACATGGACTCAGACAAAAAATACTGAGATATTACGTATAAACTAATGGCTGCTCACTACATGCCCTAACTCGAAGGAAACAAATTAAAAGTCATGGACATTGCTTTCCTACAGAGAAAAATATGTGAACTAAGAAATTTGATTTGAACAATATAGACTCACTCTGGAAAAACAAACAAAAAAAAATTGAGTGATGATGGTGAGAGGTTGTATGAACACCAAATCTTTGGAGGAGTTGATAGCTTTCATTAGTGTGAAACAGTGTCAAGTAGAGGCAGAAATTTGTGCACTTACTTGTACTGCAACTAAATGAATTGGTAAAAAAATGCCTATGTGAAACCTTCATTTGGAGGACAGTTGTTAATGCTTACTTGGAGGAACTGTGTTGTTAAACTGTTTCTAGAAAAGAAATGTGGCAGAAACATGACATGGGCTCATTCTAAAGGCCAAGTTAAAGCTGGTTCCTTTAAGTCCACAAAGTGCTTGAGGTGTTAATATGCCTTTTATACTTTTTCCATTTTACATAGTTTAGTATTGATTAGAGGCAGAAACATCACATATTCTTTGTTGCTTGCAGAATGTATTTTTTTCATGGGGTTATGCTGGACATATTTGTTACATGTGGAAATGACTTATGTTTTTCATAACTGTTCAGTTCCTCTAAATTTTGAGGGGTTAAATGAACAAGTTCACATATAACTCAAACAACTCAACAAAAGTGTTGGCACTTTTTCTTTTGAATTGTGTATGGGTAATTATATGAAAGTGCAGTTTCATGGTGGATATTTTTGTCATTAAGCTGTTGACTATATTTGTGAATGTGTACACCATAGCCCCCACTTTCTAACATTATACTTGCTTATTCTACCCTTCTGTTTCCTCCTCTAATTTTCTCTTATTTATTTTATTTATCCCTCTCATTATTATTCCTCTTATTCCATTTATTTGCCTCACTGTTATTTTTCTGCATCCCCCTTCTCTCTATCCTGCTATCACTCTATCTCCCCACCGTGAACATAACCCCTCTCTTTTTGCCTTTCTCCATTTACGCTCTCATGTCACTCAGTTTTCCACTGTGCATAAACCGGAATACATATGAGAATACTGTATACTGTATATTGTTTTCACAACATGGATGTTTGGTTGGTTTATTTAAACAGCTTTTCTTCTACACACAGCATTGGGCTTTTCCACTGTTTTAATCCTTTTGTAAAACTTTTAACAGTGTTTATCCCTCCACTTTTACTGTTGTTGGAGTTGTAATGTTACATAACAGAAATGTAACAAACACCAGTGTTGATGTTGGTTTAACATTGTTTTAGTTCAAATAAATTTTATAGTTTTGAACATATGAATTGTAAGTTGATTCAATATTTTTAGTGAATATATATATATATATATATATATATATATATATAGATAAGTCCACATAATTTAAAATTGCACTTAGAATGAATGTAGTTCGCGTTATCTTAAAATGAAATTGTGAGTTGAAAGTGTGGAGTTCATTGTTTGTTTGACATAATAAAACAAGTTCTCTTACAAGAATAATGCAACATACTAAGTTGTTTTAACTGACATCATCAAGTTAAAAAAACAAATGATTATTAAGTTACTAACTTGTACAACTAAGCTCTTTGAGTTGAAACCAAGCTTATCTAAAAGTTGAGTTTACTCACATTTTAATTCAGCTTTTGATCTTTTGTTTCAAAGTTTAACTGGCTTGAAATTTATTACAGTTTAATAACAGTGTAATAGTGTGACATAGGTAAATGTGAAAATTTGGGTTTCATAAAAACAAGTTAGTTAGCAAACCATGTGAAAAACAAACAATAAACAACTCAAAGCTATTTTATTTTATTTTTTTTAAGTAATATGGCAAAATAAATAAGTTTTTGAAATAAACCAGCTCAGTTGTTTTTTTATGTGGCTGAAATACAGGGGTATACAGTATATCCATGAAAACAAGAAGCAGTTGAGTGTGTTGGTGGAATACCTGTTGACGACAGGGAGTCACGCTCACACAAAAAGTGTGAGGCTGCTGGGAGTGCAGGCAGTGTGTGTTTAAGCCATCCAAGTGCCTCAGCACATACACCTCTGAGCTGTACCACTCCCTACAAGGAAACACCAAGGTCAGCACTCTCTCTGTCTTGTTGCTGCATATGAGCTCATATTCACACACACTCAGACACACAAATAAGCATTACATGCATAGAAGCTACATCTACACATTCAAAGTTAGATTACAGAAACATCAATAATTCCAAAAAATCAGGGAGCAGGCTGCAAAATGTAGACAGCTTTGGAGCAGTTTGAAGGTGTATATCTGAATTAAACTTGTTTCTTATTAAAAGTACTATCAATTAAAAATTTGTTTGATACTTTGGGAAGTTGGGCCAACAATGCAATCAATGATAGGAATAGGGTATACATTTGTTAAAACAGCAGATTCTATTGGTATTAATCAACTTTTATTCTTTAGAGTGTTTATAGTCATAACCTGTTTATGCGCACTTGAGGGTAAGAAAGTCTAAGATTTAGAGGACCAAGATAGACAAATTAAATTCTAAAGCTTTGACCTAAATGTATCTAACTGACATTACTATTTTTAATACTACTACCTCTGCTCTTAACCTTGTGGAGCATGTATTACAAATTACTATCATGTTGCCTCTGAAACAGTAAGCGTCCAAATGGAGTGACAAAATCTTTGATGAGCATTACAACAGTGTGCTATACTCTTTCTTCAGCTTCTTTTCCTCTTCTTCTTCCTCCTCCTAGCTGCTCATGAAACATGAGGCAAGGTGGCTGCCGAGGTGCAGACACACAGTTTGGCAGGTCTTGTGTGTTTGCTGGAAAAGTCTCCCAAAGAGCGAAAAAGACCTTGGATTGTGCTATCAATGTCTTGCTTTGTTGTGTGGATAACTATCTTCTGCTGAGTTCAACATGTCCAAAAAAAAGGGACAATCAAACCCTGTATCCAGCCAGATGGAGTCAGCACATGCTGTTCACAAGAGTACTGGATTATGGCCATGCCAGGCCACCCCCAAGTGAACTGGGACAGGCTGTCACAGGTAGACCACTCCTAGGTGTTTTTAATCTTTTGCTGATACTTCTCTTGGCTGGTGATGTTGAACTAAATCCTGGGCCTCAATCTTTAACTGGATTAGCCCCACAGCTAGCTGGAACACCTCCATTAATAGCTGGGCCTCTACCTCTGCTAGTGGGGCTAACACCACTTCCAGCTAGGCCTCCACCTCTGCTAGCTGGGCTAACACTACTGCCAGCTTTGCCTCCACCTCTGCTAGCTGGTCCTCCACGTCTGCTGTCTGGGCCTCCACCTCTGCTAGCTGGGCTAACACCAATGCCAGCTGGGCCACCACCTCTGCTAGCTGGGCCACCACCTCTGCTAGCTGGTCCTCCACCTCTGCTAGCTGGGCTTCCACCTCTGCTAGCTGGGCTAACACCACTGCCATCTGAGCCACCACCTCTGCTAGCTGGGCCACCACCTTTGCTAGCTGGGCTACCACCTCTGCTGCCTTGGCCTCCACTTTTGCTGCCTGGGCTACCACCTCTGCTGGCTGGGCCACCACCTTCGCTGGCTGGGCCTCCACTTCTGCTAGCTGGGCTAACATCTCTGCTGGCTGGACTTCTGCCTCTGCTGCCTGGGCCTCCACCTCTGCTGCCTGGGCATCCACCTCCAGTGTCTGGGCCTCCACTTTTGCTGCCTGGGCCTCAACCTCTGCTGCCTGAACTTCCACTTCAGCTAGCTCAACCTCCACCTCTGCTGCCTGGGCTTCCACCTCATCTAGCTGGATCTCCACATCTGCTGCCTGGGCCTCCACCTCAGCTAGCTGGACCTCCACCTCAGCTAGCTGGACCTCCACATCTGCTGCCTGGGCCTCCACCTCAGCTAGCTGGACCTCCACCTATGCTCCCTGGGCCTCCACCTCAGCTAGGTGGAATATTTTTTTTTATTAATATAATTAGTACTGCGAGAGGAAATGCTAAAGAGATCTTGACAAATATAAAAAAAACTGATGGGAAATAGTATAGTGCACAGAGAAATTAGGGAGCTACAGCTAGAGGAGAAAGTCATCCATGATCCAAGGGACATTGCAACAACTTTGAACGATTACTTTATAGACTCAGTTAAAGAACTGACTCGAAGCAATTGCCCCCAAACAGAATACCACCCACCAATGCCACTGAACGCCGACAACCCCTTTCTTAATTTGTGCATAGTGTCGCAGGCACAAGTTGATAAAGCTGTGTGTGGCCTCAAAAGCTCTAAAGCCAAAGATGCATTTTGTATGGATGTAACATTTCTAAAATATCACAAAGAATCTTTCATAGCACCCTTAACTACTATTATAAATAAATCCATAAATGAAAGTTCCTTCCCTGAACCCTGGAAGTGCTCTGTCATTATACCAGTCTTTAAGTCAGGTAATCCTGCAATAACCAGCAACTACAGACTGATAAGCATACTTCCAGTAGTCTCCAAAGTCATGGAAAAAATAGTAGCGGAGCAAATTGTAGATCATCTTAACAACAGTCCATATACCTTGAACAGGATGCAATTTGGATTTCGAAAATATCATTCTACTGAGACGGTGGTTTGCTTCTTTTTGGAAAACATAAAATCAAAGCTGGATGCAGGCGGTGTCATTGGAGCTGTTTTCATCGATCTTAGAAAAGCATTTGACACCATTAACCACCAGATACTGTTGACCAAACTGTCTAGTTTAACTTCTCCCCAAGTACTCTGAATTGGATTGAATCATACATATCTGCAAGATCACAGTGTGTTAGGATACAGAACATGAAGTCAACATCATGTAACAACAATCTTGGGGTAGCGCAGGGGTCAGTGCTAGGTCCACTGCTTTTCAGTTTGTTTATAAATGGTCTGCCAAGTTGTTGTCCTTCGAATGTCACCTGCCAAATGTATGCCGATGATGCTGTTCTGTATGTCCATGCAAAGGATAAAAAACACGCTGGGCAAGAACTCACAGATGCTATGACAAATGTGTATAACTGGCTTGAGAAATCCCAACTATACTTGAACATATCCAAGACTGTCTGTATGTACTTCTCAAAAAGAACAAATACTGAGAGTGATCCCACCGTTTCTGTGCAAGGCAAAACAATTGAGGTGGTACAAGAGTTTAAATACTTAGGAATCGCTCTTGACTCACAACTTCTTTTTAAACGACAGATAAAAAACACTGTGAATAGAATTAAGTTTAACTTGTCCAACTTTAGGTTTATTAGAAACAAACTCTTAAGTCAGCAAAATTGTATTTTGATACTATGATCATGTCACACATGTCCTATTGCGTAACAAGTTGGGCATCGGCCTGT
>JAPZDV010000022.1:6341192-6355609 GCA_029814665.1 Acanthurus lineatus
TATATTAATAACATGGCTTAATAGAAAGCTTATCTTGTTATTAAATAAGATTTAGACAGAAGAATGCATGAAAATAAATAAGTGGTATCAGTTGCTTTTTTATTCTTTGACAAGGGACCATGGAGTTAGTAGGATAATGCCCATGTGCCCATGCCTCAATGCCCATAGTTTGGTTCAGTTTGAAAACACCTCTGGCAGTCAAGATTCCCATTTCAGACACATTATTAAGTAAAAATAAAATTTAGTCCTGCAATGGATCATAATAATAAAATATTAGACAATAATAAAAAAAGGAATATATAAAATGTATTATATAGTATTATCAGAAATTGCTTATCAGACATATTTTACCTACAGTATTTCATGGATAATGATAAGATGCTAACTTCTGAATGAATTTTAATGATGGAGCTTATGGGTTTGTAATTTCTTTGTGAATGTGGGTCCTAAATAGTTAATAGAATCTACAGTCTAGAGCCAGAAGAGAGAGGGGTGAAAGGCTGAGGATTTTATAAACGCTAGACCCAGCTCTATGATTCTAAGGCCTTCACATGAAATTGAGAGTATTAACATTGTCAGGGAAGGTAAGAATAAGATGTCCATGGACTGCAGTGATAGTAATACAACTTTAATCAGGAAAGTCACTTTTTTTTTTTTTTAGGAAAATTAATATTACTTAAGTCATCTCATGATACGAAGCTGAAGATAGCCATCAATAGACTAATTACAGACCAGTATCATTATTTTCTCAGTTCTCTAAAATGTCAGAAAACTATTCATTAGTAGGTTAGATAATTTCATCACGAATTGTGAATTGGTGGTCAGTATAGATTCAGAGCAGACAGACTGACATCCATGGCATCAATGGATCTAATTGAAGGAATTACCAGCAGTATAGACAACAAAAAGTAAACACTGTGAATATTTATAGATCTAACAAAAGCATTTGTTTTGATCATTGCTATTCTTTAATGGACTAAAAAAGCATGGTTGTGTTGGGACTGAATTACATTGGATGAAAAACTATTTAAATAACAGGTAGCAGTATGTGCAGATTAGTGATTTTAAATATAAATGTCCCTGTATCAGCTGTGGAGTCCCACAGGGGTCAGTATCTGGGTGACAAACTGACACGAAGTGTCAAAAATCAAAAGATATGTCCTATATGCAGATGACAACAATATTTTTTGTCCTGGGAGAATTTGCTGCAGCTTTTAAACAAGTTATTTTTATTGGCATTTTGAGAGCTTACAAAAGATTGGACACAACAGGACATATCCAACTACCCCCAAGTGTTACTGCTCCAACAGAGCATCCCAGTGTACTAGAAAACAAAAACAATCAAAACAAACAAAAAAATACAAAAACAAAAACAAAAAAAAAAAGAAAAGGGAGAGAAAAAAAAACATACAGAGATGTTTACGCATTTGTGTTATCACATCAAATTTTACTGAGTCCATTAGGGCATAAAAGAAAACACAATAATTCACCAACTTAAAAAATTAAGATCAGGATGGACCAAATTTAAATGCAGAGACAAATTCTTATAAGATCCTTATAATATCTTTGGTGTGCATTTTTCTTATGTTTGTGTTGTTTTGCTGTGTGGGGGATGTTTTTGGTGGTAACTTTTACATAGAGCCCCCCCAGCAAATGGCAGCACACAGGACTTTATGAATAAGTCATGACCAACCACAGAAGAAGCTTAAACATTTTGAGGCAGTTTAGCTGGTAACATGTAATACCCAGGCGTCTCTCTGGTTCAGGCTGTGTAAGCTTGATGTGCTGAGCTGCGTTTCCACCAAAATATTATTGCTGTTTTGAGTTGTGTGCAAGCCTTTTTCAAACTTTGACACAAGAAGAAAAATACATGTAATGTTGCAGGGCCACCAAATCGCACAGACACGAAATCCTACATAGTGGTGCTTCACTAAATATATCCTTTTGGATATAAATTTGTTCAAAAGAAAGATTGTCAAATCAAATCAAATCTTCAAAAGTTGTTCAGCATAAAGCCACTAGTTTCACGGGTAGCCAAGTCTGCTAACTTTTAGTTTAGCTGTTCACTAACTTGGGTGAGTAAAAAAGGTTTAATCTAGCATCTCCTATTGACTTTCTAAATGCTGTAGGATACAACTAATCAACTTATGATGGTAAGAAAAATATTTTGAAGGGGCTGTATATTCACGTTTAATTAAATTTTTTCTAGCCACTTTTTTTGCAATTTAAGCTGGTGGGAAAAAGTCTTTTTGGGCCCCTGTGCATCACATAATGTGTTATTTATGTGTTATTACACAATTCTGTCACCAAAATTTGTGTTAATGCTCTGTGTAATTTCTGTAATTAATTTCTTGGGCTGGACCTGTTGGATCTACATCTACTTGTTCTTCCTCTTTGAAATATTCTGGATATATGAATCAGAGTCTTTGTGCTCCAACCACCACTGGTGCTTGCTTTGGGTTGAGCAGTGGGAGAACTGTGCACATCAAAAGCTATGGGCTCCCATGTTTAAAAGTAGAGTCATTAGAATTTTCCTATAGAACTAAATAGAAACCAATACCAAATTAACCTGGCTCAATCTTCACTCATAGGCTACTTTGCATTGTTGTAAATCTGTCTGCAGAGTCCCTGCCCTCTGCCTGTATTTTGATGTTGTGTTTGAGTCAGAGCATTTCTGGGATGGGAATGGGTGCATTTCCCCCAGCCAATGACGATGTGCAGGAGAGGTTGAGACAAAACATTGCTATTAGATGCCCTTCAGACCAGAGAAAGTTCGTTTTACACATTTGCACATTAGGTCACATTCAGTCATCAGACCTGTAAGTTACTGTAAGTTAACTGATGAAACGTGAGACTTCTATTTTGAGGAAGGTTAATCACAGATCAGTTAGTTAGCCTAACTAGCTTACTGCTATCGATCAACAAAAATGTGTTTATGGAGCAAAACAACAGTCATTTTCAACATTTGTTGACAGCAGATTAATTTGAAATATGTCTGGGAGCAGTTTTATACCATCTGTGTCGTTACGGAATAAGAAGGAGCTGTTAGATGAAGAGCTGCTTTCGAAAGTCAGGGGAGTTAGGTAGAACAAGCTCTGATTGGATGGAGGAGATGACTACACCCATTTAGGAGACAGGAAGAGTAACTGTTTTCTTAACTTAGGCCCAGCCTATGGTGAACTATTTCTACTCGTACATCCAGTATCTCTGGGCAAACCTTGTTGCTGCGAGTTCTCTAGGAAGTGAGCCGGACTGTGAAGCCAAAACAACTTTTAGCTATTCATTTTAGTTTTTTATGTACAAAAACCGAACATTTGACACTAACAACCAAACCTTCAATGACCCATCATTTTCTCCAGTGTGTTGTGAGAATGCTGAGCTAAATTAAGGTAAATTAAGCTCAAGGTTTCTTTAGTTCAGTTCTGAGCTAAAGAAGCTTTTTGGATGATAGGGGAAACATCTTCAACAAAAAAGAAGTCCAGTAGCCTGGATTCAACCTTTTGGAGACAACATAAATCATCCTTACTGATTCTTTTCGAGTTTAATGAACCTTTGCAACAAATTATCCGATGGTGTCTGTGTGTCATGATAAATGCAACTGAGTTGTAAATGAGACACCTGGAGGCAGGGAGCATGAGTAGAAGGCAGGAGAGGGAAAGACAAAGACGATGTGACCCCCTAATCACTGGGTCAGAGTCATGTTTTATTTTCACCTCAGTCAGTGTGGCTAGTGAGAATGTGTCAAGAAAGCAAAAATGAGCATGTGTGCATGCTACCAAGTACATGTAAAAAATGTGTGTGGCATTAGCTTCTGGGTGTTTGCAGCTGTTGTGTTTGTGTTTGTGTGCATTTGTATCTTGCAGTAAGACAGTGCACAGTTTCATTCTGTGTGTGTTTTCTGCCAGAACACACAGACAGCTGCCAGGAATCTGCAAGGTGCTAAGAGATGATTCTGCAGGAGTCTCTACCACTATGCCTTTTTAATGAAATGAAGGAAGTGAGAAAGGTCAATACACCAAACTGCTTTTTATCCAAACTGCAGACAAAACTGGTGCAGGACAGAATTCTTAAATAGAAAGTCAGGCAGAACTTTGCATGCCAAGGGTGTGTCTAAGTTTTTCAGTGGATTCGGCTTGGTAGTTAAGCAGCAAAACTAGCAGTCTTCTCAGTTTTAATGCACAGGATTATATGCAGGTCTTTGGTAAGGCAAAACAGCTGAGAATTAGATACGACCAGTGGAGCGGGTCATTTTAGGCAATTCCTCAGCCCCCACACCTTGCTCCAGTCCATATACAGCAGAAACAACACAGATTTTATTGCCAATTTTAACTTGTATTGGAAATACTTCTCTTTCTTAAAGACTGATTAGATTCACCCAAGCAGCCTGGGCACCTGAATGCAGTGGCTTACTGGCAGCATGCTGTTCAATCATCTCCTTGTGTGTGACTGTTTACCTCCCAGACACACTCCCCCTCCTGGAACTCCCTCTTTTCAGGCCATTGTTCCCAGCACTGGCTCCCCCTATTCTCGTCCTCCAGAATCAACAGTCTCGCCCATTCAAGCTGTCATAACAGCTGAAGATTTCAGATATGAACAAAAGGTAAATAAGGCTTTGATAAACATCCAGGCACTTACAAATATAATCTTTATTGTGAATGATCTTATCAATGAACATAAACTCGATTTTACTGTTCTGTTTGAAATATGGCTTGGTCTGGATGAAACCCATTTCTTAGGGTGCTTTTGCAACTGTTGGTCTGGACCTTGGTCCAGAACAAAAGACAAAAATGCTACATTATTGCATTTCAGTTTTAGTCTAGTTAGTGTTGAGACTGTCCTTTCTTTGGCAAACCTAAATTTGTTAACAAATGGTTGTACAGGTCATTCATCTATTGGTCCAAAAATTTGAAAGGGGAAATCACATCTGTCAAACAACAACAAAGGAGCCATTTGGCATATTATGATTGCTTTAGTGTGTCCCAGCTGTAATAATTATGATTTAGTGTTGCAACCAAATCTGAACAAAGTGTGAGCACATCTCACTATGTGTGAATAATGTGGAATTGCCTTACACAAATCAGAGGACATGTACAACATGGAACCAACGAAGAAGGCGGGCCTTAATGGATGCTCATGATTTGTTCTCTGCGAACTTATTATGCAGGGGACGAGTGAGTTAAGGTATTTAGTTAATGTTACATAAAATAAACTGCAAAAAGATAAACTAGTCAAGACTATTCAACATTGAAGTGATCAGCTCACTTTACCTGTCATTTTGACATTTTCGTGTAATAAATTAGCATGCTGGGCCATTTTCAACCCACAATGCACTGTGTTTTGCTTTGCTTCCAATATTAGGTCCAAAATTAAGTCTGATTGTGTTCACACACACACACACACACACCTGAAGTGAACTGAACCATGGCTCACTTGGAAATGGACCGAGTCCAGACTTTTCAGGAGGACCATGGTTCAGTTTTTTAGACCGACAATATTCTGGACTGTGGTCTTGGGGAGTGTTCTCACCTGTAACTTTCATCTGGACCCAACAAGGCAGGTGTGACAGCGCCCTTAAATGAAGCCTCTCCTCTAAACTACAGCTTTCTCCACTCACATGAGTGGAGAAAACTATTCATCATTCATCATTAAAGTTGATTGTGAAAGATTACTTTTGTATGAGTCTCTACATTGCTTTTTAAAAAATTCCTGTATATTATACCTTTAAAGACAGGACACTGGAGCCCATATACTTGTGATGGTTGGCCAGTGCCCCGCATGATTGTCTTCTGCCATCTGCGTGGGAATGTGTGAATGACAGGCAAACATTTAGATGAAAATCAAAAGAATCTTGAAGCTAAGAGTTGTAATGTGATACAGTGCTAGCTGCTCCCAGATTTCATAATATTTTAACAGGGAGCAGTTTTTGCTGTCCTGCAGTGGTGGAACAGCACCACAAACATAGTCGTCCATGACTGTGTGACAGATAAAATTACACGATGTGGTCCAAAAGCAGAATGCTGTTGTTTTCCTCTTTTAATATTAGTAGGCAGGAACAGTCCCGAACTATAACCTTTAAAGGCTGAAGTGTCACAATAGCTCGATTCTAGCAGGAATGTGGCTGTTCACAGCATTTCTCTAAATCTCTGTACCAGTCAACAAGCGATTCTCCTCCTCTCTGTGTGGTGGTCTATGGGAAGGGGCTTCTCTCATGTCTCTGTTTGTGGCCTCTCATTGCTCACCCGCTCTTCGGGGCTACCAATTTGTACACACTGACTGGGAGAGTAATTGCATTCATTGATGTATATAGACCATTCATTACATTTTTGGTTTTTGCATGGGCATACTAACCTAATATTGTATTATTAGGAATGATGAGGAGATCTCAAGCCACAGAGAAAGCAACCCATAACCTGAACTCTATGTGCCTCCTGCCTGAATGCCACAGTGCAGAGGAGAGAGAGTGAGGTGCTGCTGCAGGAATATTGTCTCTTTTCATGTTGATATCAGTAATAGTTTTTGTTAGTAACTGCATCCAGTAAAATGGTAAAATTGGATGTTTTTAAATCGAACATCCTAAGATAAGAATGGAAGTACTGTGCTATTTTTCAGCTGCATTTATACATTTTTTGACTCAAATGTGGCTTAACCATGTCATGTGAACTTTTCCTTCATTGCTCTTGAAGAACACATACTATGTGGGAACTGCAACAGATAAAATTGCAGAAAAACATAGAATTGACACTATAGACATTTCCACGATGAAAGGTAAAACAATTTGAATACAATTCAGCATATTCTTGAGATTCATGTGAGAGTTAACAGTGCACCGGTGTTTCTATGACAATAAGGCACTTTCCTTTAAACTTTAAAAACAGCTATAACGTTAAATCAATGTGTGTGTTTATGTTAATAATATAAATTAATTAATCCTTTTTTTCAATTGAGAAATACTCATTACCTTAGGGATATATTCAATCACTAAGAAGACGATAAGTCTTACCACGTCTATTCAGGCTACATAGTAAAAGCAGCATGTCGGCAAAACAGCAGCTTCAGTATTCTGTCAGAATCCCAAATGGTGACTTAAGGCACAGTAGTTTTGTAGGCTGGAAGTGGGTGGGGCAGAGGGTGCAGCTGACCCTGGCCCAAGGCTTCAAATTGGCCTAGCTTGAAACTAGTAATCCTGACTAATCTTGAATTTTTGTTCAACTGAGACGAACTCCCCACTGTTTGTTTTTGTTTTTTGTTTTTGTTTTTTTTCAGCAAACAGCACTCATAAGGACACTGTTGCCCTTTGTATTGGTGTAAGTCCTCACCATCAATAACCCCTTAATAGAGCCTCCACCACTCTAAATCTTTTTAACTGCTTGAGTTTTAAAATCTTGCAACCTGTTTGCTGTTTTGAAAAAACTATCTTCAAACACTCTCAGAAACCTCACCTGATTTTGCTTTTTATTCCGCAGAAAAAAAAAGCTTCAGCCACAACAGTCTCAAGTTCAGCCTGTTTTAATTTTACCATGTTAACAAAGACTTTCAGTGCACTTATGTTGTGATAAAGAGAAAACTACTGATCAGATGTAGAGAAAGAAAATGTCTGATTGATTGACAGGCTACTGTCTGGGCTTTCCATTGTCTAATACTCAGGCAGCTCTAAACTCTTTGACCAAATAGCATTTCCTAGCAACAGTAACTGAAAATTTGCTGTAGTGAACCAGAGTCCAAATCCAGGTTTAAAAGAATTCCATCAGGAACCCCTGAGTGACATCATAGTGTCTGTACAGTCCCAGTGTGTTCCTGTAGATGACATCATAAAACTGTGTACAGCGTAGAAGAAGCAGCCACCCCCAATAAATCCTGTCATCTCAAGGTCTCTCTCTGACTGCTCCTGATTATCCTCTGTTGACAGCTGTTGTATTAGCTGTAGCTAATAGCAATCGTAGTATGACTCAATGTGCGGCAGTGTTGAAAGAAAGATGGTGGATACTGTATGCTGTGGGTCATCACAGGGTGCCACCTATCCATACAGGCAAGTGGATCAATTGTAGAGGAACATTAATCAGCAGAAGCGCCTATAGCCACAACAGGACAGCACTGATAAGAATAAGAACTATGGACACACCCACCTCTGGCTAAAACTCACACTCTGCCAAAAGCACACACAGACACACAAACACACACACAAAATAAAAATGACATCCCCACTTCTATCTCAAGTCTAGAGTGAGACTGTGCTGACTTGACACAAACAGGTTTCACAGTGTAGATTGTGGAGTAACACTCTTTCTGTCTCTGTCTCCACTATGAGCTACAGTCTAGAGTTAACATTTGTATAAGAACACTTAAATGCATCTACATGTGTAGCAATTTAATATTTTTCGGGTCTTTTATAATCTAATGTTTCAGAAAATCATGAAAATTATTATAATATTATGTTTATTTCAGTTTGTTGATGTTTCAGTAAAAAGTGCTAGTTGATAGATCAGTTTGTGAATATCTGAAAAAATTCACAAATGCTAAAGTTTAAAGAAATTTTGAATTCCAGTTTCTCTGATTTTTTATTTTATAGTGCAGCAATTTATTAAAACATAAATAAAGCTGTATTAAGTAGATTCATTGCCAGAAAGCATTGTCAGCTGGCTAAACTCCTTAGCAATCAAGACAAAACTCACAGTTGCTATAATGAATTCACCAAAAGCACAATATCAGGGTTTATACATGCCTTTAAACAACATGAATTGAAAAGAGAACTTCAAATGGATTGAAATTGTTTTGAATTTTGACTATATAGGGATCTGAATGCATCCTGACTGTTGAAGAATCAGACTATAGACCACAGTGCAATAATAAGTTGTTGGTGTCTTAAATCAAGAAAAAACATGACACACGAAACATGAAATTTTGTTATGATTACAAAGATATGAAAACTTCTGCATTAAAGGTTGTGAATATTAGTGCATGAAGACTTAGAATAACTGTGCATGAACGTACCTCTTAGTACATATTTTCAACTTGTAGGGAACACTGTGGCGCTGTACGAGGATCCTCATGAGACATGACACATTAAGTGATGTACTTATTAATGGAAAACAGCAATCTTAACCATCAATCTGAATGACTTAGCAAGCTGTTCCCTATTTCTCTTATTGTCACCAAGCCCTATATGCAGCTTTCTGGCAATGCAGATCTTATAGATATATCTTATTCTCTGTGCCATAGAACTCCATTATCCAAAGAGGTAATTAAGTAACACTGTTGCACTGGATGTTCCTTCAACATGTTGAAGTTTTTTTTAACTCAATTTCTCATACTACACTTCTTCATGGGGCCTCCACTCAAACCAGCCAGCCACACCTTTATGAGCAACCATGACTGTGTGCCATATACTGCTGACCAAAGACTAAGACAACATTTTTGCTCTTCCTTCTTTAAAGACAAATTCATATGCTTGCATTGGAATGGCTCTCTCACCAAGTAAAAAGAAAAAAAATCTGTTAATGGCATAAAATCAATGCAAAATATGCCAAGGAAAGAGGCACATGTGGAATTACTACTTATTAATACACCAGAGGTTTTAATAACAATGCACACATTTCAGTCAACTACCTGCATGAATCACAATAAACTCTCAAAATAATAAATAATCTGTCAAACTGGTTAGATCAGTTTTGCTTTTTCCCAGTATCAACCTGATAAATGTGGCTGGTACACTAAACATTTCTATCATCTGAACTAAACAACGTCCTCAACAGTAGGAGTGACTCCTCCCCATGAAGACAGAGAGAGAAGAGAAAGATATGGAGAGTAGAGAGAAATAATTTTCTTTTAGTTAATTTTACTTAAAATACAGCCTGAGCCCATGTAATGATTATGTTATCATGTTTAATGTTTTGAAAATGATGGTTCCAATAACTAAGATGCAGGCAAACTCAGTTTTGCCTTTGCAATATGTATCGTGGCAGTGCTTACTTTCAGGTGACCTTGCCACACCTTAGCTCTAGCTAAATCGATACCTCTGGGCTGTGTTACAGTAATGACTGCCAGATAAACAGTGCAGGATTGACGATGTGTTTCTCCAGCTGTGTGAGGACAGAGACACTGCTGCAGCATTTGATTGGTTTATCAATAACAGATCTGCAGCTGCCTCTGCATTCCCCCCAGCCAGCACCCAGCAGTGAATCTAACACTGCTCCAGTCCCAGGACAAATCCATCAATCTAACACACACGCACACACCACGCATACAGACAAACACACCATGAGCCCCATTTGAGTAACATTTCAGACAGCAGTGTCACTGTTAGATTGCATCCACAATTTACAAGTCTCACCCTCTGTCTAGCCCTGATCTTTACTCACACGCCCAAAGGATGTCTGTCAGTATGAATAAAGTCATCCCTTTATCTTGTTGTTATTATGATCTCAAACATACACACCCACACATGCTGCATCTGTTGTGATATTCTCCAATACAGTTCATAGAGCAGTGTGTGTGGAATTATAAATAGCCTTGTTAAGCAGCCGAGCCAAATGCAACCAAAATTAATTTGTATTTTACAACCAAACATCATTTTATGCATTCACAAATGAACCTACGTGAAAAAGCTGGCCACAATTCCAGGTGGCATTCAGTTTTATAACCCAAATTAGAAATTCAAGCATCACAGTTAAATGTCCTCATTTATTAGGTAAGTGAAATGAGTTTGGCTAGGCAGTAAGCTGATATTTTGTAAATTAAACATATCATCAGACATATCTGTTAGTTTTACCTCTGCGTCATACATGAAGTACATGAAAGATGTGTTTAGACTAACTTCACACAAACAGAGATATTTTCAGCCACACCAGCTGCTTAGTGAAGCTGCTGCAGTGCTTTGAGGTAAATGCTAACATCAGCATGACAACATGCTAACATGCAAATATGTTCAAGTTCAGCAGGAACTGTTTATCATGTTCATACCATGTTAGTCTTCTTTTGTTATGTGGTCATAAACCAGGTTAGACATATTATTCTAACAGTGATGGTGCAAAGTTATTACAATTCATCCTAAGGTGGACATGAAAGTGTGTATCAAATTTTATAGCAGTTTAGCACACTGGGATATTTTTAACTGGACCAAAATGGAGGATCAACTATCGGTCAACTGACTGACCAACAGCTGTACTGACAACATGTAAAGTCCTACATGTCCGCTTGGTTTCTAGAAATCACAACCCACTAACCCTGATTCAGGTGCAAATCTTTGTTACAATGCTATATTTTACTATTTATTCATTCCTTTTGCTGTATTACTGTCACTTTTGGTGCCATATAGACCACTTTATATTTAAATAAGTCTAACTGCTAAAATACTAAAAATAATATTAAAAAATATACACACAATAAAGGTGAAATTTCAAGCCGAAACACATTAAGGAGCGCCAAATTTAGATTTTTTAGTGATAATAAGTCTGTAAATAATATTTTGACATTACTGCCATGACAATTATAACTCTCACTGTATTTAAAGGTCAAAATGTCATAAACATGTAGCAATGTGTAGTGTTTTTCAATATGCATTCCAAAATCTACATGTCGAAACTCATTTTTTTATTTGTTGACAAAAGTTTACTAAAAGGTGTTCTGTAATTCCTATCAAACTCAAAGTATATCAGAAACCAACTATGGGTTATAGGTGAAGCAATAAAGTGGTAAAAACTGGCTCTGAACCACAGCCTCAACCCATCTGAAGCCCTTATGTTCAAATGTAAGCTGCCTTCATCTGTACTGGAGGATGCAGAATCTTTGGTTGACTTAAAAACACTCAAAATGACAATAGCCACAAAGTAGCCTCCTCAGACTGCTATGCAATCTGAGTTCCTCTCTTAACACACCAACAGATCGTCAGCTATACAAACACACAATAATTCACAAAGTTGGAATTTATGTATATGACTTATTGTAACAATCAAATCAGACCTCTACATTAACTACAAATCTCCACCCCTCCACACACTCACATATACAAACACACATAATCACACATACCAACTAAACTCTTGAAACATACACCAAAATATTTCACTTCAGTCCACTTAAACACCAGGTAATTAAATACTGTGTATGAGTTCCCAGCAGAACCCACAGGCTCTAAGCCTAGTTGCTGTCACTGCTGGTGCCTTGCTCCAGAGCACAGCAGCAGCAGCAGCAGCATAGCAGTGGAGGAGGAGTTAGAAGAGATTTGACTCTACCTTGCCCTCAGTCCAGCAGAAACAGATGTTACTGGAAGTGCTCAGGATATCCGAAATGAAGGAGGAGATACCAAGACGCATGATGGTAGACAACGACAATGCCAACAACAACAGAGAGATACACAGATAAAAAAGAGGAGAGATAGAGAGAAGTGCAAGAGCTGTTGACAGAGCAGAGACTGGGTAAGACTGAGGAGGAGGGGAGAGGGAGAGGAAGAGAGAGAGAGAGGGAGAAGGAGGAGGTTGAGAGACGGAGGGAGAGAGGGAGGAGGATGGCTGCGCTACTACTGCTGCTGCATTAAAGACTTGTGTGTTCCTGTGTATGTGGTGTGTGTATACCTGTTTGTGTATAAGTGTGTGTATGCTTTTAATGCTCAGCTTTGAGATTACAAAGCCAACAAAATACAGTGTTTTACAAATTGTGACATGTTTCTTAATACATCCTTTTTCTAGAAACAGCACAACCAAAATCAGCATAGACTAAACTGTGTATTACTTTTCATTGCATTCACATTAACATGCTCAGTAAGCATATCCTTTCAAGAACTGTTCTTTCTCTTAAAATCCCACACCATTCACAGTCTGTACTTTTGATTTTCATTAAATACCTGATATGGTATATATACATGTGTGTGTGTGTTTGCAAATGAGACTATATCTTGATCTGAAGAGAAATTAAACTGGAAATAATGCATTGCAGTTGCATGCCTCAACAAACCAGTCAAGTTCCAGTTTATATCCATGTCTTTCCAGAATAACATTTAGTATGAAGTGAAGATAGTAGAGATTATAAAGAAATTTACAGACAGACAGACAGATAGACGGACAGACACCCACCCACACACACACACACATTCAGGTGTTTATGTATGTATATGTATGAATGAATTATTTATAAGGTCCATGTGGCTGATTTTGTGTACAGTATATAACTAACTGCACTGGGAACATTCTTTTGTAGCATACTTACTGTATGTTACTGTATGTAAGTTCATGTATACCATCTTATCAAGTATATAAAAAGACTTACAGTTTATTTATTTATCTTATGTTAGAAGAGCATTCTTAACCCTCTCAATGAAGTGTTACTCCCTGATGAACAGTCAGGGTGAGCATCTGGCAAGACTCTGCACATTTAATCAACTTCTAATTAGGTGTTATGAGTGAGTGATAAATGAAACAATATGTGAGACAATAAAGTATTTTCTAATCCAGTCTAATCTAATCTAATCTAATCTAATCTAATCTAAGACAATAATGAATGAGGTGAGAGGGAGAACTCAGCTAAACCCATTACTTTTATATCACAACAACTTAAAAAAAAAAGAAAAATAACTCTGTGACGTAAGAGATGTTGAAACAAACATATCCTCTCTTTGTTCATGTTTTTAGAAAGATTGGCAGGAGTGTTGGGAATTAACATTGAACCATATCATATGATAAAGAGCACAGCACAGATCACCAACCAGATAAATTCAAGCACAAAAATGACATTTTCAATAGGATTCAAGAGGGAACAAAATAGTACATTTACATATTTGGTAGAGAGGCCCTGTGCAAAATCTATTTTTTATATCTTTATTATCTCTAACCTTAGGTCAAGCTTACACTATTTGTACATATTTCTAAATACATTTTTTATTTATTTGTATTTATTCAAATCCCTACAAACTGACACACAATGACACTTGGGGAGATATTGACTCACTAGGATCTCACCAAGCAGCAACATCCAGAGCTGAAAAATTAAGTCAAAAAGGTACATAAAATTAAAGTTAAATGGCCTCTTAGTGGCTGGCTCTTCCTAGCTCGCCTCCCATGCTCAAAATCTCTCTACCAAATATGGTCACTTCTGGCTGAAAAAGAGATGATGACAAATATAATGCTATTCCCAAGGCTTCAAAACAGTAGTCATAAACCGATGGCTAATGTCTCGCTGGCCTTGTCTATTATTTAATTTAAGGTCTACAGGTCCCCAGCTCATTTTGCCCAGGTGCTTAAGCAGTTACATGTAACCATATAGATATTTAAATACAAAGATCATTTTGTCACTCAGACTTTGTGTAAGCGCCATTTTCCAGAAATAAGTATGATTTGATTTAAACAATAATTACTGTTGGTGAAATGTTGTAATTGAATTCATTAATCTATTCCTTTAAATGGTTCTGGTAGGAGAGTATTAATGTGTTT
>JAPZDV010000022.1:6356291-6381687 GCA_029814665.1 Acanthurus lineatus
CTGTTGGTGAAATGTTGTAATTGAATTCATTAATCTATTCCTTTAAATGGTTCTGGTAGGAGAGTATTAATGTGTTTGACTTTTGGTGTTATCCTGTGAGGCTTCCGTACGCTTGTTTTGTGTGCGTAGAAGAAGAGTGTTATGATGAAGTGTATAATAAACGAGCAGACGGCGGAGCAAGACGGTAGTTTTACCGTTGTTCTAGTGCTAAGTTCACTCAACGCATAAGACAGCCTCCCGTCCCTTATTTCATGAAGCGGTTATGATAACGGTAAGAAAGATGTTGACAACGTAAAGAACTAAAGAACACAGAGAACTAAGATAGCCACTACACTTTGGTTCAACAAAGCATCTGATTACGTCTTGGATACTTTCTAATAATGAGGTGGGAGCATTCCAGAACAGAACAATGTCAAAGTATTCCCTATATTGTTTTCTGCTATTTTTATTATCATTATTATTATTGTTGTTGTTGTTGTTGTTGTTGTTCTTCTTCTTCTTCTTCTTCTTCTAATATTATTATTATTATTGTTGTTGTTGTTTTGTTGTTGTTGTTGTTGTGGTTGTTATTATTATTATTATTGTTATTGTTGTTATTATTATTTATATTATTACTGCAGTGTTACAGTCTGTACTATGACTTCATTTACTTTGTATCCAGTGGCTTTATGTGCAATCATTTACATGAACAGTGTGTGGAAAAAGTACTTGTCTTAGATGATCACCTTATCATTAAGTCCAGCTAATTTTCTTTCTGTTTTTTAAAAAAGCAATCGTTAAATATGTCACAGAAATTCCATTTTAAGTGGGCATTCTTTTGATACATGCATTAAAGGCATAATATAATTAAACAGCTCTGCATGCGAGTTAACATGGAGCTTGCATAAGAAAAAACACATACATATTGAACAGTTGGAGTAACTTTTAAACATTTATGTCCGCCTCTGATTTGATTCATTAATAGTTTCTCTTTAATTTTACATTGATTTTTTTACCATGCCACTCTGGCCTTTTTTCTGTGATTTCACACACATACTCACTTTAAATATACCTACACACACCACATACACGTACACATACACAAGCACATAAACACTCACTGTGCAGGTTTCCAAAGTTTGCGTGGTGGTGGGATCAGCTCTCTCTTGTTGAGAGGGGCAACTCCAAGGGCCGCCTGCATGATGGTGATGAACTTCTTATACTTCATGTTATTTCCTAGCAATGCTCTATCATCATAGCAAAACTGTCAGTCAATTAGTTGCCATAGCAACCCCTTGCTTGCCTATATTTTGTCCACCTTCCTGTTGGTAGGTGTTTCTAGTTTCTGGTCTCAGGAGTCAAGCACATTGTCTGACACTAAACAGAGGAGATGGAGCAGCAGTGGAAAAAAGACAAAAAGAAAAACAGCCTCTGATTTGTGTTGAGCATTACTGTTACATAATTCACACAGAAAATCCCACCACAGGAGGATAATAGTGGCACTAAGCCTCTGGATGCTTAAAGTGGTAATCCGCAACAATCATCCCTCTTTTTTTATTTTCTTTTCTTTTTTTTCAATTTTTTTTATTTTGTGTTAAAGTCCGTCAGCATTCACACTGTTTTGTAAGTTTTAGATAAGTTTTCAAAATTAACATCAAACAAAGAAAAATCTCTTCTCTTCAACCAACAAATTGGTCCAGGGAAAGATATTTAGACAGCTTCTGGCTGGATTAATATCAGAGTGTAAATCCTACTAGTTTGAGTTAAAATGTATGCTTTCTTTAGAAAAGAGCCAACCTCTGTATAAACTTTACATTGTAGTTATCAGTATATTGCTTGTGTAACAAGCACTGGCTGCATAAAAAGGCAGGTCAATTCAGAGTGCTAAGTCTTACGAGAGGTTATCACAGGGCACTTTCTCATATAGAAACAAGACTGCTCCTATTGCACAGGAACGCAGCACTGCAAAGTTGAGTGCATGTAGTGGGTTTAATCAATAACTTCCTTGAGTTAGTATGCCAATGTAAATCCACTTGATTATCATCTGCACAAGACTGTGCATATTACCATCTGCACAAGACTGTGCATGGGGTCTTATGACCAGTAATATGCGAGCATTTATGTTTTCCTGACTCCTTAGCAGAAGCAGCACTGTGTCTGAGTCTACAAGGCTCTCATGCAACAGTCATCCCAGAGACCAAACAGCAGTCTTCACAGTAAAGAGTTTTTAAGGGTCAAGGCCTCAAAGACCTAAGAAGAAGCAAGGTTATGGTCAGGAGCATAACTGAAAGTATGCTTGTTGTTTTCTTAGAAATTTGTGGGGTTGTGCACTCTGAACTTTTCCCCCAGGGTCTAAGTGTTAATACCAGTACTAGTGTGACATTCTAAAGCATTTGAATAAGATGATTTGGTCAAAGAAAATGAACTGATAAAGCACCTGGGTTTTACAAAACAACAACATGCCCATTTGCAGTGTTAAAAAAAAGGTGATTTTACTCCCACAACAACAAAGACATTGCTCCTAATGCCACCTACTCACCAGATTTGTTGTCGGAGCCTGAGGTGTCACACAAACACATTATGTGCATATTGTTGCTGGCAAGCTACTCAAAACATCTGTAAATTAGTTGTTTTGGGAGAAATTCATACACAATGCATCTGTTGTATCTGTTGTATCTTGAGATGCTACAAACCGGTTATGTGTAGTCGGAATGGGGGTAGAAATAAAGCCAATAAAAAATATTGGGTGGGGGGGTTCAAACATTGTGAATCACTGCAAATATTAGAGGTACTTGATTATAGTCATGAATATGCACAAAAATAAAGTAAATGGGTTAGTAGTATGCAAGATAAGCTGTGGATGAACCAACAGAGACATTAGGAACTAATTGTGAAACAGACCATGATGATTAAAAACAATCAACCAGAGATGTTTTCCTTCAGCAGATGGCAGATTGAATAAAATCCAAAAAAAGACATTTAATCAGTTTCCATTACACTCTCTTTGCATTAGAGGGAAACATGACCACCCATGAATTCTGAAAGAAAATAATTTGTTACACCCAATTTTGCAATATTTGGACTTGTCGAGTGGATCTGAGTATTGATAAGCAGCTTATTAAAACTCAGGTGTTTTCTGCACAAACAAACTTTTCATGTGGTTTCTTGTTGGCTTGAAATTGGGAAGCTGTTCTGTAAAGTAGGGGTTAGCCCACAGCTAAACATCCAGTCTCCAATCCTGTCTGAGTCTCATGTGATTGGTAGAAAGACAGTAAATCCTCTTGTTCCCAGCAGCCTCAGCCTTCACTCATCCTCATGTCAGAGTGTGTCAGGCTGGTCTGATCTAGGAGCAGTAGACAGGATCAGGCTGATTCCCAGAGGATCAGCTGCTCACTGTTTGGCAGGGGGAGATTGCAGTGTGGTAGCCAGTGACTGACCAAACAGAACGGTCAAACAGAACGGTGAAACTGTGACACTGAATTTAGAACTATCCCATACCATTTTAAAATGCCTCAGTGCAAAACAAATAAAAAAGTAAATTAGTAAACCTAATGATATTTCTGCTATGACAGTTTTAAGGAAATTTTGATGTATCTCACAGTATTTTTTTAGATACATACTTTGTAGACACAGACAGAACAAGAGAATGGATAATATATGCTGCAAAAGCAGTTTGTATGCAGTCACCCATTATTAAGAATAACATGTCCTGGTGTGTGGGGGATATCTGTAAATAAAGGATTCCAAAACAAAAGTCACCAGTTTTATTCTCACATTTGCAAGCATCCATCAACAGAGTTTCAGGTTTAGAAACAAATTTCAATCTCCCTCATTTTTAAGTGGTGGGATCACTGTGCCAGAAGCAACTGTCGCTCTAAGCAGACAGTTAGCACCTGCATCTTTGGTCCTCAGTGATATGAAACAATATAGAGAGATGACAGGATCATTCCAATACAGGTGCATTAATATGTGAATGTGTGTTCGTTATTGTCCATGTAAATAATAACGTGTTTTTATGTAATCGGATGTGTTTTTTGGTTTTCCTTCTGGATGATAACAAAGTTAAGGTAATGTGTGAGCTATGTTGGTGGTGTTTAAATCACATTTGTTTCACAGTTTAATGGTTAAGTTTGGAGTTGTGATAAATCATCTTATCATATCATGATCCCATTTTATATTCATCTGTAAAATGAATAGGTAAAGGGACACTAATCTTAAAGTCGGTTGTTTTGATGGTGGCTCAAAGACATGTTGCTGTTGGTACTGTTACAATGCTCTGGTTTCTTCCAGCTCCCCACGCTGTTTCTCTAGGCTGAGGGAGAGCTGACGGTTATCTCCGGCAGGTGAGACATAAGTTTCTCATACAACACCACATCAAAATATCTGAGCTATCTCTTCAATTTGCAGTATTTGTCGAACAATGCGAACAATGCTTGTAAGCATATTTTATCACAAAGTGTCATTTATTTTCTAAGGAAGTCTCACTTATAGATGTCCATGGCAAAAGTTGTAGTTGTTTACAAATACATTAATAGACACTAACATCTGCTCACAACTAGGTTAAAGTCTGTTTAAAAACCGTTGTTACATCATGCTAATTATGGTTAACAGGTGAGCTATAGAAGTATTGCTATATTTTCACAGTCACAGACCAAACTTCTCTCATGAGACGAATGATGACTTGCATCCTCAGTGTAATTGTTCAGCTGTTCTAACTTTCGTTCTTCTCATAGTTTTATTTGAAAGATTGATTCTTACTTAGATCCCAGAACTCAATTACTTTTTTATATTGCTCCAATCTTCTTCTGTGCATTTTCAACATAGAACAATACTGTGAATTAAAGATGATCAAATTACATGAGGGAGGTACACTAGGTATGTTTGAGTGCCTCAGTTACTCCTGTCTGCTGCTGAAGTTACCTGAATGTGGCACAGTGTAAACTGGACAGATCTGACTTCAAATACAAGTACAAATACACAAGCCAAGTCATTACTGTTGAGCATTACAATGACTTTAGTGATGTAATTTGCCAAGTTTGGCTTCCGATCTGTGCTTGATGTTATGATCAATTAAAAAAAAAATCAAAGAGTGCAATCACAACAAAGAATGCATTCTTATGGGTGAACTGAATTTTTAATAGGAAACAGATAAAATTTATATTATTAAATTTATTTTTAAAAATTTGTTTATTTTTCCTGTCTTTATAAAATATAAAGAGAGGAAAAATAATTTCTGACCAACATCCCCTGGATCAATTCCTAAAAGGCCCGACAAGCTTTCTGAGAGGGACAAACTGTCCTTCTGTGGGTGCAGCTGAGCTATTTCTGCATGTAATGATAATTTGCTGTGTGTCCTACTGTATTTCATGTTGAAGGCAACAGTCATTGATCCACTTGAGTCTTGTGCCCCAAATCTGTGGAATGAATGGCCACTGGACATAAAGACTTTCAGCTCTTTCAGTAGCTTTAAGACCATATTAAACTCTGCAAAAAACCACTGAACTCTGTGATCTTTTTGTGCAGTTCCTTGGTTTAGCTTTAAATGTACATCTTTGTTTTCAATTTACCTGAATCTGACATAGTTTGTGTGAAATTTTGCATTATGAATCTGTTTCTTAGTGCTGTTAGGCACTGTTTTGATGTTTTAATTATCTGTCAAAAAATGTAAAAATGACTTGAGCTAACTCCTGTGCAATACATGAAATGAGATTTTTTAGATTTACTGTACGTGGTTGTTTACAAATAAAATAAAATAAAACAAGAAAAGACTGTCCAAAGCTAAGGTCTTTAAGATGCATGCACTGTAAAGTATGCCGTGTCAAACACAGTCAGGAACTCCAGTGGTATTGGAATAAGGTTTTATTTAGAACAACTTAGCTGTGGAGACTAATGTCATCAAGATTGGGTTGCAAACTAGAGATTAATTTAATTAGATAAGTATATCCAGATTTTAAATATAGCAGAGCTCTTTTCCACAATTAAAAGCTAATATCCATTAGTAATTCAATGTATTGATGCAAACCAATATTCAAGAGTTAAATTAATGTGCTGCTAGCTTGTTAAACCAAATAAAGCTAAATTTAAAAAAAAAAACATCTTCACTGACATGTTGGACAGTTTGTCCAGTCTTCCTGTTCAACATGCAAGCTGCATTAGGGGTAGGAATTTCTCAGTCCCCTGTGATTCAATTTGACTCTGGTTCTGATACCTTTGATACAATAATAAAAATCATAACGGATGCATAGACTCTGCTGCACTGTTAGCTCTGGGAAAAGTTATTATACAAGACGCTGGGTGGGCACAACATTTTTCAGGGTTAAACAGATTGAGTGCCAAGCTGTTTTCTTTACATCTGAGCTGGTCTAACTTGCTTAATGCTGCATTGTGTGTTGGTCCACTTATCCTGTTTTTATTGCTAAAAGATGTCCTGCTTTATTGACTCCATAGATCTGGTGTTCAGTTTAAGGAGTTTACAATACACTCAGCAGAATTTATTCAAGTTCAAAATTTACCAGTGCTGGTGCAATCCAGCAACAGATAACAGCATGTTAGCTCTTACACACAGTATATCACTGACATTGTACACAACTGCTCAACAAAGGGCTAATATTAAAAAGTTATTGTGGAGTTTTGTATATATACTCTGTGTTTTTGGCTCCTACATGAAATAACTGTTGTTTCATGAGTCACAGTGGCTGTTCTGTAGGCAGGTCATTAGCAAGTGTGGGTTCTCAGGAATGGGGCAGGTCAAGGAGGTTCATGTTTCTATTGAAGATTTTGGAAAATTCTTTGGAAAGCAGCTCGTGGAGACTAATACCATCATGAGTGTAAACCCAGTGTTCACCTGTCCAATCGTAGCGCTTTGGCCCACTGCAAAGAGAACAGAAATAAACTGTAATCTCTGATATCTCAGAAGTAGAAAAGCACGCCATTTTACATTTTTTCATAAAAATGTATTTTAATGCACTTCTCCCTCAGAGTTTTCCTCTTTTGTATTATTTTCACCACTGTTATCATTAAAATGTACATCTGTATGGACACAGAGCAGATATGGCTCTGTGTCCATAGAATAGAGCTGCTGCAGTGCAGAGAGCAAAAGACAAACAGCTGTAAGCAGACATTAGTGTTGTAGACACTACACTGAGAAACACCCCCTGGCTGACACTCACACTGACTAGCACATGAGGACCAACTGTAATGGCCAGATGAGTGTGTGTGGCACACTCATCTGGTTCCTCAACACAACTGAGCATGACCAAGGTGTGGTATGAACCTTGTCTCACCTGGTGGGAGAAGAAAGCCAGATCTGCTTGTTTGGTGTCTGTTTGTTGATGACATAGGTGCCATGATCCGAGCCTACCTTCACCGTCAACACACCACTCTGTACAGGACAGAACAAAAACACATGATGGAGAAGATGATATCTTGTAAGGGAAATATGAGGCAGATAAAAGAGTTAAGCGCAGCATAGAAAATAAAAGGGCAGAAATATTTAAATGGATATTGGGTGATTTATATTACAGGCCAATTATATACAACAGGTACTTTTACAGGCTTGCTTAAAACCACCCTGTCCCCATCTTGAATAAAGACCTACACATAGAGCTACTAAAAGCAATCAGTGAAGAAGTGCTTTCTCTAAGTTTTGTTCACCAACCAGTAGGCAGCAGTATTGAGCCAGAATGGTTGGAAGGTGCTTATCTCAACTCTTCAGTACTCTTCAGTTACAGGCAGGTGTTTAGAGACCCTTGTTATTGGCTATGCGAGGTTAAATAAAGAACAGGGCAAATGAATAATTACAAGACTTTCTTTAATTTACAAATACTACGCTTATAGAGGATTGTGCTTTATGCATCAGAGTCATGAAACAGGGAGAGCAGAGGCAGGCAAACCATAGTAGTTGGGCTGCAATTTAGTTTAGCATTTGCAAGCTACTGCCAATATTGACCTCAATAGCCTATTAAAAGCACAAAAATATAAACTGTTCTGGTCAAAACCCTTACAACTCCATTTTAATCTGGGTATGATTATATGTAAGTAAGTGACACATGCAGTTATTTGGTCATATATTTCAGTTTCTTTAAATTCATGTTAGATACATATCCAAGCATACTCTGCCTGCCATATACTGACATCGTACAGTACATTATCAGTATATGATCACTGAATATTTATGCCAGCACTTTCTGCACCCTACGATATTGCATATATGCATGTACAACATACTTTTTTTTTTTTACCTACCTGTATGTGCACAGCTCTATGTTTATGTTTCCCTGTCTCTGTTAAGCACTGCTGTCCCTGTTTTTAATTCTATGTCTACCTTTGTTATATAACATTAAGAGCCACTTAAAACCTTGTGTTTACAACATAATTGCCCCACAAAGCAGATTCTGATTCAAATTTACTGTATTTATCTGAGGCTTCACATGATGCACTGGTTTATGAATATAATTTCCTTTGCTCTTGTTTACCAAGTAACTGTGTTGAAAAATTTTAAATTTTTTTTAAAAAGCAAATATTTTTTCAGAATCATTTCAAAATGAATTTTTCAGTTTGGTTTTAATTGTCATGTTTGTTAGCCTTTGGGGATGCTGTTAGCCTTGCATAAGACTGGAATCAGCGGAATTTTTTTATGATGATGATCCTCTTGAAGACTGAGGTTTGCCCCTCAGGTTTGAAACAAAAAGCAAAAAGAAGTGAGGAGTCAAGAGTCTTGTCTTGATTATTCTGAAAACATTTCCTCTAGCACCTTTCTCGGACCTTCTGCAGTGTTAAGCACTGCTTCTGGCTCTTATTCAGTTAGCTAAGCCCACGTGTGTGTGTGTGTGTGTGTGAGTGTGTTGAGTATGGCCCCATGTGTCACTGCAGCCAGTTGAAAAAGGGGGTCAGCTGCCAAGATTGGAACACTGGCCAATCATTCAAGGGGAGAAGAGACAGCTGCTGTCTAACCAAAATGATAAAAACACACACACTAACACACACACAGCTCCTTTTTAATCACACTTTCATGGCTCACTGATAGGGTGAAAAAAAGATTTTACAGAAGGTAAGAAGGAGAGGGATGAAAAAAAGGAAGCAGACACACAAGGCAGTCTTTAAATGATCACCTGAATCTGTGGAGAGAATGTCCCAGAGGAAAACCAACTGTTCCAGGATAAACACAAGACAGACAGACAGGAGGATGTGGTAGCGTAATAAGAACAGTAGGAACTAGAAAGACTGCATTTTGTCGCCCAGGTATACACTCTTCTGACAAGCTGAATGAAAAGATTACCATTCTGTTTTAAACAATGTGAACCATGGAAAATCCTACGTCAATTTCACATAAAATTAAATGGACAGTGTGGTTAAACTGTTTCCTGTGCTAAGTATGATTACCTGTTTTTACAAACTATCACAAAATATTAACAAAGGCACATGTTACTGCAGACAGACACACCTGAGCCTTATTACATCAGCGATTGCATTTGCCAAATGTTTTTCCCACTCTCTATGAGGAAGATGCCAGATTCCCACTGGCAGAGGCCTTCAGCTGTGGAAAGGTTGCAGTTGTCTCCTGCTGAACGGCTGCTGCCTTTGCTCTTAAGGGATGGATCCATGTTTCTCCTCAGAGTGCCATGCATAGGACCGCCTCCACTTGGCCTGGTTACACTGATCTTCAGAGTCTGCTGTGTCAATGCTCCTATCCTTCAAGTAATGGGAAGTAATCCTTTCTCCTCACTGAGTGTGTCTTGAGTCATCTTGAATTAGCAGAGTGTGTACCTGAGTCCTGTTTTCTGTATGTAAGAGGCACCAGGTCTGGAGGGTAACAGTGGAGCAGTAGCAGTGGTGGCGTGTGTGTTGATAGGCAAGCATGATACTGTTAAAAGGAAAGTGATCACTTTAAAAATCAAATCCTCTTTGAATTTCCCGGTGCGAGGCAGATTGGTTGTTTATTATGCTGCTCTTCTCAAACAGCAGCAGACCGGTGGTGTGGAAGTGCTGGATTTCGTGAATCAGACAGCATCACATCGGGGCCTGCTGGAGCCCTCTCGACTGACGATCAGGGCACAAATGAAAACCCGGAGCTGTAATTAGCATCTGACTGGACTAGACTATCTGATACCAAGAATCTATGTAAAGTGCCTTACCTGGGATGGATTATTTGAACAATACCTTCATTCTCATTTATATTAAAGTAGTTCATAAACAAGACCAAGTGTATTTTTAAAGTGTTTCAAAAATACAGAGAAACAAATTTTTAGTATATAATTGTGTGCTTCTTACTGTGTTGGTGTGGTCAGGAATCTGAATCTTTGACAATTTGAAAGTTGAAGCTTAAAATCTGTTACATATGCTGTGTTCCTGACAGGATTCCCTTTTCACACAACACAGTGCAGAATGGCAGATGAAAATGAAGTACAACCTGAAGGTGCAGGGCAGGCATCACCAAATGGTGGTCCAGGTACTGACCAAGTGACAGTTCATTCATGACATGTGACTAGTTTGTGAAAGAGCGAAAAAGATCTTAAGATCCTAATCCTTCACCATTGTGCTGCTGGTCTTATCAACTTACTCTCGTCAAATTATATGTGAAATATCACTGTGTCTTCGACAACTCTGTTTTTTTTAATTATCTGTGTATATTGTGCTATGAAAGGAAGGAAGGGAATTATAAAATGTAAAGGGACTGCTTACACCTCTGTTTGCACTTTTTCTTAAAGAGGCACTAATTTATTTTATGGAGAAGAAATGTGGTCCTGTTTTCTTTTACTTAACATTAGGTCGCAAGCTAATCATGACAGCTATAGAACTATTTTTTTATGGTACAGACAACTATTTGTTTCAAGACTGCTACTTGAAAATTAAAAATAAATATTCTTGAAATTTAAAGAAAATCTATTGTGTTGATTTAATTGACAGAGGTAGGGGTAGGCAATTGGATGAAATTAAATTAGAGGGTTTTTAGACCCTTGCTGAAAGAAAATTTTAGTAACTGGATCTCTATCAATTTTAATTGAAGACCCCTGGTGTAGGGCCTAACATCAAAAGGGAATGGGTCCCAGGCTAGCAAATACTTCTGCAAGTCAACTAGTGATAAATGTAATGATGCTGTTTTGGTTTATGAGGGTCCCATGGATCCCAAAATTTAATTGTGACCAAAGTAAAATGAGTTTTTCAGAATGGAACAGGCAGGTCCAAGCAATGTTGAGGGCACAAAGCTTAAATGAGGAACAGAAAAAAAACAAAACAACAGTAAATATTACAGGCTGCCAATACTGTCAGTTGTTCACGTAGCACCCCAGCTATTAACAATGTAAAGTAATATGATGAATTAAAAAATCCAATATCATGGTTTCAATATTATGTAGGTAAAATTAGATTTTGCCTGACAAATGATTTGGGCGGTAGAGTGGCTAAATTTAAAAATCAGTTATGCTGCTGTGCAGCAATGGGTTGGAGCCAGGCATTTTGAGGAGGAAAAGAAAAAAGTGTAGAATGAAAAGGAAAAGTGGGAAGTAGAGCAAAACTTGCAGGACCAATAATTTTCAAAAACTTCCCAAGTTAAAAAAAACCCCAAAAAACTGAAATCCTGAGTTTCAGTCCCTAGCACTTAGGCAAGTATAGCATATTATTATGTCACCCAGAATTTAAACACGCAACCCCTGACTATAAGCAAATCATGATCCTGGATGATTGAATATCAATTAAGCACTGAGGGGTGGCTTCACATTGTGACTCTGACAGTCAGCAGGGCTGCACAAAGGCAAATATGAACTCATCTAAAAATTCAGTTTTAAAGTAAAAATTCTGAAAATTTGACAATATCAACTTCACAAAATAGAGATGCCTGTTATTTATTTTCACAAAGACTGACTGCTCCATGGTGACATACTCATGTTTAAAATACTCTGTTTTCTACTGAGTGCAATACATTACATGGGGATATGATTCAAAAATTTTACATTTACATTTATCATTTTAAAAACTTTTTAAGAAATTCTTTTTTTGAGAAGCAATTTTGAAATTTACTAAACTACATCTACCAGGACAAAAGAAAGAGAAAGCTGTTTAGAGTCCAGCTTAAGGTAAAACATCATTAGCTCGATTTTGATTTATCACAAAACTGTGTTGATTGCTTGCGAAGGACAGCCTCTGAATGCAGTGAAGCAAGTTTGCTGTAGACTGAGCAAAAAAGAACGTGTTAGATTTTATTGGTTTTACAGTTCTTGGATAAAAAAGGGTGATGGGCTTCGTATTTTCTACCAGCTCCAAGCATGTGAAATTTCCAGCTCAACAAGGGCTACATGATGGTGTAAATTGCAAATTTGTAGCACGTGCATATGATTTGTTGTGAATTCTAAAAGTTTTAAATTTTAGACAGTATTTGTGTGTGTGTGTGTGTGTGTGTGTGTGTGTGTGTGTGTTTGTCGATGATGCGTTTCCTCGGTTAAACGAACAGAGCATGACAGAGGATAAACAAAATGTCTGTGTAGCAGCCAGATATTGCTTTGCTTAGGGATTATTCTGTGTTCAATCAGTTAACCAAAGTTAACCACTTTTGTTATCGCTTTTGTTTGCTTTGATACACGTTCGCCAATAAGTGTACACATTCAACATCATATGGGCGCGTGTAAAGCCACTGTAGTATCTGATTGAGTTATTAAAAATCAAAACTCTGAAACTTCTTGGGATTTAGTGTGCTTCTCTGGAACAGCAGCAGCACACACAGGACCTATTCTCTGCCTCACAAGTGACATTTTTAAGGTACTGGGAAGCCACAACACTCTGTGTGGGCATCGTCTGAGAGATTATGTTGATAAGGAAGCTCCACCATGAGGACTATCAGCCTACAAGGCCAGCTGAGGAAGTTTGGCACCCGAGTGGACCTTTGTGCCAAGTTTGGTTTATTTTCATGCATAGGAAGGCAGATTTTCAAGAAAGTAGGAGAAGAAGATGGGGAAGAAGAAGAAGATGAAGATAGAGAGGAGAAGAAGGAGAGCACTGACAAAAACAAAAAGAACCGACAACCAGCCTGCCCAGCTCCTAATTACTTAGTCTTATACCTCCTGATATAGTTTCACAATGTACTGCAAAATATCTTCTACACTTCTCATAATAACACCAAAATGTTTTGCTTTGCACTATTTCTTTAGCCAGGCAAGTGTTTCCTATACATGCACCCTTACTCGCTGGTGATACTTGACAGATATTCTACAACATATAGCATATCTGTCAAAGGGCTTTTTTCCATACTGTGATCTCATCTTGTGCACCTGCATTACAAACATTACTTGTTTATCACCTGAATAAAAAAAAAGTGTGCCTGCAATAGTACCATCATTAAAAAAAGTCAACCAGGACAATCTACTCAAATGACCAGGCAACCAGAAAAGAGTCCAGTGTGTTGTACAATAGCCTTTACACACACTGGTTTCAGTACAATAGATAAGATCTGAGCAACCAAAATATAGCTTTGCCTGATGCAATCTAATTTTAACAGTCACTATCTGGTTAATAGTTTTCTGGCAAAGTTTCTTTGCCATTCTTACTGGATACATATAGTACTTGCAAACTCTGTTGTTGGCTTTGTCCAGGAGAGGCACAATGGTACTTCTGAGCAATGGAATTAGTAAAAAAAAATGTTACCATTTATAAACTACAAATTAAGCCAAGTTATAAAAAGTTACTGAAGCTACTTTGACCTCTAAATGACCTCCTGCTTCCTGATGTGCTGTGACTGACCCTCTGTACTGAAAATGTATCCTCCTCTCTGATCAGTCTGGGTGGGTCTCTTGCTGTTTTTGTTTAACTCCAGTATTTACAGTTTTAAAGTTTCCTGCCTAATAAACTGTCTTCCAACAACAACAATAGGCTCAAAGTATGTCAGTTGTACCGGGCAAGCAATCAATGACTCAACAAGGCACAGCAGCCAACCAACAGGCCATATCTGAAGCAAAATCATGGAACACAGAGGGGTAATTGGTTATGTAGGGCCCCCATCTACAGCCTCTGTAGTAGTCTCTTTCTGGAATAATAACAGCATGGACTGGGGGAATATTCCTGCATCCCACTTCTCTCTGGCTTTTGAATGTTTTCCACTGCAACAGTGACTTGTGGATTGGTTTTGATCAGTTTCTAGAAATCCATTACCAACACTGTCAACACAAACCATGCCATGCCATGATTAGTAATGTACAGTGTAGATGCTCCTTACAGACTAATGAGGAAGTGCTTCATTTTTCATAACAAGACTTACTAGAGTAGACTTGTACTATGTCAGATCTATCTGTTGGATATCTTCCATCCATTTTCATCCAAAAAGGAAACTAGGGTTTAATAGTAGGGTTGGGATAAGTTTGGTTACAGACCAGGTAACTGCAGTGTATGAGAACACATCACCTGATTACCCACATGACCTGGTTTCTGTGAGCACACAAGAAAATATAAGCTTTCTGATGTACAATAAACTTAAAAAACTACCCTGAATGATCACATCATATTGTATTTTCAGGGTTAGGCTGGAAAATAATACTAAGTAAGGGAATACTCATAACTAGGTATTTTTAGGCTTAATGGTGATACATTATATATATCTCAGTATATTCTAGTATGAAATGGGCCAACTGGTTCAGTAATAGGCTGCTGGTGAAATGTCACAAGCACTTTTATTAACTCACATACACAGACAGTGACCAGCGGTTAAGAGCATAGCCAACAACAAAGTAAATGAAATTTTAAGATTTTACCGAAGCCAGCAATGATAACAAAAGGGAAACATTATGATCCGTTTATAAATGCTTGTTAAATTCTCTTAATCACGCCTGGTCTGTTTTGCAAAGACACATGGAGTTTGTTGTGTTCGTAAAGTGCTGTGATTTAAATTTTTTACTTCCACTATTTTTCTATAGTTATATTTCCCATTTACAATGTGTAAAAAAATAAGAACCTCAGTTCGGAGCCTGTTACCTTCCTCTCAAGTGAACTGCACAAACAACAAGTCAACCTGTTAATATCATGTAAAAATACCATGCACTACAGAAATAGACCAAGACTTACAGAGAAGACAACATCGTAGTCTGCTCCAGTGAAAGCTTCATCCGTAAGGTCTTCAAAATAATCAGCCAGAGCATCCAAAGTCTCATCTGCCAGCTTCTCATACTCTGCTTCTGACAGATCACTTTCACAGAGTGACAAAGAGTTACACTGTAGATCAAACATTTAACAGTGGCTATTGATGTTTAGAGGATACATAAACTGTGGCCCACCTTTTTTGCACAGGGACGGACTTCTCCTGACTTAGTGGTGTCAGATGGAAGTTTTTCCTCCATCTGTCACCATTACCTCTGCTCTCTGTCCACTAACAGAAAAACTGAGGTCAGATACTACATAATCACAACAGTGTAAAATGTTTAAATTATCATGGAATTTCTTTATTTTTTATTTAATTTTTCATTATTTATTTCAGGGAACTTCGAGGGCTTCTTCCACAGAAAATAGCAGCACACAATCAACGACTTTTCGATCTAATCGTCATTTTTAAAAAAAAACACGCAGTAAAAGGAATTGGTATGTGATTGTTCCACTTTTCGTAATGCAGTTCAGTTGTAAACAGTTCATTCTGCGGGAGTTAGAGGAATCCTCCATTAGTCCGTAAAAACGAGCAACAAATGTGTCGTACGCGTTAGCATCACTGTCAGTGAGAAAGAAATCCTCAAACTGTGAGGTTTTTGTATGGAGTCTGACAGAAGAACTTACTTTGTTCGGAAGTTGGCAGGTGGGATGCAGCATCTGTTTAGTAAACGGAATGCCTGTGACGTGAGACAAGCCCCTGACCTGTAAAATTAAAAAATAATACGCGTGTTAAATAAATGCTAACAGACTTTATTCACTATATGATGTAACAGCTAAATAGCGTTACATACCCGTCTGCTAACGTTGACTACATAACATGACAAAACATGTGCGTATCGTGAGCACGTTACCTGGTTAGAGAGGTTCCTGAGCCTCTGCGCTGTCACCATGTTGAGCTGCTTGTTTGTAAGGTGACATAGCTGCGCAAAAACATGTGTTTTAATGAGAGACAGCATGGTCGACCAGCAGACTGTTTATGTTCCTTCAAAGTTGACCAGTGCCGTCCATGGATCGTTCTGAGTCTTCTTCTGCCCCAGAGTAAACATTAAATACTCATACTGCCACCCACTGGATTGGAGCATGTCTGTGCTGACTAGGTAACGCTCTCTCGTAAGCAGAAACCAATGTAAATGGCTCCAACAGGAGCTCGTCTAAACTCCGGTAAAATTGGAAAGGTACTGACAGATTGTGAACCACAGCATAGTCATTGATTGGATGTGTTAATTAGAACTCGAAGAATACATTCAATATTTCTACAGCCACCTACTGGAGAGATTGGGGCATGTCGCTGCTGATAAAGTGAAGCTCTCTCATAGGCAGAAAGCTATTTAAACGTCTCCAATGGGAACTCGTCTAGACTTTGGTAAAATTCTTAAGATATTAACTGATTGTGAACTATAGTGGTTTGCAGATCAACTAATTGAATGGGTTAATTTGACCTTGATGAATACATTGTAGCCTACTTGCGAAACGCATCTGTTTATAGGATTAATTCAGCTACTGTCGAGTGATGTCCTTGTCCTTTAACATATTCAAAACTTAATAGATTTGTATTATTTTTAATATGTCTTGTAATCTCACTCCCCGCAGAGTGCTTTTTTCAAGCCCAATGATTGGGAAACTTCTCTTTTTCATCCTTTCTCTTATATCTTTCTTATGTTGCATATTTTAATTCGTTTATATGGAAATACATAAGCAAAAGAGAAATAAAAGATTCAAACTTCCAGAATCAATAACTCATATGCGAAACGCTGTTTAAGAGCAAACGACACCACTTTCCAATAGTCGTAACAAAGACAACGAGCTACGACCTTTTTTTCTCAAAATGAACCGTCCTCCGTGCTGTACGAATTACATTTCTCTCTATGACCAGCCGGTTGCGGTTGCGACCAGGCTGCCACACATACTCAGTAGCGTCTGTCTGTAGTCTGCGAGACGGTACAAGTTCCACCCACCCATACGTCACTATTGCACATTCCGCCTACACATATATTATTATTGCAAGTCCCGCCCACTACACTATCTCGAAAGGCGGACTCAGCCCTCATACCTGTAAAATTCTGTTAGTATGGTATTTTTTGTTATAGTTGAACTACTATAACAAAAATGAGTTTTTTATCGGTCTACTTTTTACAAGATTTTCCTGCACGCCTGCACGCACTCCTAATCTCTCCGTCCTCTTTCTCTTCATAATCTTCTCTCCCTCATTACCTCTCACTCACTACTTGGTTGTGCTGTCAAAAATATTCTCACTGAGACTCAGTCACCTTATAGTTTGTCCGTCAAAGCAACTTTTAACAGTAATAGAAACTGTATCTCTAGGAGAGCTTTTGTTGTCACAACATGACTCTATTAAGCTACTCATCATTTCTTACTTAGTAAACTTTCTTATCCTTAAATACATGAAGTACTATACGAATTAAATATTGAATGCTGTTGCATAAGATAATTTAATTGTTAAAACAGAGATCAGTAATGTATCTGCTGACCTCTGTTGATTTAGTCTACATCTAAACTTAAGACCAGTTCACACCCCACATTATTCATGAATGTGCTGTGCAGCGTCCTACCAGGGGGTTGGCCAATCAGTTGACTCACAACTCGTGAGATGTGTTTAGCTTCCTCTGATTGGCTGCCAGCTTCTCTGGTGAGGGCCATGCCACTGAGAGATCAGTGGAGGATTTCTGACTGAGACCTCTGCCTAGGATATCTATTAGACAGAATGTAGGAAAAAGGAGAGAAAGCTAAAGCTGGATAATCTAATTTAGAGGTGAAACTTTCACTAACCTACCAGAATATTCATTGATTAGATTGATCTTTGCTAAGGCTAAGTGTTCCTGGGTGACTGGAGATCTCACAGCAGTGCACCTGCTTGGTGGTATTGATTCTAAAGGTCATAAAATTCCTTTGTATGTTTTATTTGGTTTACTACAAATAACATTTCCGTTTCATTTCTGCTGACCTTTTCAAATTTTCTGAATACATTTCACTCTGCCACTTTTAGGCAGCCATTGGTTTTTATTAGTTTCAGGACAAAAGTATGCACTAACAGATTTTGAGCCGTGCCAGACAATGATCTTTTAAATTGAACAAATGTAAATTATTATTTAATGTTACTATCTGAACTATCTGCACTATGCCACTATTCCCTCTGTGAATTCTTCATTGAACTCATGTGGCTATTTCCTGTTTTATTTTGTCTTACCTAATGAATCTTTTTTTTTTTTTTTTTTAACTGTATTTCCTATCTTGGTGTTTTTTCCTGGCAGTAATCTTTGTGACCTGTTGCTATATCAGTTAATTAGTTATCAGTGTATTTTTAGCCTGGTCTTACCTTCTTCCACTTTCCATAACGTTTAGTGGGTTTGTATGTGCTTTTTTGCCTGATCATTGCATTCTGAATGTTTGCTTTCTCTATTTAGATTAGTTTGTCTTTGTAAGAGGCTGCACTATGGCTTTGACTCACCAGTGGGATGTATATAATGTTTCACCCTGAAAATAAGAGGGTATTTTAATTTTAATCATTTTTGGTCCATATTGCTGAGTGTAAAGCTTTTTTTTCCCTTGAATTGTGTTTCCAGGAGGACATGATAGATTTTGACTACTATGAAACCTGTACCAAACTTGACATTTTTATTAAGAGTCAATGGAGACATTAACGTGCCAATGTTTAAGTCATAGCACCACAGCAAGCAAGCCTTGTGGGACATAATTTTACTTTAATTGTTTTTTCTTGATAAAAACACGATATTCTGAATGATAATCCACAAATAGTTGTTTTTCAAGTAGTTGCTTTTCTTTCCTAACACTATGTAGAGAAAGTGACACTCAACACCTTTATGTTGTGTCCAAAACACATGAATATTCAGAGCTATCTTGTGTCCAGTAACAAGGTCAAAGCTGCCATGCACTCCATTGGGAGCATGACTGCAAAAGTTTATTCAGCGCCTCTTGCAACTTTAGTTTTAAGCTTCTCTGTCATTAATTTATGACCATAATATTGGAGGCTATTCAATATCAGAAGCTTCGTAGATAAGATGCAAACTAATCTGTGGAATAGCTAGAACCCTAGCTCATAAGCATTGAGGTAACTGGTGCACTGACTGTCTAATTATTGTAAATTAAATAAACAGCTCAATTTGTCATTGTAAAGACCTTGGTATTTATTACAAAATATATCCAAAATATCTGCCACCCACTGGAACAACAGGAACACTCACTATGACTGAATCCATTTTACCCACACCACATCTGCAATACAGTTTTAATCATCTGTTGTCAACACAGTCAACACAGTTTAAATTGCAGACTGATATTGAAAAATATGTCACTGCATCAGCACACAGTGACAACATATCTTTTTTCTGCACATAAAAGCAGACGTTATGTGATGGAATAAAGTTCCTGACACACAAAAATTTCAAGTCTCTACAAGTTTGTTTTCACACAGTCCACAAACATACTGTAAAGGGTTACTGGAAAACACTCTTCTCAGTTATCTCTTTTTGGTAAGGACATGCAGTGCAGAGGTTATCTGGGCCATTGATTTTAAATATGTCAATTACTGCATAACCTAGAGATGAACATGCTTAAGTTGTATTGCATAGTTGGCAGTTCAGGCACTTGAAGCCTTTTTGGTTGTTCTACCTCCTTTGTTTGAGGACCCAATCAGGTTTTTTCCTCACCTGGTCTGTGAGCACAAGTGTTCATAACAGCCTTTAAGAGAGACTTGCAGTCTTAGTTCTAAACTGCTTGTTGGATCCAGATAATCATTATCTTATACTTTTACTTATTCATTCTTTAAATCAGTCATGGTTAACCTTTTTGTCTACTTTAAGTGGAAGCAGTACTTGAGTCTGCTTTGCTTGCTGTATTGTGTGTGTGCATCTTCAGACTTTGAAGACTCTGTGCGACACTGTAAGTGAGTGTGTGTTGTTGGCTTCACAAACGACTTGGATGAAGAAATCAAATGATGCCAAATCTGCAGTTCCCATGCACAGCCATTCAAATTCAGCAATCACAACATTCACCATTCGAGTTTTATCACTTGTTATTGTGTGCACAGTGCTCCACATGGCAACAAGACAGCAGAAATGTTTCATTTGAACTTAAACTTTCAGTTTTCCAAAACACTGACATTATTCTTAAAAGTGGAAATTAAAGGTGTCAGCATTTCACTGCTCTTAGTTGGCTCCACATACACACATGGAGAAAAAGTATAGTCCGATTAGCTTGTTTGGATCCTTTTCATAATCAGCATATGGTCAGAGATTGGTCTGAAGACAATCCTGTGTCTCTTTGATAGTACTTGGAAGACTTCTGAGGCCTGTTTTCATGAACAGAATGATTATTCCCTTTGAAATTGTCCATCTTTCCCTGGGATCACTGCTCCTTCCAGGGACTCAGGCTCATTGAGGAAAACTGTGCTTCATTAAGGATCTCAGGAGGCTTTCTTGGTGCATGTTCCTGGAGTCTCCTGTAGGTTCACCTTAGATCTGCCAACAAAACAGTTAAAATAATTTCCGTCATGCTTTTCATGTCAAATTCATAATGGTTACAGATTTTTTAAAAAAAAAAAGTATCTATGGAAAATTAGCTAAAGCTTTAGATGGTTCCTGTTAGAACAAAAAGACGTGCAAGTAAGTATTCTTGGTCAAATAAGTCAATGAAAGCAGTCTTCATTGGTTTGGCTTAAAGCATTTGCAAAGCCAAGAACTTAGCTGTACAAGGCTTTAAAAGGTGGTTCACCCACATGAGTGTGTATGCTGCCTGAGCAGGTTGCCAACTAACAGGATCTCATCCTTAGACCATGAGGACTGAGTCTTTCCACTTTAAATAAAAGCACCTCAATTCAAAGTAATTTAATGTGTATTTTTTATGTACTGTTGTCCAATAATGTCTGCCTAAAAGCTATCCATTGAGTATATAAGTTACAAGTAAGCTGCTAGCTATGCTAACTTACTGTGCTAACGTTTATGCCACACACCAAACAGAGGCAAAGGTAATGTTAAAAATTAACTTTCAAAGTTTATGTCTGGGCCTTTCTTTGAAGTTTCACCCCTTTTTAATTGAACACAAATGTTCTCAACTAAGAGATTAAAAATCTGTTTAGTTGTTACTTCAAAGAACTAATGGAAACAGTGACAAGGACTCCACTCATTTTGAGAAGTTTGCAACATTTACAGAACTCACCTTACACAAAGTTTAATGCAAAAACATTTATTGACTCTTTTGTCTTCCTGCATAAGTTGTAACTCTTCGACTTTCACGTAGACCAGAGAATTAGTTACAGAGAAAATGATTTATGTATGTCCGTGAGTTGAAGTTTCTTCTTCCTACCTGTTGTGTGTCATGTGACTCTTGACCAGGTGGCCAGCAGCCAGTGCAGCCATCAGTGAGAGCTCTCCAGCCAGCACAGTGGCACATACAACCCTAGCTAGCTGTCGGGCATTCTCTCCCGGACAGTCCTGACAGGCTCCCTGCACACCCAGCATCTGTACATGAACACACAAACACTCACATACTTAAACAACCTCCAGACTGAGCATGAATCCAGAATAATGCAGACAAAACTGATGAATCATTTTTTCTGTTTTTGGAGTTGTAACATCTACCTTTACATTGATGTGAGTGTGCGTGTGCATGTGCGTGTGTGTGTACCTGAAGACAGGCTTGCTGGGGGGGCAAATTGGTACCTCCTCCTACAGTTCCCAGCTCTATAGATGGCATCGTGCAGCTGATGTATAGGTCCTCCCCTGTTGGTCCTGATTTCTCCATCAGGGTGATGCAGTTACTGCTGCCCACTGACTGGGCTGGATCCTGAACGAAACACACAGCCAAATACATTAACACATGAAGCAAGAGAATGCATCGAAATAAATGGATGCACAACAGATCTTTAGAATAACTCTACCTGTCCACAGGCTATGTAGATGGCAGCAACCAGGTTGGCTGCATGTGCATTGAATCCTCCAATACTACCAGCCATGGCTGACCCCACCAGGTTTTTACTGATGTTTACCTCCAACAGTGCTTCTGTTGTTGTTTTCAAAACCTGCAACACAGATACCAGGGATGAACATGAGTTTTCTCATAAAGTAGATGAGATAGGATAAATCTAATGAATAGATAACAACTAACTTGACATGCCAGAAGGAATGTTTTACATATCCATAGGATATGTTTTACATGTCCATCTGGAAGCCCATAGACAGCGTTTGCAAAGGGCAGGTTGTTTTCAAAAAAAAAAAAAGTTCAATGCATTACTCAAACATTACTGAAGCCAGTTGGGAGAAGAACAAAAACATCTTTTCCATCAAGACAAGCCTTCAGTGCTGTTTTTTTTCCTTCTTTTAATGAGAAAATGTTGTCCAGTTCTGGTAAAACCTCCATTATTGCAGCATCGACACTAATCTCTTTGGTATTGTCATTGTTTACAAGCTTGCAGTTGTTTCTCACTTTTCTTAAAACTAAAGCATGTAGCTACCACCTCTTTTTCTGCAAAGGACATTTATTGGTTCAGTCATATTCTGACCAGACACACACATATCTGGTTGGAACTTTTTAAGATGGACCTGCAAGATTCCTGATTGTGTTTTTGAATGTTGCTTTATACCTTGTGTATAAAGCACAGCAAAATGTATATTGTGCTATTCAAAGATAGGGTATAATTTAAACCCACCTGCTGAGTCTTGGTACCTCTGTTTTCTGTCCCATTTGTTGGAAATTGCATTACTTTCAACAATGCAAGCTAACAACAGCATCTACAAGAGCTAACTGAGTATGTGTAGAAGACATGCATGTTTCCTTTACACTAAATTTTAGTTGATGGACTCAAGGTCAGTGCTTTTAAGGATTAAACTGCTGATTCATGACAAGTGTTTAAAATTTGAACTAAGTGCTGGTAAGTTGCACTTAGTCCTAGCTATTCCTACCTCTCTGACCACTTTAGCAGGGATGGTGGCCTCACAGACAGCAGACTTGCCCCTGCCTTCGATCCAGTTGATGGCAGCTGGTTTTTTGTCTGTGCAGTAGTTCCCACTGACAGCCACCACCTGCAGCTCTGGAAAGTGCTGTTGCAGTCTGTTTAAGGCCTGCTCTGTACCCTGTGGAAAACATGTGTTAATTATCATTCATGAGATACACTGGCCTCACTTGTCTTACACTTTTTTGTTGTTAAAAAATGTGATCATGTGCAACACAATACCCACCATTAAACCTGCATATTATGCTACTGTAATGCATTTTACACAACTGTAACACCCATTAATAAATCCTAGCTATGAGACCCCATGCAGATCAATTTCATATTTAAATAACATAAAATAAATATCTGAGTTATTTTTAGGAACACATATATAATCTAATACAGTTACCTTTGAGATCATATTCATCCCCATTGCATCTCCAGTCTTGGAATGGAATCGGATGTATAGATTCCTCCCAGCCAGACCAACCAGCAGCTTTTGGAGCCGGGCAAACCTGCCAAAAGCAAGCAGTCTCTTTTAAAAAACGACAGCAAAAACAAAAAATACATCTAGACATACAACAGATGCTAACACCATACTTTAAATTTCAGTCCTGTCAGGTTTCCTGTTTTACCTGCTGGTGTTGTCAAAAGCCTCTTTGATGTCCTGAAAACCATGGGCGCTCTCCAGCCAGGCCTTGACCTCTGCAGCATGGCAGGCAGAGGGCAGCCTCACCACAGGTCCTCGAGTCATGCTGTCAGCAAGGATACAACTGCTAGCTCCACCTCCCAGCTACAGGGCACCAGACACAAATCAGATACAGTGCTTGTTATTATTATACTACATATTACTATATATTAAATTCTGAAAAAAGGGTACTGCTTTTTATTATATATTATAATCAATCACTTGACATAGCCTTAATAGGTCGAACTCCCTGAGTAATGTAGTCTCTTAATCAATAAGACCCTTGAAAAAAGGACATGCCATGTTTAACAAACAAGTAACATTACGTTGCCCGTAAAAGAGGGAGGAGACAGAGAGAAACTCAAGGTTAGTTACCATAGTAACTGACTTTGTGAGACAGGCCCCTGGTCTGTTATAACCCTAAGCCTAACAGCAGGTTTGTCTGTGTCTCAAATCTCCCAAATCTAATGCTTTGGTGATTCAACTCAATTCTTGAGCAGCTAGTGTTTTGTGATGTATTACACTTAACATCAAATCTGCACTGATTTTTGTCTGAGTTGGATTATTGTTGCTTAGCATTGCAGTTAAAGTCCGGATTACAAAGTACACAAATCTGCTTTACTGCAGAACAGTAGTTATAGCGACTATTATTGTGACAAAAGAAAAATGTGAAAAAAAAATTAACTTCTCCTGCAATGCAGGACCGTATAGAAACAATGTACAAGTCAGCTTAAAACAGCCTGAGCACATTTTGACATAAATATCAAAGCAACTAACAAACCATCTATACATTAAATTGGTGACTAACAGACCGACCATTTTACGCTTTAATATTTTAGTATTAAGAGCATGTAGCATTATACTCATAAACCAATAAAAAAACATTAGTAAAGACAACCAGAGGCAGTGTGTCAACGGAAGATAGAGGACTGCAGCTAATTTGAAGGCAGTGGCCTCTTTCTACTCATATGTGTTTCAATGATTTTGTCTTCTGTGGCTCTGGTCCCTATCAGCATCCTGAGTGTATTTGAAAAACAGCTGCTAGCACTCACAGCGATAGCTCGACAACCCCGGTTAGTACTGGCAACCAAGCAGCCCTCTGTGGTTGCCATGGGAACCTGGAATTGTTTCCCATCCAGGAGCAGTGGTCCAGCAACGCCCACAGGAACGGGCATGTAACCAATCACATTCTCACAGCAGGTGCCCATAACCTAGAAAAATGTTGACAGTTATAATACAGGAATCAGCATTTTACAAGAAAGACAGTTAGAAAGCTGTTAGTCTTGTTTGTTTGTGTGTGTCTTTACCTTAGAGTAATCATAGTCTGTATATGGCAGAGAGGAGAGTGCAGAAGGAGAGGGAAGCTTTGCAGATATCATCTGTCTTCGTATAGCTACTCCTCTCTCTGGTCTCTCCATCATGGCCTCTAGTTTGTATGCAGGGATATGTTTGGAGTTGACTAGCAGCAGCACCTCAGCATCACTGAGGAAATGAGCCCCGAGCTGCAAGACACAAAGGTATTTCTTACTAGAACACACAGGAGGTTGTTATTTGCACTATATGTATCTCTCTCTCTCTCTCTCTCTCTCTCTCTCTCTCTCTATCTATCTATCTATCTATCTATCTATCTATCTATCTATCTATCT
>JAPZDV010000022.1:6390130-6403384 GCA_029814665.1 Acanthurus lineatus
AATATAATATAATAACAATAATTTACGACAATTACTTTGTTTTACATACATGTGGTTTTTAAATTCAGTTAATATCTATTGTGGATGTTTTGAAAACATTCACAATTATGACCAAAATGATAATTGCAGTTATTTTAATCAATGTTGAAATTAAAATTGTTCATCACAACAAAATATAGGTTTTAGGGATGAAATACTTTTCTTGCACTTTCACAAAAAAATAAACAGAGCACTGCTCTACTCACATATTGTTTCACTCTGCTGCCAATTTACACATTTTTGCATCAAAATCAAACTGGTCTTTACTAACAGCAAATGTCCAAAAAGTAATATATAAACATTTTTTTCCATGACTTTAGAATCATGTTGAGTAAGACTTGAGTGCAAGAGATACGAGTTATAGCCTAACTGAAATTTATATTAAAAAAAATAATACAACTATAAGATCTGGATAAAACTAAAAAGTTCTGAACCCAATATCCTGTATCAGTTCTTTCTATGTTTTGGTCTTACCTACTTCTTTTCACCATCTCAGTAGTGCAATTTATTACTAGTTTTAATTAAAAGTAATAAGTTTCTTGCTTTAAAATTTGTGGTTGCTAAGTATTGCTGTGATGCTGCCTTTCTTTGACTGTTGATACAATCAATACTTTATATATATATATATTTTTAAGACACAATTTAAAGTTGCAACTATTACTGTGCCAGCACATTACTTATCTTAACAACACCAGTATTGTTTGATTCTCTTTGCAGGAATATGTCCTCTTTCCTTCGGCGATGTATATTGAAAAATCAACTTGTCTCCATAGCTTCATGTCAGAGGACTTTGATGGAGAGCTTGCAGAAGCAAATGCATTTAGTAGAGGTGTATGTTACCACAATGGCCAAACTTTTCACAAAGTCCCCCAGCCATCCAAGAAGTACTGTAGTGAGACAGCCACTAGGTCACTTCACTGCTCCATCTTTCACACTGAATCCCTCCAAAGCTAGGGAAACACACAGTTGTGATCAAGACAAAGAAAGTCATAGGCCAGTTATACGGGGTGGTCTGCTAAAATCAGCACCTCCAAACAGTGCAAAGGACCTTATAGTACAAAGACATCCAGCATTACTACTATGTCAGGGCAAGATGACTCAGACACTCTCTGATGTGCTGAATAAGAAAGCAAACGACTGTCAGAGTATTCCACAGCTTGGAAATAGTTTACAGCACACTAACTTTCAGATTAAAGGAAAAAGTGGACTACTACTGACAAGAGCCGAAGACGACAGTAGACAACTCACTAAGCTCATTCAGAGGGGAGTCCTGCCTTCTGGAAGTAGTCTACAGCTGTTGATGAAGGTCAGGCAAAAAGTTTCCTATAAATTCTATTTTATCCCTGTCTAACAGCTTGTCTTTAGAGTTGTGCTACATGGCTCAGAGAACTGATTTGACATGCTCTTTTTGGTGATGCAGGTGAAAGTTAGAAGAACCTTGAATCCATGTAGTCTTTCTTGATTTAGGTGATCTGCAGTGTGATGAAAGCACTTCAACTTATGAAACCCTTCTAGTCTGGGGCTGCTTTTTTGCCTCTGCCTTTTCATTTCATGAGTACACTGAGGTTTTGAGGCAGAAATTACCAGCCAGGGCTAACTGAACAGTAAAACAGACTTGAAATACACCAGACACACCACTAACCAAGAGGTATACGTTATGTTGTTCTGTTATTGTTATGTATTTCGTTTGTGACTTAAGACTCCTCTTCTGCTTGTAACGGGAAAGCTAAGTCTTACCAGAGAAAGGTGACAATAGAGCCAGGATCACCAGTCAGTTTGAGTGAGGCGACCAACCCAAAGAGATAGGGCTAAGGACAAGTCATGAAATTAATAGTTGGCTATTAGACAAGTTCTACAAACTCTTTTCCTAGCCCAGGGCAAACTCTGAAATAATGAACATTACCATGTAAGGGTTGTTTGAAAAATACAATATCTTGATGCTTACTTCAATTTTGCCTCTTTTCAGTCTGGTTACTGTCTGACTTGTTTGCCTCTGATTTCTCTTTTTACCAGAAGCTGTGTGCACACCTATGTACACAAACACACTAACACACACGCATGCAGAGTCTCTTTTCTTTTGTTTCTTTTGTGATATACTACTTTGCTTAAACCACTGAATGCTACCTCCGGCCAACCAAGCGTAATACAACACAAAACAGTCTGAATTTGCATGCTACATGTACAGATGGATGACAGTTTTGGGGGAGTTCAAATTTCCCTCTATGATACATTGTAGGGGTTGTGTCTCCCAGTCCCCCACCAATTATGTGTATGGAGAAATGACAAGAAGTCCACCTCATCATTTAGTCCTGCAGACCCTGTGGCATTTAGTGTCATAATTCATCTTTTATTCCATTTTGTTTTTTTAGCCTAACGAGAACTCTGCATGGTTGGTGGTTAAAACTCCAAGGGCAACTGATATCAAAGAAGAGGGTCTTCTTGTTCTGATCAATTAAAATAAATGAACAGTATAATTTTGGAGCAAACAGCAGTTTTTTGCTCCAAAAGTCTATCTTGAAATCTCCATTTTTAAGGGCATTCAAAGCAGTTTACTAGAAAGGAAGTGTTATATTGGGAAAGTGATTATTATTTTGTGTGTCTTATGGGCAAACACATCCTCATTTATTTGTTGTCGGTACCACTATAATTTAAATAACTAAAGAACTCGAGATGACAGCCTCTTTGTTTAACCCCTTTGCAGGGTTATCAACACCATGCTTATGTTTTGGATGATGGCTCAATAAAGGACAGTAAAGGCAAGTTGCACCTGGCTCCAGAATGCTGGCTGGAGTCTATCCTTGGTCACAACATCCCAGTCAACTCAGCATACGCATGGGACAAGGTTAGACCCCAGGCTGCTTTTATACTTTCGCAACAATGAAAAATAAAGAATGACTGCAAAACAGAAACACTCACATTTGTTGGCTTACTAAGATTGTAACTGGCATAAACAGCCTAAGACCATATTCAGACCAACAGCACAGCATGAACAGAAGTTGTGTTGGCCTTTTTTGTTTTTCCTCATGACAGACAGAGTTGTAGCATTTCTATTATAATCTATTGTTGAAAATCATTTTAGTTTTACATGTTCTAATGATATTTATAGATAGCTTACCTGATGACATTTAATCTTCATTACAACTTGATTGCAATAACAGTAATACTTGTTGTATTTCTTTAAACAGTTACTTTTCAAATTTAATGTGGACTCCTCTTTATATTGAGATAAATTGGATCTTTGCACAGCATTATTTAAAAAGAAAACATATATGTGGTGTACAAGTTACTCTTCCTATTTTCTTCCTCCAGACAATGGTGAAGAAAGCCAGGAGGAAATTTGAGAAGCTTAGATTAAGCAATAATGACTAGTGTTTAAACAATGAAAAAATCAGAAAACACTATTCACTACAAGGTTTTCATATGAACAGTTGCTGTAAATCAATTTTCATTTAAAATACTGTTTTGTACACACAAATCATTAAAGTGATCTGTTCAAATAAAATGTACAAGGGCTGTATGCATCAAACAAATGAATTGCCAGTCTCTTTTTTCCATTTGCACAACACTTAAGGTTCAACAAGGTAATTATTATTGAAAAGTATAATTGACAACACTAGATGGATCCAAGTTAACCAAAACACACTGCCCCCCTATGTCTCTCTCTCCTTCCCACTCCTTTTCTCCTCCCCTCTCCCTTCCTTCTTTGTCTCTCCATTCCTTCTCTCTATCTCTTTTTCTCCCTCTCTCCCCTCCTTCAAACTCTCTTTTTCTCTCCCTGTGTCTATTTCTCTCTCTGGCTAACTCTTGACTGTTATCAGACTGCTATCCACCATAGAAGAAACTGTTATGTCTGTCCGATGTGCTACTCAACCTTAAGGAACCTCAAGGACTCTCAATTCATTTTCCTAACTTAACTTAACTGTGACTGGTTCTTTCCTGTAGAAAATGTTAATACCTGAAAGCAAATTAAGAAAGAAAACATAGCTGGATACAATTTAAAGAGTGTAAAACAGGATCTCATTACGCTAACTCCAGCACTGTGATACCTCAAGCTGGTACAATAGAAGCCTCTTTTATATTCAGATCTATTTGAAAAGAGGATGTCTGTATTACTTTTAACATTTGTGATCCAAAACACAGAACCAGAACCAGACAACTTGGAGTCTTTCCTGTGAAACTTAAATTATTGCTTAGCTTTTAGCATACATTTTTTAGTCCCGTACAGTCCCATACAAATGTATTGTGTACATCTATAAAAAGATATTTAATCTGATATTAAATAAATAGAGGAAACAAACAGTATTTATAACATAAATAAATGTAGGGGGGTATTGGTGAGAATTCAAATAAATGTAATAGACACAGCGGCACTTTTGATTGTGAATGATGAATTGAAATTATGCATACATAGTAACAAAGCATTGTGTGCTTTGTTTCTGTCCTTCAATTCTTCTTAAACTAGCTAGAGTAACTTTCTGAAGCCTGAAACCTGCTGATTACTAGGCAAGGCTTTCATTGTGGGTCAAAAGAATCACTTCCATCTGTTGACAACTAAATGGTTTGGGCCTGTTATTATAGCTTGCAGATTTACTTTTGTTTGTTATTAATCAAGGACAATTTAGTTGATTGTAAAGAATTTAAACATAAAGACTAGATTTCCTTTAAATATTTCTTTTCTGTTTCCTTCCTGCCTGTAAAGGTCTGTGGACACAAGGCAAGACATAGCATTAACCTGTAAATTATTGAGTGTTTACTATAGAGCTGTGCACCAAAACACTCAATCTCCCTCCTTAATGTTTCCCAACTCATTGAAAAAATAATAACAAAAGAGTCTGGTGCTACAGTGGCCTTCTGTTAGAGTAAAGTTGAGTAAGACATTTGATAGGCCCCTGGGTTTCACATGTCTCTGACACTCTCGTTGATAAGTCATTGTTTATAAACAGAGATCAGTGGTAATAAAAAATATTTCTGATGTGCTTCTTCTACTGTTTGCCCAGGTGACATTCAGGGAACAACCTTTGTCTTATTACTTATTGAACATGGAGACTGGAGGCAACATACCACACACATGTGCTGAGGATAACGCACAACAACACTGCAGGGTCAACTCTTCACAGGATGTGCTGACCACAGGTCTGTAGTTCCTGTTTTTGACATGCCCAACCCCAGCTCAGCTCTATATACATCCTGCTTTGATATTTGGTTCAGAGCAACTCAAACAAAGTGGGCAGCAGCCAGTCACTGAAGCCTTTCCTTCTCTTTTTCAATAATTCATCACCTACCTCATACACCTCCCACCTTGAGCTTCTCTAACCACTGTCACGAGCAACCTCTTTCAAATGTATTGTCCATTTGGATTACAAAAAGGCTTAATATGTTTACATCCACCAAGAAAGTTATGATTCCAGGTTAGATAGTTTGTTTGTAGGCAGGATTATGGTAAAAGTGCTGGCCCAATTTACATGACACTCAGTGGAAGGGTATTGGATGATACAAGGAAGATCCCATTTTGGAGAGGATCAGAATTAGAGTATTTCGCATAGGTGGAAAAAATGCAATACATCTCAAAGTCCAATAGATGGTAGTAAAGTTCAGAAATCACAAAACATTCCAAACTGTATATATACAATGACTCCATTTTACAGTCCTCATCCAGGGCTGCCAGTAATCCTTAGGAGGTAGCCTACACACTTAAATGCTCTAAGTTTTTACAGAAACCAGTTGTTATGGACCACTCAGAGACTATGGTTTAATGAGAGAACTTGTACAACTATTACATTGCCACCATAGAGACAAACATATTTTTCTTAAGCTGGATTGTGAGTGGCTTTAAAACCTAGGTTCACACATATCATACAAGATATTATACTCCTTCTCACATCTAGATGTGAATTATCTGCAGTAAACACTAGGAGAGATTTATGAAGAGATGTTTAAATTTTATGCCTCAAAAGGACAATAATATTGACCCTGAAGCAATATATTCCATGTGAGCATGCAGTTTTTTTAACACGTTTTTGATAAATAGCTGCTGTGTTCCTCATGTTATTCATGTCAAAGCAAATGATATGTGAACTTATGTCCATGATAATATAGTGTATATGACAATTAAATTCATTTTCTGTTCCTTCAGAGACAGCCAGCCTGAACCGTCTCATGAAAATTGAAGTAATCCACTTAGTGGATAATGAGGAACTAATGCCAAATATTATACTTGACTGCTACTGGGAGAAGCTTTTAAGTAAAGACTATTCAGAGCCTCAAGTCTGGTGGAGTGAGGTATAATTATCTCTTTCCAATTTTCATTCATACCTGTGTTTTTTTAAGAGAATGTAACTTGTTAAGTTTGACTTATTCACTCATTTAGTGAACAATTTATGTGACTGTGTTAAATAAACAGGGGTACAAGTGTACCCCTACACTTTGACTTTCACAATGTGAAAATGACTGAAAAGCATGTAAAAATATTCATTTGATTTCACTCTGTTCCCATATTATTAGAGGTATGGTGTTATGTATTTGTACCTCAGGTTTTATAATGTTAATGTTTATATGATATTGAAAATCATTTAAGCTCCATTTTTGGTTGTAGTTTCACACCACATGAGCACTACCTTAAATTCCTAGACTCTCATTTAGTGTTCAGGTTTGCCCAAGCATTGTTTTGTTGCCTGTAAATCATTGTTAAATGTTTTTTTTTTTTTTTTAACTGTTGCTAGCTTCAAACCAAATCAATAAAGATAACAGTTAGAGTTAGTTGGTTATGCTTACAAGTTGATCAGGTGCGCGATAGAAACCGTCAGTTATGGCCTCAGACAGTATGGAATTATGGTTCTTTGCTTACTTAAATTGTAGATGCCCAGCACCGAAAAGGGGACACATCTTAGACTGTGCTTGTATAAATTGATGGGTACCTCATTTGACTGTGCATGCTTGAGTTGAAGGGGTATATCATTTGTGAGTGGGCGGTAAATGTATCGGCTAGTGGTGATGTGCTGGATGTGACCGGGGCAGTGGGCGGACTGCTGCCGGGACTCTCCCTCTGCCACCTCTCCAAGTAGCCGCTCCAGTGCGCGATTGGGCCCCGGACTTCGAAGACGGAACTCATGTCTACTCGACTCCTCATGCATGTGGTAAGTTTTCTGCTTTTCGCCCTCTTTCGCGTTTTTCGGTTCAGCCCTGTTGCATAGATCGTATTCGAAGATAGACTGCGGTAATCTGCATCTTCTTATCATCTCATTACTTTTGATGAAAATTATATTTTTCATACGCAGAAATGGAACTGGCGCGTAATGCGGAAAAGCGTATTTTGAATCCCGACTTGAGCAGTACCTCAAATAAAAAACTGAAGTTTTCCTAATTGTGTTGAAATAGTTAAATCACCATATTACAGTATTCGTTCTCCTCTTTTTTCTCTATTTTGCATTTACCCTCGCACTTAATAAAGAAGTTTCTCATTTTATTAAGGTTTTTAAGTGGAACTGTGGGAGAAGTTTGCTTGACAAGAGAGCCGCTTAAAAACAACTTAAGAAAGCAAGGTAACTAATACCAGGGGTCTGTGAAGTATGCATTAATTGTATTTCACTTGTTTACCAATAATCTGACACAAATACGTATTTGAAATGTTAAGTTCATGTGTTGATGGAATAAATTGTTGGAGAAAAAGAAAGTTGCAGTGCTGTGTCCCAGGACTCTGTTAATTTAAATAAACTACTTGTGTTACTTTCAGAAAACTTTGCTCAAACCAAGAGTTTCATGCACCATAACAAAAACCGAAAGTGAAGAAAAACAGTTTTAAAAGTCAAATTTTAAATGATAATTCACTTCATGCTTTTCTCACATCTATCTTTAGTTATTAACTGTTTTATGAAATCTAAATGTTCATTTCCATTTCTTTATTATTCCTTTGTTTGCAGAATGAAAATAAGATGTGCCTACTACAAACATAGATTGGGACACAGGTTTTTCCTGCTTTCTCTATCTCTGTTGGTGGTCTGCCTGCTAAAGCTGGTCTTCATTAAGGTAACAGTGAGGGACAGCATCTACATTGAGCCCTATAGAATCACTGTCGGCTTATCCAAAATTCATGACTACAGGTACGACGTCAACTGCACTGCCATCTATGAGCTCGACCCTGTGGAGATAGGAAAAGCCCTTGAGATAAGACAGAAAGTCGTTGATGTGGAAGATGATAGCATTGTGAGTTTGACATCAGACTGTCAAACATTCCTCACAACTAGGGGTTATAATGAGGTACCAGTGTCGGATGCAGAGCTAAGCTTCCCATTGGCTTACTCTCTAGTGGTGCATAAGAATGCACCCATGGTGGAGCGTATTCTTCATGCCATCTATTCGCCTCATAACATCTATTGCATTCACTATGATCAGAAGTCATCTCCTGCATTTATTAAAGCAATTAAAAACCTGGCTCACTGTTGTCAAAATGTGTTCATCGCCTCAAAATTGGAATCTGTAGAATATGCCCACATCAGCAGGCTTAAAGCTGACCTAAACTGCCTCTCTGACCTTCTAAGGTCAAAAGTTAAGTGGAAGTATGTCATAAACCTGTGTGGCCAAGACTTTCCTCTCAAGTCAAACTATGAACTGGTAATGGAACTGAAAAAGCTGAATGGCAGTAACATGTTGGAGTCCAGTCAACCCAGTGAGCTCAAAAGACAGCGCTTCAGCTTTCAACATGAGCTGAAAAATGTGCCTTATGAGTACCATCGTATTCCTGTCAAAACCTCAGTACCCAAAGACCTTCCTCCTCATGATATTAAAATGTTCATTGGCAGTGCATATTTTGTACTTTCATGGGATTTTGTGAATCACATTAGCAGCAGTCAGCTGGCTAAGGACTTTCTGACATGGTCTGCTGACACATACTCACCAGATGAACACTTCTGGGCCACCCTTGTCAGGGTCCCTGGGGTGCCTGGACAAATTTCCAAATCAGAGGGGGATGTTACAGATCTGAAAAGCAAGACTCGACTTGTCAAATGGAACTATTTAGAGGGAAATCTCTACCCAGCCTGTACAGGTATACACCTCCGGAGTGTTTGTATCTATGGAGTTGCTGAACTTCGCTGGCTTCTCAACTATGGCCACTGGTTTGCTAACAAATTTGACCCCAAAGTGGACCCAATCCTGATTAAGTGTTTGGAGGAGAAGTTGATTGAAAAACAGCAATATTTGCAAACTGGAAACCAAAGGGAGGAGGAAATGTGAAAAGAGGAGAAAGTAGTTCCAGGCTAGATGCAAAGGTGTAAAACTACAGAAAAAGAGTAAAATACCATGCGATTTAAATACTTCAGTACTTCGTGAGAATTTTAATTTTTGATTAACTCTTAAACCCTTTCATGAGAAAATATTTAGTAAGTGCCAATTAAATAATTGATACTTGCTAATTAGGATTTTCTTAAGCAGACATACACCATGTTTAGATTACCCAACAACATATAAAGAAACACCATTTAAACCACCTGCAACTTAAAAACATTTCATCAATAATGCATCAGTAATTCAATACTGTGAAAGGGATCATTCTTCAAAATTAGTTCTTTTACTTTAATTAAATTCTGTATTTTGCTAAATGTGTAGACATTTGTGTCTAAATATTGTTTGTGTTAAATGATTTTTGCAGAGTGTTATTTTGAAATTCAATTTTTTACCTTTGCTAGACAGTTTATTCTTTCTGATTATTGTTAAACTGTAACTTTCACTGACCACACAAGGCATTTGATCATGACATGCTTTACCATTTTTTGTAATGGATATAGGAATTGATTTGAAAAAGTATAGATTTAAAATCATGTAATAATTGATCATTTATTTATTTATGAATAAAAGTGTGATGCTTCCAATGAGGTTTTCAGCCTGTAGTTGTAGTTCCCTGCCAGCAATGATCTATTGTAGTCAGTCACTTCTGTGGACAAGTTTTTACATACCTTTACCATTTATTTATGGGTACATTGAGGAGAATTAGAAACCCAGTGATGCTGCGGAGCAGCGTCTTTGGCAGGTTCCTCTACCCTTTAAACTTGTAATCTCATTTATCAACAAAAACAAAAAACAAACAAAAAGAAACATAGCTGGAGAACAAACAAAAACAGTTATACAAACACAAAACTATACTGATATGGTTTATTGGTAAACAAATAGATAAAAAGAATCCTACTGCTGATTCAACTACATACACAAACTAGTCTAATTATTAGGTATAAATAATGGAATATTTGTACATTTTAACAGCATAAACATAAGAATGCACATGATTATTGCAAATCTAGGGGTTATGATTTCTTCATACTGCAGAGGACAGTATGTGCTGGTAATGTGCCAGTTAAATTTTAAGACGTTCCAAAAATATCTAAGGCAAAAGAGATTATGCTCTGTTTTTACAAGGATATCAGGGTTTCTGTGACAGGTCATTGTGGACAGTGTTTCAAATTAAGGCAATAACTTTATCAGTTATGTTCAACAAAGCTAACAACTTGGTACTATGTGTGAAAAAAATGTTTTTACACTTAGGCAGGGCAAAAATGCCTACTGCTCAGAAGATGAAAGAATGTGGGTGTGAGGTGCACAATATGGGTAAAGTACACACATTCAAGTAATTAAGTACTCAGAGGCATTGACTATTGGTTAAAAATTACACATTGGGTCATTTGACAAGCTCATAATTAGTGCAGCTTTACATATTTTAGAGACTTCAGTTCAATTTACTTTATTTTACCATGCTATTATTAGTATCAGAATCAGTACTTGGTAAGTAATTGTACAAACTCCTGACTGGCTTTACATTGTACAGTCACATTAGACCCCTTTTCTAATGTTCTTAACTTGATAATATCATTGAGTAATGTTTAAAATGGTAGACAAGAGGATGGATATTCAAACATGATAACAAAAAAATTAGGGGCATTATCCCCATGAATGAAACGTTTCTAGGCAGAGAGACAGCTCCTCTTTAGCTATCTTGCCTTTGATGCTATTGCACTCAAATTTTTCTCTGTGATTTTGTCGTCCCACGTTGTCTGGGATTATGCGAGAAGGTTTGCCTGCATGGCTAAAAATGCAAAGCAACAGGATAGAGTGAGGGAATGAGTTCTTAAACTTGGAAATGAGTTAGAAGTGTTTATTTTCAGGTTGCCTTATCTTTGAGTTAGGGTGTTTTTTTTAATTGGGTTCTTAATTAGCAGTCTGAAATAAGGTCTGTGGTAAAGACTAACTTAAAAGACTTTGACAGTGTGTTTTATGACTTAAGATATGTTAGTTAATTTTCCAATTACTGATATTTGAAGCCTTCTTGTTTTTGTAAAAGATTATTGTTAATAGTGACTAAAAAGAGACTGCAGGTGTTATTGAGGATATTAAATATCACCTTGCCAAACACAATAACTAATTTACTTGCTGATCTGCTATTACAGCTTTGTTGAGTTAAGACTCTTAAGAACTATTCTATCTCAACCTTTCCAACTTTTTACATTTATTAAGTAGTATTGTGTGAAAAGTGTAGTAAAAGTAGAAAGTTCAGTGGAGATGACATCAGAATCCTTTTTTAATTTAAAAAATATATATGTTTATACAGTATATATTAATATTACTACTGTTGTTATTGTTATTACTTAGAGGCTCTATGCTCTAGAAGCACTTCTATTAGTTGGCTTGATCTGGGACTATTCAGATTATCCTGTTTTGTAACAGTTAATGGGGAAAAAAGAGTAAGCAATGTTTTCAATGTCTACTCAATTTAAAGCATGCATTGTAAAATGTTGTTGTAAATGTAAAATGTTGTAAAACTGTTTTATGCCTCCCTTTTTTCTCAAATCGATTTCATACCTTGTCCGTCTGTGTTCATCTCAACCACTAACTTGAGGAGCCATGCTTTCCAGAATGTACTTATGTGTTTTGCAGAGAGGAATCATCTGAGATGTTTAAAAACCCATGCTGATCTGTGAGTTTGTAACAGCTAAAACAGTGAATGTGTTGTCAAAAAACTTTCCAAACTGTTCCTGTTGGGCATGAATGGAGCACTGCACAGCAATTTGCATGTAGCAGGTGCAAGCTTTAACTGTTGTGAGTAACCATTCCAAGGTACGTCGCTTTGTCATCATCACCACCTGAGTTGCATGCATTTTTTAACATCACTGAGGTTTTGACAGTTGTAAGTGACATAGGGCTGATGGGTAGATTAAATGTTCTCTTTTCATATGAGGGACCACTGGAGTAGACAAGGAGAGGCTAGTCACAAAATGCAAAATGGGTCCTCCTCTTACTGGCCTTCTTACAATAAACTCAATTCATGGCTACTTTGCAGTGCAGAGGGGTTGTGGAGGACAGGTGAAATTTGAATAAGAAACTTTTGCCCCCCTCCTACATGTCTGTCTATCTGCAGGTATACAATGAACAATAAGCATCATTCTTTCTCAGTGGTCTGGTATTTTGAACTGGGTCCAAGCTGAGCTATTTGTTTTTTTTTCTTTTCCTCTGACTCATCAAGACTTCTTTCTCAAAAGAGGTTCCATGTAATCATCCAAGTTTTAGAATTTATGATTCATATTTGGCTAGCCCCAAAATACCTCCTGGACATTTTTATAAGGGGGGCCAAGTATGAAGTGCTGGAACCCTGTTGTTTTTGTTCAGATTATTTTCATTTTATTAAGTACTAGGGGTCCAAGCACAAAGTGTAGAACACTGTTATTTGAGTTCAGATTATTATTATAAATTTTTTAAATTAGGTTTCAATCCCAAAGGGGTCAGAATCCTTCTAAGATTCACCCGGTTTGTCATTATTTATTATTATTTTTCTCCCACATTTATTAAAATTCCTGTGGGCTGAATGAGCTAGAAACATGAAACTTGGCACAAAAACTGGAGAGTATGTAAATCAGGTTCAGAAGAAATACAAGCCAAGTCGGCCACTGTATTTAAGGGTGCTGTAATTTATGGATTAAAAATTTGCAAAGTGACATGTACTTTTTGGATTTTGACTCTATCCACACCAAATTTGGTACATGGCCTCAGGGGATGAAGACAGTGGCAGTTTGTCAATAGGGGGCGCTGGGGCGCCGCCCCCACAAAAATTCATAGCGGCATTCAAACATAGCAGAATTTTTCATTAAATTAAAAAAAAAATGAATAAAATTATTAATTATTACCACACAATGATAGCCTATCACCATTCAATAAAAAGGGTTTCAAAATAAATTAATT
>JAPZDV010000022.1:6403484-6418923 GCA_029814665.1 Acanthurus lineatus
TATTAAAATAAAGTCAATAATGACATTTTTTGTGTTCTCTTTTTATTTGGAAAAGTATCGAAAAGTATCGAAATACACGGTGGTACCGGTACCAAAATGTTGGTATCGTGACAACACTAACCAAGACAGTGACATGAAAAAAAATTTATACCAATTACAGTACAGGCCCTGAGGCAGGTCAAGATGTGAGCAAATATGCAGAATAAGTGTGCGTGTTTGTGTGTGCGTGCGTGCGTGCATGCGTGCTCGTCTTGTTGCTGCAGACTGAAGAGAGGATTACACATTCACCTGATTTTAGTGCCAAAGGATAGAGAAAATGCTTCTCTCAGACTAGACAATCCAAGCAGCAGTGGTAGAGCAGGGTGCATTCAGTGCACATTACTCACAATCAAACACTGATTAACACACAAATGGTACACAAAACAGTAGTGGTGCAGTGAGTTACAGTTTAATTATATCAGTGGAGATCTAACTTATGCATTCAAACAATAACTAACCGTGAGTTGCTTCACTGAAATACTTAAAGGCATTTTACAGGCACAAAGAGCACATTTTAAACCAATTAAATACACACAAAGGTATGTTTATGTCAAAATATAAACCATTACATATGGCTGTTGTATCCTCTGAGGATAAGGGAATAAATGTTAGCTTTGGGGGAATAAGAGAGGCCATAGTGTGTGTAACAAAGAAGATGCCGCCATTAGGGCAAACATAACTGGACAGCAGCAAAAAGAATATTCAGATATAGATACCGGTTGAACCAACTTTCAAGTGACTGCTCAACAGCAGAATGTCATTCAGATATAATTATTAGTGTGACAAATGACAAAACTTGATAGGAATCCACCCAATAAGAATCCAAGGAGAGATTCAAGCACCATTTTACGTGCCATAAGCCGTCATTCTATCCTTTGAATGACCTCCTATTAATACTTAAACACATTATTCAATTTTGCTTAACCTCACATTCAAAATTCTCTGAATACAGTTTGCAAGGTTAACATTTACTTCATTTACCACAGTTATGTTACACAGGTGCAAGAATAATATTTACCCAGGAAAGATAACATTAAAGAATCAGCACCGGACAAGTCAGTACACACATTCTTCTGTCAAACATTTACCCTAAACTACGAGAAGAGAGTCAGAAAAACAACAACAACAAACTCTGACCCACAGTTACCTTGCCGAGGGAAAAGCACTCATCTTGCTGCTCACAGGGCAAGTTCATTTTCAGTAATCATTACACAAACTGAGAGGAGGAAGAGGAAGGAAGAAAACAGAGGGAGGTGTCCGTAATGGAACATGTTGACATGTTCTAACATGTATATTGTTAATATGCCTGACTGATCTTACTAGCATAAATATCAGTCTTGTCTCAAAATGCAGACCTCAGTGTTAATGCACAGACTATAATTAACCTTGACTATCATGAGGAAGTCAGTTTTTTGGATTGTTCCAAAGAGTCATTTTTGCTAAGAGATGAAAATATCTACCTGTTTTCTTAATGACCAACGGGAATTTACATGGAGTATGACAGCAGATTATGATTAACGATGTTGCAGAAAGACTTAAAAATACAGCATAAAAGTACTCGGGAGCCTGTTGTACAAGCAACTGACTTGGCTGCTAACAATATGATAGGATTTTTTCTAAACCTGTGTAGAAATAAACTGAATGTTATTATGATTTTAGGATCTAACTTTATGTTGTTAAAGAAAAAGAAAGCAATGACGGATGAAGGTGAATGAATTTAAACAAGGAAATTAATATTTTTTGAAAGTTATTAAGAGATACACATAAATGCACTATGAATCTGACTCTGTTGGCCCACGTGCTTTGCCATTCAAATTGGATGTAAGTATCACTGTTTTCAAGGTGCACATGAATGCACCCTGAAGTCCCTGTGTGTGTGAAACTACAACACAGACGGTAAAAGGACAGATGCAACATATCCATGACACCAAAATCCAGTAGTGACTTTCAGTGTTGGACAAGTTACTTCAAATTTTAATTTATTAGATATTACTAGTTACTTTCATTTGAAAGTAATAAGTTATGTTACAATATTACTGTCTGAGAAAAGCAATAAGCTACTAATTACACTATTTTTGCTTTACTTTCACTAAAGTAACTGTCTAGGCTAGTATGTCTGGGCATTAAAAAACTGGGGTGTGTTACATTCTTTCATGATGACTAATCCAAGCACACAAGTTCAAGGTTAACTGCAGTTCACTACATAGCCAGTGGGGGGGCATATTGTGGATCCCAACAGAACCCTGTTCTCTTGCCTGACAGACACACCTTTTTTCTATAGAGGACACTTAGCATAGGGTATGACAAAACAATCAAACAAAATTTATGTCCATATGTGTCAATGTGAATGGCATGTGAGTAGTTTGTGATAAGCTTTCTTTAAACACAGAGATCTGCATCAGCGCACTTTTTGAAAAAAAATTGTTTCAGTAAAAGAGGGGTAAAGTGTTTTGGTTTATACAATGTCTTGTAATCCTGGTTTATACACTGACATCCAATCTGTCAACACTGCTTCTATTTAAGATGGTAAACATCATGACATTATAGGGACTTTATGTTCCCTGATTAAGCAACCATGTCAGCTCATGCTTCTGCCCACTTGTCTCTTCAGCCATACACACAGACACTCAAGGTATTTTAGTATCACATTTAGTTAAGTATCTAAAAAAACTAACCATCCCTTAACACATCAATTATAACCAGTCTGAGAAAAGTAACAAAGCTAGATGGATGCTAATGGATCTCTTTTGATTTGCAGATTGTAATTCTTCTTGCTTTACCAGTACCTCAAAATCCTGCATCTCCTCAACTAGCATTGCATTATGCATTAAACGATTCTATCACATTTTTTGAATGAATGAATGTCTGTTGTCAAATTTTATGTCATCACCACTGACGGACAGACAGACAGACAGACAGACAGACAGACAGAGAGATAGATAGAAAGATATATAGATAGATAGAAATCTGCCAACAGCCAGATTTCTGTACATTAGAAGTAAGAAGAGACTCTGATTTTGTCAGTTATTTGATTCCAGTCTGTTCTCTTTTTCACAATGCGCTTTGTGTACGTTCATGAAGTTAAGTACATTTAGCCTTCAGTCAGCCTTCAATCTTCAAACAGTCAATGATTCTAAAGTAATCACAATACAGGTAACATTTTGTGGCTCTCTGCTGCAAACAGAGTGAAATGACAACAAATCTACTGTTTTATCCTTACGATGTAAAAAATAAACTGAGAACTCTTTTCCCTCTGGATAATGGCTCAGGATCAGAGCAGAATGCAGCACAACTATGAGCATTTACTCCTCCAGAGGACCCAGTCTGCCCCCATCTTTCTCTTCCAGAGCTCCCCAGCTCTCCGCAGCTGTTTAGTCTATAGCCTTGCCAGTCCAACCCACACAACAATCTGCAAAGCCCTGTGCAAAGATAAGTGGGACAGACATTCAAATGTTGATTTAAAAACTGCAGTTCAAAAGTAGTGACCCCACGCTATAAAAGTTTTTAAAAAAATCATCAAGATATATCACCAATAACTTAGCTATGATGGCCTTCATTGAATCTGGGTCACAGCTTGTACTAACCAGTGATCTAGTTCTCAGGACCCTGTACATGGTCTAGTACACTTAACCACATATATGCAAGGATACAAGACATTAAACATAATTCTGCAGAAAAGATGAATAATGATTTTATATCTTGAGAGGCAACTAGAGGCCATTTTGGGGTAATTACTATACACTTGGTGTATGCCACACCCACAACAGCCTTTGTGAATGATAACATTATAGCGGGGTCAGTATTCCATTATCAACTTAAAGCTCAATTTGTATCTGCATGTATCTCCATAAGTGTTCAACTAGCCAACCAACCAGAACAAACAATAAAACATTAAAAATTTAAGAAAGCATGACAGTTTCTTCAGAGTAGAAAAGGAGATAGAAGGTATAATGTGTGCTGACCTACTTTTAGACCCAACCTTCTTTTCAATGAAACCCTCCTTGTGCCAGCAAGTCTGAAATAAGTCTGTCAATATAAAAAAGGTATGTAATACATAAGAGATTAGGAAGCACTGGTAATACACCCTAAACTAACACACTGCCATACACTACTGCACTTTGGGAATGGTATGGAATAATATTATTTAGAACCATATTTATTAAAGTTCTGCCCTGACAGATGCAATTTGCAACATTTTCTTTAAAAGGGCAAAGGAATCTGAGCACATTCCAGAACACATTTAGTGTATGACAAAGGAATTAGAAACAAATACTTTTATCAAAAAAAAACCCATTCAAATGAGAAAATACACATCTTAAACATCTACCACATGCTGTGTACATACTTATGATGAAACAATCTGAATTTATTTTTTGCCTTAAAAAGAGACTATATTGTGTGAATGTGTGTGAAGGTTATTGTAGTTAACTAAAACCTACCTAAAGACTGAAACAATGTATGAGAAAACACTTAAGTTAACTGGAATTAATTATTAACAAGGACAGTTTATTGAATTAAACAAACAATTAATGGAATTAACAGGATTTTTTCACAAAAAATTCTATTTTGTACTTAGAAGAGTAAATTAAAATAATGACAAGTGAGAAATGTCTTTACATTTGTCAATTTTGGCCAGATCTGTCAGCACAAGGTGTTGTTTTATATTGATACAGGGATGTCTCTATTGCTGTGAGTCAATGGCCTTCACAAAGTGTTGTGTTTGTATTTTAAATCCTATTCTAAACTTATCAAATCTTGCTCCAGTCAAATAGCCCTTATAGAAAAGACGAAAACCTAACTTAAAACCCAATCTTAAAATGAAACTAGCGAATTCTAAACAAAAAAAAATATTTTAAACTATATAAACTAAACTTAAAAGAAAATACACTGAAACTAAACTTAATTGATAACAGAAAAACATGAAATAAATAGCACACATGCTGCAGTATGTGCTTAGCTTATGTGTGAGACCCTTGCAATTCTGACATCCAGCATCAAGCCAGCTGTTGATAATATGATGGCACAGATTAAGTCCAGACACTCCCTTCATCCTTCCATCACTCCATCTGTCCTCCTTTCAACACCCCCAACCCTGTTAACCCCCATCTCCAGTGACAACAGGACTAATGGATGGCCATATGACCTAGATATACACCAATAGGCTGTTGCCAAGCGAAGGATGTGCATCAACAATGCACGTTGCAACATGCTGTAAATGGTATAATGGAGAAAGTATTAATACCTACATACAACTAAGATGTACAGATATTGGTTCTTCTGTTTGCTCACATGAGGTTTCTTTTTATCACTGCCTCTTAAACAGCTGCTGCAAGACTGCTCACAAACATTGCTTTTATCCAAACAACATTTTATCTAACTTCCTTATTATTCCAGCTTAACACCACATAATTTTTATTTACTTTAAAATCACGTAAAACAAACTAGTACAGGAATCACCATTAAAAAACTGAAAGAGCAGTAGATGATCATTATGTCCTGTAAAAAAAAACTGTCATAATTACTATATACAAAATGAGAAGGAACATGAAAACTATGGATGAAAAAAAAGTCATGACAACAGCTCCAAAAAGTTACTGGAGCCTTTGTCTGACAATTTTATTTAAACCCTCTAAAAATCTTCAAGTAAAAACATATTAAAAAAAACAAAAAACAAAAAAAACTGTACCTGCTCTGTCTTAAAGGACATTAGGAAAACAGAACTAGGTCTTCTGTTAAAAAGGAGGCACACAGGAGACTAATTTTGTGACACAGAGTGGGAGGATGTGTGGTTTAGTTGTTCTATTTTGAGACTTGCGGGGGTTGCAGGTATTTTTTAAGGATCTCTCATAGAGAAAATGCCTTCCAGCCAGACTTTCCATTTGATCTTACTTAAAATAGGAAACTCCCTTTATATTGTGGGGACTGTGGTGGTCCATAGCCATGGTAAATCACTACTGCACCACTGCAACCACAATCTCCACCCTGTTCTACACAGCATGCTCCTCCTTGATGCTGTAGTAATGTCTACAATTGTACTGCACATCATGTAACTATCCTAATTTATTCTTTAATCTGATGGAGCATTTAGCCTCTAAATAGTAAGGCACCTAGGTCAGAAGAAAACACTTTTTTGTCCAGCTGTGAGCGTATCATTGAGAGAAAGGCAAGGGGCAATGAATTTTGACAGTGGAGCAGAGTCTCTAAACTGTTCCCTGTGCCTTAGTTTAGACTATCTTTGGATAAAACCACCATACATCTAGCCACTTACTACTGAAAACTGGGAAAAATGTAAAAGCGATTTTAGAGAGAAGCAGACAAGATGGTTTGCACAATGCCTCAGTATATACTTAAGGGCATTTTGTATATACATAATGTCAAACTGACTCAGCGACAAAAACAGACTGATATTTTGAAGATAAAAATAAATGCAAAAACCTACAGATCACAGTGCAGACATTTCAACTTATGTTCTGCCTAATTCATAAAGCAATAAAGTACTCTAGTTTTAATTAGGGACAAGTTAAGGATCAAGGAAGGACATTTGGATAAAAAACATTGGTTGTTACTTTCTCCTTCTTTCACAAAAGATTTTTAATGATTTGATGTTAAAACATAACAATATCCAAAATCTAGATAGGCAGATTTTATAATCTCATTTTGAATTGATCCAAATTTTTGTATTAGCTGTAACCATCATCATAAAAATTAGGTACTAGATTAGATCTGTAAGATGCTACCTTCCTCTCCCACCTCTGATTTCAGAATGGGCATTCTTCAACTTTCCTTACAAGTGAGGGACAGTTCAATTTTTTATTTAACTCCAAGCCTGTTAGATTTGTGTATTAAACTAAATGTTTACAAATAAAACAAAAAAACCTGTCAACAAAAAAGTTGTCTGACCACTGCGTATTAGATTGTGAAGTAGTCCTCCTCCTAAGAAAAACAGATACTGTAAGAACAAGACCTGCAAATGCTTTGTAAACAATAAATGTGAAGTAAGTTGGTTAACCTGCACAGGATGCAAAATCTTCTTTGTCCAAGCAAACCAGTCCAAGCCAGCCCATGAGCTGATAACTGCAATGTGGGTCTAGCGATGTGTAGCTTGACCAGTACCCTGTGGGACCTTGGAATTGACTCATTGGCCAGGTGGGTTTGGTCAGCTTTCAAGAAAATATAAAGGGTTTGGGCAGGCCGGTCAAAGACTGACAAATCAGTGTTAGGTTAAAGTTATAAATAACTTGAAAAAAAAACGTGTATACTTGTCCACTTTCAAACTTTTTCACCTTTATGTCACTCTCTGTCTCTTTGTCAGCCTTCTACAGACAGACTTTTTTTTTCACTTTTAAGCTGATTATAATTGATATAAAAATTTTATTCATAAACTGTTTTGTTTCATAGCACCTCTATGGTATATATATTAGTGTGACAAATAATGGTGTTTCAAATTAGCCCAACAGATCCTGAAAATAACAACACATAGCATGTAGCATAGGATAAGCAAGTAATAACTCTGTGGTAAGCTTGAAAATGAAAAGTGAAAGAAATCTGACCTAAAAAAGTCAGATTTAAAGGGCTAAAAAAACAGATTTCTTTAAATTTATTTATCCAATTTATTGCAAGATTATTAAAACCCTATTAAGGCACTTTTACAACAGTATATTTTCCAAGACATGTTTCTTAAAGGGATAATTTGCCAGTATATATGTTTATTAAAATTTTGTGTTACATGTGCTACTATGTTAAACTTCCCTTAATTGTTCCTGTACCCAAAGCCCCTTGTTCATTTGCAGGCAGAAGTCCACCAGGGAGCATATTTTACTTCATTCAACAGACCTTGGCTTGCTCATTGGCTATTGTTTAAACTACAGACTGTACTTGCCTTTTTCACATGGCCCTCTCCCCAGCACAATGGGCACAGAGGTAGGATCAAGTGAGAATTACCACTCTCTCTTTTCAACTCTAAGTTTTTCAAAAAGATATTTTGAAGTACTGTTTAGCTGTAATACAAGACTGTCTGTGAATTGCATCACCAGATTGCATCACCAGCTGTAGTATATCGGTTCATCATGTGGCACTAAACACAAAATATTTTCATCTTTAAAGTGGTGACTAATTTCTAAGCAAAATACATTCAATTGATTCAGTATCGACTGCCTTTGTCTGGTGTTGTAAGCTTTCTAATCTGTTTTATAGTTGTACTTGATATAGGCTATGGAAAATAAAGTTTGCACATATCATGGAGGTAGTAAAAGTAAAATAAAAAAAATAAAACAACTAAAATAGTCGCCAATGGCAAGCCTGACACAACAGCAGTGTTAGAGCATATTTCAGCCAGTATCAGTTGAGGGAGGGGGTACATCCTAAGCAGGTAGCCATTCAATCACACAATTACACATTTAGAAAGACAACTTTTCAAGCTCATATTCTCAACTTTGGGCAACTTAGAGACATAAATGATTCTAGGAACCCAAAGAAAGCCAATGCAAGCACAGTAAGTGCAAACGTATGCAGGAAGGCTTAACCCCAAACTTTCTTCCTTCTTTTTAGGTTTAGATAGGGCTGGGCAATAAATTGGTCAACATAATTGCAATAAAATTTCTGGAATAAGAATGCTAAACTTTGGATATTTTTACTTTGTATGGAAACATCTAAAAACCTTTTGCACAGCAGTTAGCCTCTCTGCTTAAGTGCTCAGTTTCCTTAAGCATAGAGAGCTAAAAGCAGTGAAAGCTCAGGTAAGGTAGGTTTTTTCTGGAGTCAACTAAATCAGTGCTTGCTATACATGAGTGCAACAAAAAGGAGACAGTATGATCAATTCAGCAATCACATGTTGACCAAGCGAACACAAAAGCCTTATGACTACTCTGCTTGGATTTATTTCACAGACAGATTTTTTACACCAGTTTGCAGTTTGTTTTCCACAGACACAAGGAGCTCATTAAGTTCTCAAAGGGAAGTGAACTTGCACTAATGCTTAAGGCTGAGGAAAAAAATGTCAATAAAAAGTTAACTTCGCAGCTTTTTTTTTTTTTTTTAAGCCTCAATATGTAGGAATTTATTTCTGTGCCATTTGGCGCCCATTACATTGCATGTATTTTTCCTCATGGGTCAAAGTTTGAACAAGCCCTGCATACAACTCAGAACAGCAATAGTATTTTGGTGGAAATGTAGCTCATCATGCGAAGCTAACACAACCAGAACCAAAGAGCCACCCGGTTATAACATGTTCTTTTCTCTAGTGTAGCTAACAACAACACGCCAGTCTGAGAAAATTCCTGCTGGCGACCAGGCAAGAGAAAGGCAACACTGCTGCATAACGTAGCTGCAGCTACAAAGCCTTGGTGCTTTCAGGAACCTCCATGAATCACAGAATTGAGGCAGAGCAGTTGTTTGACATCAGAAGGGAAAACCAGAGGGCATTTTTCTCCACAAAATATGACCTGGTTTCACCAAAATTACTGTTTTGTGAAACATAGTAACATGCATCCTTGAGTTTCGGTTTTGAAACCGTGGCCCTCAGTTCAGAGTTACATAGTGCAGTAACAAGCTACAGGGGGGCCAAGAGGCTAAGGCAGAGAGCCCAGTCAACCTGTTACACCGCACCCTAAATCAAATCAAATCAAACTTTATTTATATAGCACTTTTCATACAAAAGAAAATGCAACTCAAAGTGCTTCACAGGTTAAAACAGGATAAAATGACGAAACATACAGCAATAAAAAAAAAAAAAATGAAAGCCCGTCCCTCCCACCCCCACATATAGACCCGACATGAAGTTAATATGGATGTAGACAGCCATTTTACTGGTTTATAGAGGCATACAGCTGCAAGGTGGTAATTCTAGTTTATTGGGGTCATAAAATTTAGAAACAGACACTGGGATTTATTTCATTAGAAATGAAAAAGTCTGTATGCAAATTATTAGGAGCTGAATGTAGAGTCAACCCTCTGTCATATTAACAAAGGTATATGTTAAAATATTATTCTGTCAATTTTGTCCTTGGATGTCATAATATATATCAAACCAGTGGGGGATGTAATAACAGCAGGACTCCTTTAACAATGGACTATCCCAAAGTCAAGTAAAATAAACAGAGATTTATCCTCAGCTTAAGTCTTTGAGCAAGTACCAACATTACTGGAAGCTCATAGTAGTACACTAAACGCATATATCATTAGCCTACACCTTATGATGTATAGAGGACATAGGATATACAGAGGATAAAAAGAGGATGTTTGGAGTCATTTTATTGCTGTCAGTTGTTCAAACTAGTAGTTTTATTTCATTAACATTATATCACTGTAAAACCATGTGGTTGAAGACTTTAATTTTGTCTGCTAAACCATCTGTCTGTCCTTAGGTCACCATAGACATTTCCAGTGTGGGCTTCATCCCTCTGTATGGATCCAGTGATAAACACAAGATCCTGGCCCTTTTCTCTCCCAGTGACCCACTGACTGCTGTGGCTCTTTATCTGCTGGACCAGTGGTGGGCAGTGGACGACATTCTCAAGACAGCTGACCCTGCTCGAGATGGAACTGTGGAGGTATTAGGAGATATTTTAAGGATTAGGAAATGGACTTATTCATTCTGGTCAGAAGGATCTGCTGCACATGATGAAGTGGCTACAGTGGTTATTAATTGTGCACTACTTTTGTACTATTAGGAGTTCATAGCACTGACTTCCTCAGAATTTCATGGTTCTTGTAGACCTGAGGCTGTTTGCCGAAGTGCAAAAGTTTGGCACTTTTACATTGAGAAGGTTGTAACTAAAGCCAGGTGCAGTACAGAAAAGCTATCTCAGATCCACATTAAATTAGCTGGATTTTTGTTTGGTCCTTAGAGTAATACCAAAAAATATGAACATCCTGAAATGCCCCCAATATAATTTGTTAATCTATTAAAGCAGGTATCTGTATTTCAATTAAAACAGGACCACCTGTAAGTGGGTATGTCTTTTACTGCTAACATATTTGCCTTTAGTAGATCATTTATTTTGTTGCAAATGTATTCCATACACAGTATGGTGAGTAAGAGAAGATGAGATGCAGCAAGAGCCTGATGCCTCTTCATCTAACATCTCACTGTGGCTGTTTTTACTTGCTTATCCCTGTAGTATTAGTGGGAGTATCTGCAAACAAAACTTTGTTGATTTAGTAATAAACACACTTAAATTTCTATAAATATTCACAATAATAGTCCCCCGTAATTGGGTTATTAATTTTTTTTTAAGTTGCTAAAAAAGGAGACATTGGGTTTTTATCAGCAATAACTTGACCCAACTCCTACATAGGTGAAAGTGAACACAGTAATACAATAAACTAGAAAATTTCTCAAGAAATTTTGAGCGTGCAGTAACAGCAGTATAGCAACTCATGTCACTAGGATTCATAAGCCACATGTTGTATGTGTGAGCGTCAGTGAGAGAGAAGGACAAAATGGCTCACATGTATACGTGGCTTAAAACTGACTTACTTAACACAAAGTATATAAGTATATAAGTACATAAGTGCACTGCTTATGGTACTGAGACAGAAAATACTCCTCTCAAACTACTGCCTCTGAGTCCAAGACCATAAGCCCAACAGCCAAAGCAAATGCATTTTGAGTGAGAAGAAATGATGATGAACACATCCATCTATAATTTATATTTGTGATGTCAGTTATGTGGTCACAAGAGCATTGCAGCAAAGTGGGGACATCTGCTTTCCTCCAGAAATTTTTGGGTGTGAGGTAAACGTGAGACTTAATGGGCAAGTGGGCTGAAGTTCTTTTCACTTCTGACCACACAGTGCCAAAAGTGTATATCTGTTTGATTCTATAGTTAGATGAGCACAATGTTTCCTACATTTTGATATAGAAATCATGTATGTGGAGTAAAATTGTCGGTCTCTGAGCAATATGTTTGGGAGATTTTTAAAAAAGTTCAAAACTGCTTTTCTCTCTATAATGATGTCACTATGTGAAATGTATGATGTGAAAATCGCTTGGCAAATCGCCTAAAAAAAACCACATATCACACCGATCCTGAGGAATCCACAATTGTTGATGTGTTTTTTGTTAAGGTGATCCCAACGGACTAGTAGAGGGCCAAAAATCAGTATGAAATTATAATCAAATAAATAAGAATAAGTATGGCAGTTTCTAATGATATATGTAGCCTATCAGGTACACTTAATGACAGAAGTGTTTCACCTTATATCACACTGTGATTCTTTTACTTGCTACTGCTTTTACTGTTGAAACCTAGGGAAAAAGGCAATTTTCTTAGTTACTGTTTCCACTTGCATCTGTGCATGTGTAATAATGTGATGGCCTGGTTTGCAGAAAACAGGAGTCCTACATTTTTTAAACTGAAAGTTGTAATGTTTAATACTTAAAATACAAAAAACCCAAAACGTTTTTTAGACATGTGATATGTTTTTAATAAGTGAGGGAGGATTGTCAAAAGAATGTGTGCAACTCTTTAACTGATTACGTAACGGTGAGGGCTGATTCAAGGTTTTGCAAACATGTAAGCTAGGTCACTTGTTAAAGATCTAACAAGGTCCAAGGATTTAAAACAAGTTGCATGTACAAAAAACCAGAAGATGCTGTCCCCTGCTTGGCCAGATTGTTTCAACGAAATATTCACTTCCATGAAAATGTCAGAAATGATTAGTGACGTCAGCTCACAGATGACTTGGCTTCCAAAAGCAACAGTCTTTTTAGCCAAAAGAGGGCAGCATTTTGAAAGATAAATGCAATGAGTATTATTAGATATTGCTATCACTTTAGTTTTATCTTTTTCCTGTCTTGAGATTTTTAGTCCTAACTGGTCAAGTACTGCTTGCCTTGCTTGTCCTGGTTTTGTTTCTAGTTTTGTTTTGTTTCTAGAATGAGTTCATATGTACTAATTGCAATGTGCCACTTTATTCAGAATAACATATTTTTCCATGTTTTTGGTCCTCAGGTTGAAACAGTAGGAGAGAGAATAGTTTTATACATCCTCAATCGTGTCATCTACAGAGCTAAGGAGATGAGCTCTGAGGAGCTGCCCTTCCTTTGCCATGGAGAACAAGATCACGCAAAAATCATCTGGAATAAGGGAGAGGCTGTTGGCTTCTACTCAGTCAAACCCTCAGGTAATTTATGTGATTTTGAGTGCATGTATCTCTAAAGAACATACCTCAGCTGTTATCTTTGAACAATAGTTTGCTTTCAGCAGGTAACAACAATGACATTTTTGAGAATTTTTTCCAAACAATCTAATAAGAGCACAAATATGTGCTGACATTTTCTATCCTTCCTTTCTAAAGATCTCTTCAAGGGCATGCTTGTTTTTGTTTCCCTTATAGGCAGCTTATCTAAGTCTTTTTCAACCAGGAGCTATCAGCTCCCTGTGATGGACTCCATATTTGTCAGAAAATCTCAGCGTGGTAAAGGCTTTGGCCTCCAGATGCTGGAAGACTTTGTGCTCAGTTTCAAAGAGGAATGCCTGGGGTTGAGGTATCCCCTTACAACATCCATGTATAAAGGTATATGAGTCCACCTTGCAGTCTCTACACCTTACTGCAATGTACAGTGACAGTCTACCTTCTTGCAGTCAGTGGTGGTGGTGCAGGTATTTCATAACTATAAACAGTATGTTACTGTATGTTCAATGCACTACTCTCTGTTCGTAGTGTGTGAGAAGTACCTGTTTCAGTACCCAGAAGATTCAGACCTGCTGTGGGAGGTAGAGAGCATAGGTGGGCCCAACCAGAGGACCAATATCGCCAGCAAACTAAAGGCCATGGATCTAAGTGGTAAAAAAAGAAACAGGCTGCACTTTAAATCAGCAAATTACTCAGGAAAGAATATTACCAAAGATAATCATCAAATGTTACTTCTTTTTAAGTAAAGAATGCATAAATTGTTTGGACAGTTCTTTTTTTAACATACATGGTTAGCATTCAAATACTGCATGTCTTGATATGTTTCTCAGCAGTATCCAAGGGTCTCACATTCACTGAGGAATCACTTGTGATCACTGAAGTGACTGAAAAGGATGTGGTAATGGAGGCAGTTACTACACAAATAAAGGAAGCTGAATCTATTGAATGCACAGTTGAAATTGTGGTACATTACGAGAATTTTTCAATGTAAGACATATTTATTTTAGAAAACAAAAATATCTTATGTTAAAATAATCTCTGTGATTTTGATTTGTAGGAGGAAGTGCCAGTACTGAAAGCTACCAAAGGTGAGCATTTTATCATGCTACATTGTTCACTTTTTAATGTAATAGTGTACTCTGTTTTATGTTGAATGTTCTACACTGTATTGCATTTAACGCGAGACATCATTTGTTCAACTGTATTTCTGTATATGGATAAATGACAGTAAAGTTGAGTTTAACTTGTAACGATTCTAACAGTTTCAGAGGCTGACATGCCTGTTGCAGCCCAGGGTAGGAGTGGTGGCTCAAAACAAAGGATTATGGACAAAAAGATCATGGAGGAAAAGTCAGAAACAGTTATTAGGTCAGTATGAATAATACCATGCTACTTAAACCGAATTTTTAATGTTCGTACAAAATTACTACGTGTAGAAAAAATGTTTCAGTGTAAATATGGGCACAAAAATATTGACAAATGAGAGATCTAAACAACAGTGAACCTATTTTGTTGTTTACTCATCATAAAGTTAAAAAAAAAAAGATTGTGGTTTCTTTAAGGAAAAGAGAATGCCATACAGTACATTCATATGTTAAAAAATCATAACTAATAAATCATGAAACATTGATTAGTCTCACCAGTAAATACATTTTAACAAGTGGGGCTGCTAGGCTATGGATTTTTTCTTATCTTAGTGAAAAAACAATGTATTCCCATGGGTGAATAAAGATATCTAAAAATATAGTTATATAAAAAACTGTTATCTTTGTGTAGGATCATAACACTGATACTAACTAATTAGGCTATATGGCAATCAATATCAGCATACATGATGCTTATGTTTTACCTGTTAGACTTTGGAAAGTAGGTGTGTGTCCTGCTTAAGAGTCAGTTATAAAATCCCAGCACACCATGAATGCCTCCAAATGTCTCTCTTGACAGCCTTGTCAGGTGAAATGTCATTCATGTTAGAAGGCAGAAGGGGAGGTTGTGTTGCCATGTGGTTCAAACATGGTTTAGACGCTGACATCATTATCACAGCAGAAAGCAGGCAACAGACTGGTGTCATGCTGCTCTGCATCACGATGTTTGGCTTCAGCTGCCTGTCTTGACAGACGAATGTGAGTCATCTAAAAGGTAGGGTTGGGAATCGAGAACCGGTTCCTGTAGAGAACCGGTTCCGTGTGTTTCAATTCCATGTAATCGTTTGGCAGTTTATCTAGCGATTCTCTTATTGATTCCAACCAGCACGAATCTCACG
>JAPZDV010000022.1:6426779-6440095 GCA_029814665.1 Acanthurus lineatus
GAACTAATGAAATAAAATTAAACTCGTAGAGGAAAATTAAATACACAGAGGGTATATGGAGACAGAGAGAGCAAAGGAGAGAAAGTCTACTCTTTGTCATTCAAAGAGTTTTTAGCTACGGTCACTGACAACATGTAAATAGTCATGGTAATTAGCTGTTTAGACAAAAAGAATTTTTTTGCACCCTGATAAAAATATATCTAAGCTGCTGATGGCTTTAAAAGCTCAAGTGTAAATATTTTACTGTCATCATGTGTGCCTGCCAACCTACAGTCAATGCTGCCAACCTGTACTGATAAGGTGGGCTCTGCTGCCCCCTTGTGTGTCTGCATAGCAACTGTTGTCTGGCAGACATCATGACTTAAAGCACTAACTGCAGTTATGTGCTAGCCTGCCTGCATGAGAGAATGAAGGCACGTACTGCGCTTGGGTCACAGTGTGGACTGAGTGCCATGTTGGCCATGTCCAGGGCGAGTTTCTGCTGGCTCTGATGGGCACAGTGGTGCGAGGGCCTATTCAATGCTTGCATCTTTAATTGTGTTTACTCCACCTCAGTTCCCTCCCTCAAGTCCCACTAATGGCTCCCCACCCCTGGCTCTCATTGGATAATCGCCTTTTCAACAGAGGAAGTCACAGTTTTATATGTCAGACCAAGTGAATTGATTCCACCCAGAAGAGTGATTCTTTGGCCAGGCTAATGTATTTGTGCTTTTTACCATTTTTGGATTCATGAAATGAAAACTTTTTGTATGCTTGAGAGGGGTTTTTTGTTGTTGTTTTTTTGTTTTGTGCATGTTTTTGGCTGAGTTTGACAAAAGTAACTAGAGTGTAGGTGTTTATAAACGATTGTATTAGTGGGAATAACCAGTGATTTATTAAATGATTTGCAACATTAAAAGGTGAGCCTACAACTAGAATCCAACAGCACTGTATGAGTTGCAGTGGCAATGTTGACAAACTTTCACACCAAAATAATGGTGGCATGGCTCAGCCATGGGGATCGATGTCTTATGGGGTAGTCAATGTGAATGCTCCCTCTTGGTATTCCAATCTCTTTGTCCAATGTGGACTCTAAAAAACAAACAAACAAAAAAAGAATAGTGCAATAAAAGACCTCCACAATTTGCAATAGATTAAAGAACTGAAGATTTTGAACAAAGATCTAAAAAGTTTGAACCTTCATGAATTAAGGATTTATTGGAATTCAAACACACAGGTTGATTACAAGATGTGTTAAATGAGAATTTCACAAAATTTCATGGCCAGAACTAAAAATAAAAATAAATCCAAGTTGTAATAAACTGGAATATAGGCTGAACATGCAGGACCATAAGCTCTTCACTGATCATTTCTATCAAAACTTTGATCCTCAGGTCCCACGCACATGATTGAGGCTGACATAATCTTGAGAGGTAGGGCGCCCAAAGAGCCAGTCATGGCACACCCTCCTGATACAGACAGTGACATCACACTGAAGGAATGGCTGGATGGCGTAAAGGCATACAATAAGGGAATAAAACTAGATTTTAAAAGGTAAGAACCACATTAAGTCCCTTGCATGTGTGCTTGTGTGTGTGTGATGCTAACATTGTGATGTACTGTCCAAACAGCCTGGAGGCAGTAAGTACATCTGTGGGTCTGCTGGAGGAAATGCTTGCTGAGCTGAGCTGTCCTATGTGGATCAATGCAGATATCCTCTCTGGTCCTGGGGGACAGGCCAGACCTCTGGAGCCTCAGGCTTTCCTCTCTGCTTTGAGAATTCTACCGACTAACACGGTACTTTCTCTTGGGTGGACTACAGGATGGACTGCTGACAAAGAAAGCCAAGGTTAAAAAGACACTTAAATACCACTTACTGTTTATAAATGGACAGCTCTACTCTTCTTATACTAGAACAAAAACGTAATGTAAACACATCATACAGAGTATTCACTGTGAGAGAAGTCTTATTAACATTCAGCAGCTGAGAAGAAACACCAGTGTCTGTTCAATTATGACAGTCTCACCAGGCCAATGAATCTGTAAATCTTAACTCAATTGCCCTCCCTAAAACTCTAAAACTTTTACAGGGCTTGAGGCCATGCTGGATGTGTAAGTAGACTTGTAACTCCCTTGGGCAATTCTTCCAGGGGCCTGAAATAGTTTGCTTTGATATGGCTTTCTATCTATCTCTTTCCCCTCCCCCTCTTGCGCCCCCCCCAACCAATGCCGTCAGATCCTGCCCACCTCTGAGTCTGGATCTGGCCAAGGTTTATAGAGCGTGGTCTTGACATGCTCTATATGTAAAGTGTCTTGAGACAACTTTGTTGTGATTTGACGCTGTATTAATAAAATTGAATTGAATTGAATTAAATTCCTTAGGTAACTGACTTGGCCCAACTTTGCCTTTAGGGAGCAATATGTTTTGGATCATTATCCATTTGCAACATGAAGTTCCTTCCTATCGGTTTAGCAGCATTTGTCTGAATTTGAGCAGATCGTAGAGCCCTGTACACATCAAAATTCATCCTGCTACTCACAAATTTAAAAATACAAATGATTGAATGAATACATTGATGATTCCACTGGCAGCCACATATGCCTGTGAAATGACACTGCCTCCACAATGTTTGACAGGTGTTGTGGTATGGTTTCGATCATAAGCCTACTCCTCAATTTTCTCTGTCCAACATTATGGTACAAGTAAGTCTTGTTTTCATGTGTCCAAGAATCTTGTCCAAGTACTGCATAGGCTTTTTTTTAGCCTTTTCTGGCAGTCTAATCTGGTCACCCTGTTCTTCAGTGTTAAAAGTGGTTTTACAATGTGTTGTAAACCCTCCGTATTTTAATTCCCGAAGGGAACTCTTATAGAAGACTTATTGTAGACTTAGATAAAACATGCCCACCTCTCTCAGAGTATCCCTGACTTGCATAGATGTGATGAAGGGGTTTTTTCTCACCATGCAAAAAATTCAGCTATTATTCACTCTCGATGTCTTCCATGGTCTTTCAAACCTTTTGGTCTAGGTGAACTCGCCAGTGCGTTCTTTCTTTCTGAGATTGTAACAGATTGTTGAATTTGCCACTCCTAAAGTTTCTCTTATCTGTCTGGTTTGTTGGTTTTTCCGCTTGTACTCTACCTTGCCTGCATTGTGAGTCTCATATTATGTTTTTATTTAGAAGTAGGGCTGTCAGTCGATTAAAATTTTTAATCGCGATTAATCACATTAGTGTCCTGAGTTAACACGCAATTAATCACAAATTAATTGCAAATTTTTTACCCTGCTCTATATGTAACTTAACAAGATATTTATTGTGTTTCTTATACTCTAGGAAAAATTGGAGAGGACAATGATAATTCCTTGGCCATCATGTGGTATTTAAGACTGGACGTGCTCCAGTGGTATCTTAGTTCACATTTACAATAAATACAAATTACTTTTGTTTTGACCGGGGAACCATCGGGCAAAACTTAAAGCTAAACTTCCCTTTTAAAAGTCCCTTTTCTGTATCCATTTCTGCTTTGTAACCGTTTACAATGTTATTTTAGTGCCACTTCCTGAGACTACGGGAGCTGGCAAGGCACAGACCGTGTGTGTGTTAATTGCGCATTAAAAAAATTAGTGCCATTAAAAGGAGTTTGAGTTAACGTGTTATTAACACGTTATTAACGTGGTAACTTCGACAGCCCTATTTAGAAGCTTTTATTTGTGGATTAGAGACAAAAAATAGCATTATACTTTTATTGTTATAACATAAACTTATCACGTCATAACGTGAAACTGATCCATTTTTATTTTTATGTCGTTGCAATACGCTTCCGTGCTCATTTCTCATTCTTTTTAATACGTATCATTTAACAGCATATGCATGTGTGTGTAAGCAACATTATTCATCTGGCCTCTATTTTTTTTCTCATGTAATAAAATTTTGTGACCTGACTTCCCTGTTTAAAAGGGGATATTGTGAGAAGGATGTTTGCTCATTTTTTGTATTGTTTTAATATTTTTCAGGGTACAGCTGGGACATGGTACATGCAATGGAGGAGATATGTAGAACCCTTAAACATCCAGTTACCTTCCCAGTGCGTGCAGCTCTTTTGGCCCAGTCATTCCCCCAACTTACATGGCTGCTACAGCAGTCAGACAGGTAATTTGTCAACAAAAAAACAAACATCGTTCACAGATTTGTATTTTGATATCTAACATCCACTTACATTTCACTGCCTCTCCTTTGTCTTCTTCTTCCTCTTCTTCCTCTTCTTCTCCTTCTTCCAATCTGCCACTAACTTTTTTTATTTTTACATAATAATTTTGTTTACAAAAGAAAAATATATACAGTACATTGATGCCAGGGAAATTATGTATAAAATAGTCACAGAAAATAAACTGTAACATATTACATTATTACAATTCCATATTACAATAAACTTACTTTGAGTGTAGCCTATAGGGAACCTCTCAAAAATATGCTTTGTTTTAATGGCTTTCTTGTTTTTAATGTCTTTAATTGTGTTACAATATTGGTGCAGTTCAAAAAAAAAAGTTCCAAATTAGGTTTAGAGTCAGACCAGACTTCTCTATGTGCAATCTTGCCATCGACAAAATTAATTGGACACAAAAAGCTGTGCCCCTGTCCTTCAAATTGTCTTTAAAATAAAAAAGAGTGTTATTTTTTCCTGGATATGTTTCCCTTGTCCAGTTTTTCTCCTTATATAGTGTTGGGTATAAGAATATTTTAGAGAATACACAATGATAAAACAAGTGATGAATTGTTTCTTTCTCTCGTTCACAAAAATCACAATTTTTATCAATATTAAGGTGTATTTTTTGTTTTGTAAATTTTATGCAAAATTTTAAATGACGCGTCTTATACTTTATTTCCAAGACACTATTTTTCACCTACCAAGCTTTATGCCAGTTGATTTCTCTGTACAGTAAAATAAAAAAAAAAACTGTTCTAAGGGCAGAGTGATAGTTTGTAAGCAATTTCTGAAATATTTATTTGAGCATCATTTATTGTTGATATCTATTTCTCCAAAAAAATTCTACTTTTCAATAAATTCACAGTTGAAGCATTAATTTCTGAGCTTCCTGAAGGCTGCACTACTCCCATCGGTACAGCATCAAAAACAATCACTTACTCTTTGGGTGAAACTGGTAATTGAAATTTAGACAGAAATTCTTCATATTGAGGTAACTGCCCCTCAGCTTTAACAAGCATACATATATATAACACCATAGACCTCCCATTTTTGGTAAAATGACAGCTTGTTCTTATAGAGAATATTATCGTTCCAGGTGTAATAGTTAGTTGGTGAAAAGTTATGTTTGTAAATCAGTTTCCAGGTAAATCTAACACAGAGCTTCCCATCTGTAACAGAAGCTGCCATCAACAAAAAAACAGAAAAGGAACCCATGTGGGGGTGTGTCCACTGTTAGAAAGTAACAATCATAAAAGGGCCAGGGCCTGCCCTGGTTTCTGCCCCCAAACTCTCAAAAGTCTGACTTGGGTGAGCAGAGCTGAGCATTGAGCACACAGGGGGAGCAATTTGTGTGCCTTCTGTAGGGTTTAACAAACACAGATGATTTTTGGTTCTTGTTGCATATTTTTACTCGCTCGAACCTGCCTGTACCTCTTGTGGTTGTTGAATATTTGTACGATGACTAAGAGTGGCATGTTAACGCAGTAGTTAACATATGCACATGTGATTTAGAATAATCTGCTTGTGTGTATGTTTTATTGCTCACTTGACATATGACATACAGTAAGTGTAATGCCATAGAAATCCTTGTTATCCAAGACCAGGATAACAAGCAGGGTTCATGGTTAACCAAAAAGGATTTTACAGTCATAGAAAAGTTTAAACCTGTGCAATGATAAGATTTTTATTATCCACTTTGGATAACTCTCACAAATTGTGAGTGGGTGTCTAAAGCTAAAGGATAGCCATGGCGCTTTAGTTCCTAATGCTACAACTCTAAGAAATCATTGAAGTCTCTCTGTTTAAGTCCTGTCTCTCGGTTTTCACAGTCATCTTACAGTCGAGAAGCACACTCACCATTGGCATGTGACCATTGCCATCCCATACATAAAGTAGCTCCTCTGCAATATCTCAGGCGTGGTTTATTTATGATGAAAGCAAGAAGAGGCTGCAAGATGCAGATGGACATGTGAAATATATCCTTTGGATATGAATGCTCCGTCTGGTGTGTCAGGTTAATACTCTATCAGCTGAAGGCATCACAGGAATTCAGTGATGAGCTCAAACACAAATATGAATTTTTACCCACATCCTAAGTTTTTTTAAAACCAGTGTTGACAAGTTTTGCACATGACCCCAGCACAAACCAAAAGCCATTGACAAATAGAAAGAAAGTTAAAGAGTGGAGCAATATGTTTTGTGTTTTTTCTTTGTTTAGTTGTAGGAACTGTAACTGCTCCAGGCAACAACCCCTTCAACAGCAGAAGACCTCTTGAATGAACAATTACTTTATGTCTTTTGCAGTAACGTACTGTATCTTAATACCTGTGAGCTGTTTAGTAGGTGATTAAGCTTTCCCTTGTTATTCACAGGTACACTCTAACTGTGTGGACTGGTCTGAGTGACAGGTTAACACTGCTGGACTTACTACCCTACAGGAAAAATTTTGACATCAGTAGAATCTACTATGACTTGCCAGACTATCTAAGGACGGAGCTCATCATGACATCATATGAATGATAAGTTATATAAAAATAACTGAAAGTTCACTGCAAACACATACTGAAAAGTTGTCTGGCTGTGGTTTCTTTTTCTAACAGCAAAATGATTCGAGAGAGAAAAGTGGACCTTGTCTTTGTCAACTTAAGTTTTGGTTCATTTGTCATCGACTAACATCACAGTATGGTTCCTTATGATTATGATTATGATTTCCTAAAGTCATATATCTGTCTGTGTGTGTGTGTCTCTGTGTGTGTATGATGGAAATATTTTTCATCTCTAAGGAGAGGCATGATTGAGGAAGTTTGTGAGCCACTATTCTAAGACTATAGACTCAAATGGATTTTGTCTTTGTCTTTACAATCATCAAAATTAAAGTAAAACCTACAAGGGTCCCAGAGTAGGCTATACATGAATGCTATACGTCCTTTTCTATATAGGGTGTTGACTTGGAGATGTCAGCTTTCTTGCAGTCATCCTGACATTAAAGTTCGCAGTAGAGGACCATTTATAAATGAATCAATGTTACATGTGTCTGGTGTCTCTTGAGAGCTTTTGGAGAGCTTTTTTATGTTCAAGCTATTTTGATTGGGGCTCCTGTATAGAAGAACACAGTGGATATTTTGGCTGGAATGGAATATTCAACAAAAATAATAGACTAACTGAAATTAAACCTGTCAGAATTTCTCAAGTTATTAATACAGCATGGTGTGGTCCTGTCTGCTTGATTGGCATCTACGCTGGTGGACCCTGACTTTCTGTCTATCTAAAATGGTGGGAAATAAATAATCATATTTATACTTAAGTTACTATCTACAGTGTTTTTATATTTTATTTGATGTTATAAATTCTACTGATTCCATGTTACTTACTAGCATAGCCTATCATTTGAAACTAACGTGCATGTATGTATTTACCATGCAGATGCTTGCATACACACAGCTTTCTCGCTTCAATTGTTTACTGTAGCCCTCATTTCACCCTACTGTATGTTGTAGCTTTGTACTTGGACTGAGAGACAGAAGTGTGTCCTTTTCATTGCACCGCAAAATTATGTGTGTGTTAGTGTGGACTGAATGTAACAAAGCATCAGATAGCAGACCCATAGTAAAGTAACAGCTAACTTTAGCTGGGTGGCCTCAACTTAGCTCTCATAATAGTATGTAAATCTTGGATAGCAGAAAGTTATAAATTTAGTATCGTGGCACACATTATCAGGTGAAGAAATCTGGCAAAATAGCCTGCAAACAGATAAGACTTAGATGTAAACCTGTTGATGATAATGTCAGTCAACAAAGAAAGGTTTATCTGCTAAGTAGTTGTTACTCCACAATAATTCATCATGGCCACTTAAGGGGAAAGCACCTCAGCTGATTAGAGTAAGCACAGATGAGTGAGCTTCATTGTTGACATGAATTTTCTTATGACCATTCTTCCTTGGTGAGCTAAACAAACTCTTTAGGCCTGATTTACCCAAATAAAGAGCCCAAGTACTAAACCCGAGTACTAAATTTTGTGTTTGTTTTAATATATTGCACATTTGGTTGGTCTGTGTTTTGCTGGTGATCACCTAAGAATAACTGTGAAAATGACAACAGGTGCAAATAATGTAGATACAGCAGTATTTTAATAAGGAGTTTAATGTGTTTCACTGGTTTCTGCCATGGAGAGTTTGCTGGATAGAATGACTGAAAAGCAGGTAGGTATTGCGTGACTTCTTCAAGACTGGCTTCAAACCCCTTAATTCAACCAAGAGCTCCAAAACTGCTTCTCTGGGTAGGTGATATGTTTGTAATTTTTTTTTTTTTTTTTGCTGTCATACCAAAAATATTGACACGAGTGGTAAAAACACATTCCCTGCAAATACTTTCATTTCACCTATGCTGCCCCCCCACCCACACCACCACCACCACCACCACCACAATAACAGCAGCCATTTGTATGGAACACTGGGTAGATTATGCCCTCCTTTCAAACATTACATATGTATTATATGCTACACAATTGCAGACACAATCAGAGTCACCGAAATCGCTTTTAGCCTAGATAATTCCAAATGCTTGTGCCAAATTAATATGGTTCATTTTCTCCTGTCCTTTTTAATAAAGTCTCAGTCTCATCTGCTCAGTGTTATTGACTGGGGGCTAAAAATGCACACTAAAATGCCCAAAGGTTGCAACCAAGAAACATTCTCAACAGTGGAAAATAGAGAAAGAAAAAAAATACAAGAATGTACAGGCATGAGGCTGGGTCTCTGTAGATAAATACACAACTTCACTCTTCTACTGGTTCTAAAGTGATGATTGAGAGGCATTACTATTTTGAGAGTCTATGCATTCTCTTTAGGAATCCTTAGATCCCTTCAATTAAGGATAATGAACATATGCTGACTGTGAACAACAGATCAAAATGGCTTACAGCATCAACTTTAGAGGGATTAGTTGCCAAGAGTCAGAGGATGACAGGAAAGGACATCAGCATCAAATGCTTGAAATATTCTGCTTTAAAAAAAAAAAGGTTACCATGTCTTCCATATATACTACTGTTACTTAGATAACATAACTAAAACAAGATCAAATCATCATAATAAGTAACTCCACTCCATCCGCTGAGGAAGACAACATAATGTTAGAACTAGTGTTGAAATTTTTTTTGTGACACTATGTATCTGTTCTGAAGAACAACATTACAAAAAGTTTGTTGAATAATCTAATTTTTTCCTTAGATGATTGAGGGGTTTTCTTTAAAATGAAGCTTCAAATGTCTTTCGTTAAATTTTGTGATGTCATCACCCTAAAAAATGTTTGACAGCAGGATTGTTTATGTTTATTTGCCTCAAACAGCCACATACTTCACCTTAAGCTAGCTGCAAGGGTGTGTGTATCTCTGTGTGTTCAGAACTCAGCCGTCCTTGGACTCCAGTTCTTTCAGTTGCTTCTTTTCAGTCTCATGTTTTTACTCTCTCCTTTTGGGACATTAATGAGCAACATTTCCCCTGAAGGAAGTTGTGCATAAAGAGAGATAAGTGCAAAAACAGCATGGAAGGGTTAAAGAGAAGATAAATTCAATTTTTTATTACAAAAATTTAAAAAGTAAAATTCCGATCACTCATACCACTGGCAAACAGCTTTGGATCAGAAAAGAATCATCTGAGAGACTCTCAGATACTGTATGCAAGCTCTATCCTGAAAAGCCCTGCAATATGCTCAATATGCATGGAAATGTTGATTTAGAAATGCACGCAGTAGGAATGCAGCTTTGAACTATTAAGTTCAGTCCTGATATAAGGCCATTTTGATGTTCTCAGGTAATTAAAAGACAAGTTTGAGAATAATGTGACATTTTGTATCATATATATTTATTCATTTTAGATGTTTAATAATAAAGAGGCAAATTGGTCTTTGCTGCAGGTATGATGATATGAAACAGTAAATCAGAAAAAGTAAAACAATTCGAAAAAGGTGCTTCAATGAAAACCTTATCCATACCTTTTCCTTGTGCATACACTTTTATCTGCACACAACTGTGTTTTTGTGTTTACATTTGGACAGGGATAAATTAAAAGCAGTACTTGTAGATAGGATTTTTTTTAGAATGGAGAAAAAAAAGAAAAATACTTTCGTAAGCATGGACTCAGCTGAAGGCTCAAAATGTCTATACTGTATTTAGTTTCAAACATGCACATGAGCTGGATTTGGTCATAGAGTAATGGGTATATTGCAGTTTTATAAGGTACTGGTCAGAGCACATGCATTTCTCCTGATACATGCAATATATCATTCTAGTGGCCAAAAGTGTCCTTATAGTTGCCCAGCTGTTTTATCTGCTCACTCTGCATTGAGTGGCGTCTCCACAGCATTTTCTTGGCCTTCAGATCCCTTAGGAAGATAGGTGCACAAGGTAGAGCAGGCTTTGACCCTGTGAGAACACCATTCAGTGTCTTACTATTTCCAGTCAGAGGGTAGGAAGAGCTAGAGCTGACCCCAATATCTGGTATAGGAGCATGGGGATTCAGAGGAGGGAGGTATCCTGGGCGAGTATGAGCGATGTGATCCAGAAGTAGGGCCCCTGAGCCTCTTCGCTCCAGCCCAGCTGTGCCTCGCCTCTGGAGAGAGCTGTCCAAAGACTCCCTGGATCCTGACAGAAACGCAAATCTGCCGTTTAAAAGCTTGTGCCTTTCTTGTCCCATTACGGCTCCACCACTGTTCTTTGAGCCATTGTTTCGGCTGCCAAACTGTGGTAATTGAGAGTCAGAACTATAGTGGTCAATACCAATGTTCCGTCGATGAACTACATTTTGGAGGCTGGAAACATTAAGTTGTCTTAGACAGTGAGAGGAATCTTCATTTATGGAAAAGGATTCATGGGAAGAGGGAAGACTGTCTTGATGCAAGTCTGGGTGTGAAGCAGAATGCAAACTTGCAGTACTGTCATATGACATCTTTCTACCAAAGCCTCTTTTTCCACCTACGCCCCTATTCTCATATCCTGACATGTTCTCTAGTGCTTTTAAAAGCCCCACTGTGTCTTTAACATCGATGCTATAATGGCGTGAAACAGCTGGAGGTCTTCTATGGGAGGTTAGGCTACTGATTTTGAAGGACATTTCCTCAGGTGTAATTTGTACTGGTTCTTCTGTCAAAGAGGAGGCTTTGCTTTGCTGGAGCAGCAGCGAAAGACTTTTGGATGTCTGCTCAGAGTGTAGCCTCTGGAGATTTAGCTGCTTATCCACAGCAGGCATAGGTAAAGGACTGGGCTGTTGAACTGGAGAACCTGGTCGAGATGTGACTTGGCCAGGTCCCGAGCCTAAACCTAAATACTGAGAATCCCTGAGGCCAAAAAGAGGGCGACCAGGCTGGGGGGTGGCACTTGACGAGAAGCCCTGTGGAAGAGTTTGTAAGTGGACCTCATTTGGAGCCATGCAACAAAATGTTGGGGTGTAATGCCAATGCCTCCCAAGCTCAGGAGGTGGAGGGACATTAAGGTACTGCTTTGTCATCTGATGGCCAGATGGCAGTTTGTTGGTTGTGATAATGATGACTTCCTTACCCTTTGCTTTACAGGCATCCAGAAGGACCTTGAGGACATTGGCGTTGCCTGAATTAACAGCATGAATCAATGCGGATAAGCCTGCATGATCTTCAAGAGTTGGATCAGCTCCACTGCTCAGCAGGAGGGAGAGGATTTCAGCTCCAGCTTGTTCGAGGCATGCATGCATCAGAGCTGTTTTCCCTGTCTTATCTTGGATGTTTGGATCGGCACCATTTTCCAGAAGGTACCTTTGAAGAGAAATATCACATTTATTACAATCTGAAATGGAAGCTAGTAATCCTTAGTGAAAAGTCATACTCTTATGAAGCTATAGGGTACATGTAATAAAATAAAACATACCTAACAATCTTGTGTTTGGATACACTCTGAGAATCTGTATGGTGTGTCTTGCAGGCAACCATAAGTGGTGTCTCGCCCTGCTCATTACTCTCATTTATGTAGGCCCCTCCCTCCAGGAGCAGCCGAGTCAGACGCAGGCGACTCAAAAAGACAGCTTTCAGCAGAGAATTCCCATTTGTCTGAACCCCTGTTGACTTATTCATTTTAAGGATCTTGGGTGCTTCTAATCCACCTTCAGTGTCTTCGATGAATGATGGTCACTTACTTGTCCAAAGGTGCAATATCTGCAGTAGAGAAAGAGAAACCCTTAATTATCACATGCAGCCCATCAAGTAGGCAACTGTTAGTGGATTTAACTGTGGGTCATCAAATCATAGAACTGTGGAAAAGAAAGGATCATTCACATTCTACTTCTGCTGGATTTTTCTCAGTTTGGATGCATATTTTGACACCAAGGAATTATCATTACCAAATTTAGCTGCACTTCTGCCTTAACTATTACAGCATTAACCACTTCTAAACCTCACAGCTGCACATGTTTGAGCTGGGATCCAAGCTGAAGCCGTGATGAAATTAGAAGCATCAGCAAACAAAACTGGGGGTTTCCTTTGACATTTCCTTAGTTAAATATTACTATTCATAAGCCTTGTCTCTGCCACACAATATAAGATTAGTAGTTTAGCTTATATTCTAAACCATAAACATACAGTTTGTCTTTTACAGGTCTATTTCTGATATGTGACAAACAAAGCCCAGTGACGCACAAACTATTTGCAGTGAAGCTATACAGTTATATTAGCATGTTACCTTTCATGTAATGCAAGGTAACTTCTGTGAACAGTTAGTAACTGTCAATATGAGGTGAAAGAGAGCATGATATAAAAACTAAGATGTGAAACGAGTCAAGTAAATATTTCAAATAGGCAGATAATACATGTTTGATGGTTATCAAAGTAACTGCAGAATTTTGTAGCCACATAGTGTCACTCTCTATGCACTGTAACGACCCCTCCGTGGCATTAGGTGTGTGCTTGCTTGCTGTCCTCTTCTTGCTTTTTCAGGCCCTGGTCGAGGCGGGGTCATCTTGAGGTGATAAGTTACACTGGGGCCCATGTGATTATATACCCTCTCCTTCCTTTAAATCCTCTCTCATTTCATCTGCTCTCACAGGCCTAGCCTAGTCTGACGAGCATGAACTGATGAAGCCCCTTGGATAAGAGGCGAAACGTCTTCACAGACATAT
>JAPZDV010000022.1:6441391-6452794 GCA_029814665.1 Acanthurus lineatus
TGTTTAAGTAGAATTCTTCTGTTGAATTTTGGTGGGGGCGGCGCCCCAGCGCCCCCTATTGACAAACCGCCACTGGTCATTTCACTCTCTACTGCATCATGGCTCTCAGTAGGGGATAGTCAGATTCCTCATTGGCACTGGAATGCCTTCTGTACCTTTTGGCTTAGTTTGTGTATTTGCATGTATTAAAGAATCAGAGAGAGCTTATAGTAGGTGTAACTTTGTGAGGATGGTGCCAGGCCAGGGCTACAATTGTGCCTGTGCAGGACTCTAAATCACCAAAAAATTTATTTGTAAAACAGTACAAAATGTGGAAAAAAGGAAAACCTTAAACTAATAGGATATTTATAGTTTAGGGTATGAAAAGCTCCCAGTTAGGTTTTCAGTTAATTCTTAGTAAAAAGAGCTCTAGGTCCAGTAACTCCTTTTGACTTATCCAAGGTATTCCTAATCTCTCATGCAGCACATACTGGGATAGACTTCAGCTCACTCTTGACCCTGAACTGGGGAGGTAGGTTAGAAAATAGATGTATTGCATCCACAGCAACAAGATTTGTTTACCAAAATAGGTGACTGTAGCACGCTTATGACACATATCTATATATTTAACTTCACAGCAACTGAAATGAATATATTCTGACGGTGTAAATATATTTTCAAAAACCCCAAAATCAATTACAAGCTTTTCAGAATGGCTGTCAGCTGTTATGTCAAACATACACTTTGTAGTAAAACTGTAAAAAATTAAAAAAGAAAGAGTAGTCCTTAAAGCCAAATGATAAGTTTTATTTTTTTTTCTGCTTATGTTTATCTTCATAATCACAGCTCTTCATTTTTTAAAAAATAATTTTGTAGTGAGAGGCAGTGGCTATCTGGCCTAGCCAAAAACCCAACATCCTATTAGCGGCTCTGTGTCAAGAAATGGTACAGCAATTGACATCAGACAATTAAAGAACATATCCTCTGTTCCTTGGTCTTTCTACCTTAAACATAAGAACACAGTGTGTCTGTCATCCTCTCCTAAACTGCCTGTAAATACTTGCACAGCCTATTGTGTGTGTGACCTTGTTTTTTTTATCATCCGAGTCTGTGAAACTGTCCTAAGACCAATGGCTTATTTTAACCTTGTAGGTGTGTGTGTGTCAATAAAGTGTAAAACATATACATTAGTACAGCTGAGAGCAAATTATTAAAGTCAAGTGGTATGTAATTTTCTGTGTATGCACCGTGACCTCTAACTGTACTTCAGTTACTGATATGACTTTAGATTAGCCTAACAAGAAAATTATTTATATAAGCAAAGAGGTCAGGTCCTTAACAAATCCTTAACAAAATATCTTGTCTTCTGTTGAACAAATTTAGACCAATCTTCATTGGATTTACAATATTAAATCGACTTGTACAAAGCTTGCATTATTAACTTGAGAGGACTGCCATGTATGTGTAAGGATCAGTAGATTTTAACCTCTGTCAGCAGCTTTTCTGCAGTGTGACATTCAAGCCCCCATCTGTGCTTCCCTGAGGGGCTGGCCCGGCCTTCAATCGGAACCAACACAGACAGAATAGCTAATCAGAAAGGCAGCAGAGAAAATGTCATTCAAATCATTTTATCATTCCGTTTGTGTCTATGTTTTTCTTATTTTGTTAAGTTTTCTTACCTCATATTCAAAATTATGTTCACTCATTTTTCTAATATAAAGTAGATAATTTAATGTCTTTGTGTCATTTATACATGACATCTCTCAAGCATTCACACACAAACATAATAAAACATCCCCAATAATAAATCCTGTTATTGTAGTAGCATGTAACAAATAAACACAGAATTACTTAACTGCATGTTTTTGCATGTGTTGCAAGTGTTTAAATGTCTGCTTTCTTTACATTTACAATCAATATCAACTAACAGTTACCTGTAACCTTAAATCTAAAAATGAGTATTTAAACAACAGACAGTTGGCTACAAGATATCGAAGATATTGTTGGTATGTGCACAATCTTACCTGAATGTGTCTCATTCTTCACTGTGTTAGCTGTTGAAACTTCAGGTACCCCTGAGTTGATGGTCCTAGTCTGTGTAGACTGAGGAGTAATCAGTGGCGAGAGCAGACATTTGTGCAGTGAAGTGACTGATGAGAGGAGGGAATGAAGGCTTCTATACGTCAGAGGAGAGTAAAAGGCTAGCCTATGGCAGCTAAGAAGCAGGGAGCACATGGCCAATGACAGCACACTCTATTGTGAGCAGTCACACTGCAGACACCGGTCTTTGGTAAACTATTTGCGCAGGTAAGACTCATATTCAGACTGTTTATGTGTGGAATGACAATAGTGCTGCCAACGTCATCAGGAGGTTCAAGGTTGTAGACAGATTCAGTTTGGTGAAGACTGCACGACAAAGCTTCACTCACGTCATGGACATTTTACCATATTCAGAAGTGATTGATGAAGAAAGGATGAAAAAATTAGTCATTTGAATCCATGGTTGACTCAAAGGGATTAAGATTTTTTAACTTAGCTTTTAAATACTGTCATTCAGCAAGGGTTTTTTAATGGGCTTACACAGCCTAATGCCCTTCTCTAGTGTGTTAAAACTAAAAATCAGTGCAGTCTTTTTTTACAGGAGTCAGAATGATGAAAAGCTCAAATTTCCATGGATATGGAAAAAACAGTGTGGATATGTATGATGCCACAGGGTGGTAGTTGTTTAGACTCAACACAGCAGACTTTTTAGGTATAGGTACAATCATAGCAGTATTAAAGTTGATTGGAACACTCTTCTGTGACAGTGATATGTTAAAAGTGTCTGTATTAAAAGCTGACTGGCACCTAATACAGGACCAGTTAAGTTAAGGACCAGTTTTGTTAAGGCCCAACAGCTTTACTCATGCTTACTCTCAGCAGGATTTTTCTTTCATCCATTGTGGATACTTGTAGTGGCAACTTCTCTGGAGGTGATGTATACTGTACAGCTGAGGTTTTGTTGATAAAATGAAAAAAAGTGAGTGAGTTCATCTACTATTGTGGTCATGAATAGGGCATTTCTGCTTTTTAGCCTGTGATATTCTGGATTGCTTGATACTTGTCTTTGGTGTTGTTGTTGATTGGGTCTCTCTCTAGTCTCTGCTGGTATCTGCACCCTCCCTCATTGATGCTGGGTTGTGATCTTGCTTTAAAGCCGTTATTTGCTTCCTTGTCAACCGACCAAAAAGCAGTCCTCGACAGCTTAATGTTCATTCATTGCATTCATTACATCCAGTAGACAGAGACATCATACACTTTCACACCATGTTCATAAAGAAAAAGATTTACTCTCTTTCTAATTTTTTTCCTCCTCCTTTTTTTTTTGCTTGGAGATGTATACGAATATAATAAATTGCAGTTTCATTTTCACTTATTTTTTTAAGGGGAAAAAATATGCAAAATTTACTTTAAATCACCAATAAAACCATCAGAACTGGTTAGGTCATCAAGGCCAGGTGTCCTGTTAGGGATTTGATCTGTAACTCCTGACTCATTTATTTGGCTTAAATTTAAGAGAGTAATCTAGCATCAAAGAAAATTTGTGACATTTCAGATATTGGATTTGTATTATGACTTGTATGGCTGTGGAGTCTTAATATAACAACATGGTCCATAATAAGGCTAGGAGGCCTTAGACACGACCTTAATTCAGGGTCTGATAATTTTATTGACTAAACAGGACCTTCAAAAAGTCAGGGAGAATAAAAAGAATCAGTATCTGAAACCAACTTAAAAAAAGTACATTATGTTTTATTCAAGAACTAAAATGATACAAACACCAACTGAAATTGTGTTTAGTCATTGCATACAACTGATCAATGGACTGAATCGAACCATTATGCAGCGGACATGAAGTATGACATGGCTGCCATGATTAGAAACAAAAAAAATGTCAAAAAACAAAACAAACAAAAAGGTACCATGGTTAATTTTGATTCTGGCCACAATCACATCTATCTATCGCTGATATTTGTGTGGTCTGTCTGCTTTGTATTCACACTGAACAAAAACTGCATCAAAGTTTCTTTGAGCAGACAGAGCCTAACATATTTAGCTGAATTTTCTGTAAAATGTCATAAAAAACATATGATTGTGTTTAGGATCGACCCTGTTTTTTCATTAAAATAGGACACCCACCAGTGACTCTACAGTAAGAATCTTTTCAGCTCATTTCAACTCAAAGTAAAATAAAAAGTTAAACTTGATATATTGTTGTGGTGCCCAAACAAAGGGATTTCTTTTCACTGCTCAACACTCTCATAGACTTCAAACCTGTACTGGATGCCATTCTCTTCCTGCAGTTCCTGTGGAACTCCTGGAAACCTGTAGAAGAAACAGGCATTATTTTATGTTCCATCTATACACAAATACTGAAGACAGTTTTAGTTCCTAATTTCAGCAGACAAGTTTTATTACACGGACACACCTCAGGGGATGTTCCTGAATTTTTAAATCTATTTGGATTTGACCTAAATGACCTCTGGAGGACAAACATAGCTTAATTAAACCTACATCTTTTTTTCCCTCAGGTCAGTCAAACTTATATGGTTGAAAAGAGAACCAAGCTTTTTTTCAACATCCATCACTGTTTACAGAATAAATTCCTGCCATTTCATATGTACTCAAAATTTCATATGTACTCACTTTCAGTTTGACCTTTAAATAATGTGCTTAAGATAATCTTGATAAATTATTGGTTCACTTCAACCCAGACTGATTGAGTTTCTTGGCAAAAATGATGTCACTGTGCTTCAGGATCTAAGCAGATAACTTGGTTAGAGTAAAAACTACTGGGTCAAAACTATCAAATAGAACTTAAATTGTAATAAACCTAAATGAAACCTAAATGAAACATGCTGAACATGTGTAGGGATCTTACGCTGGCAGAAGTCGATATTTGTCAGGATTAATTTCAGGTAGGAATGTGTCACACTCAAACTGCTTTAGGATTCGTGTGACAAACAACCTCTTGGTTCCCGGGCTTTCCATCAACTCCTGTGAAAGCAAAAGCAAGTTTCAGTTTCTTTAGCAGCCACCATACTTCCAGGCACTTGTTCTGTTGCAGCCATGGAGTACAGTAGCCAGCACTCTAACATGAGGCTTTATCTTACATTGGAAAAGCCCAGGTCAGCACTGTGCAACACTTATGAGACACTCTTTTCTTCAGAATTAAAAAACTTTGTTTCATAAAATATTGCCAAGCCAGCATCAGGTCACATTGCTGCCCCGGATGTTTCGAATTAAGTTAGCATTGACACAGTTGGGATTGATGACTACTTTGGATAGTCAGTGTATTTATAGAAACATGAAAACAATGTTGTACATAGGCAAGTCAGATTGAACTGACACGCAATCACTTGACTGGAGCAGTGTGAAACCACAATCAGCACGGGCATGTGGATGTTTACCTGCCACAAGAACAAGCAAGCATTAGCTACACGACACGGCAAGCGTGTTAACATTAACTTACATATGGGTTGATGGTGGCGGTGGCGGCACGGAACTGAATACTGTACAATACTGATGTTCAGTTTCTAGCACGACACTGGACCAGGATTAAAAATGAACTGAGAACTAATATGAGGCAAGAGACTTCTCTAATGCCTGAGCTGAACTGAAAAATAAAGTGGGCATTTGGTCATCAAATGGGAGTTCTGAATGAATTCAAAAGGAGTTTTGAATGAGTTTTACTAACTGCTGTGTTGTGATTCAGAAATTCTGCAGTGGATTTATTCTTGAATCATCGCTGAATCAAAATAATATTTTCCTCTGTGAAATAAGCAAGTGACCTGTTTCAACACTGCCCTGAAAGTGTGTTATACAAACACAACACATGCAAACAGTTTGCATGGAACAGACTGTAACATCGGATGCTGGCAGAGTCATATTTGTGCAAAATCCAGTAATGTAAGTAAACTGTACCTTTTCAGTCAACATGGCTCTTTGGCTTCTCACAATCTCTTTGCCAGCTTTGTGTTGCCAATGAGGGGGAGGCGTAAAAGTGCCATGTATGTTTTATGACAGCACTGTTGAACTCCGAGACCTTTAGATGGCACTGAAGCACACCAAAACCAAATTTCTACATAGTATTGCTTTAATGGCATTCAAAGGTATGAAACAGATGTAAAGACTGGCTGACAATGCAATACCATAACACCTCAGGCCATGACTGCCACCAATGTGGAAGCAAAAATTGAAAATGAATGACTGAGCAGTTAACGCATGTGTGAGACAAAATAAAGGTCCCCAACAAAACTTCCTTAAGCTTATAAGCAGCCGTTTAGATGTTTCATGGAGTACCTTGTAGAGAGAGCTGCCTCCTATAACCCAGACCTGGTCAGCCTGATCTACCAGCTCTGTATCGACCAGCCTTAGTGCTGAGTTGAAGTCTGACACCAGGTAGTGTGCTCCAGCAGGGGCCACTCTGAAGGAGAATTGAAGGAAAATCTGCTAATTGTTGTGATTTTGCAATACTTTTTAAGTAACATAACATGACCAATGAAAAGTAACATTCCATTCAAGGACCTTTAGGACCTACATCAACATTCCTGAGCAGTGTAAGGTTTCTGCTTATTAGCCTTCATCATGCCTCTGCGCCAGCAATAGCCAGGATCAGAGGCATTATGTTTTTGGGTTATCCAACTGTTCATCCGGGTTTCTTGTGAATGCGATATCTCAAGAATGCTTTGAGGAATTTTCTTCAAACTTTACACAAGTGTTCACTTTGACTCAAGGATGAACTGATTAGAATTTGGAGGTCAAAGTTCAAGGTCACAACAGCCCCATGTTCATGTCATGCTCGTGAATGTGATATATATCAGGAACACCTTGAAGGAATTAGTTCAGTTTTGGTACAAAGGTTAACTGTAACTCAAGGCTAATTTGGTCAAGATTACTGTAATTTCCGGACTATAAGCCACTACTTTTTTCACACGCTTTGAACCCTGCGGCTTAAACAATAATGCGACTAATTTATGGTTTTTTAAGGGCTAAAGAGCTTCACGCTGCCAATACATTCAGCCTCGTCACATCAGACCAATGAAATTACTGAACAGGTCACAGTTGACCAATGGAACTGTTTGAATTAAATAAAACACACTTACACTAAATTCTTCAGATCAGTCAATTTGCGCTTCATGCACATGCCCTCATCATGGAAAACACACAAATAAATGCTTATAATGCATCTTTCAAGTTAAAAGTGATCGACCTGGCTGTCGAAGAAGGAAATAGAGCTGCTGCACATAAGTTTGGCATCATTTTTTAACCAGCCGTGATACAGACACTGTTCTGAAAAATACATTTATTTAATTAAAAGTTAAAAAATCTTTCTGTGTTATATTTTTCTGTGCAACTATCCCATGTTACAATGTGAACATCTGCGGTTTATAGACAAGTGCGGCCTATATATGTACAAAATCTTTTTTCTATTTAAATTTAGTGGGTGCGGCTTATATTCAGGTGCGCTCAATAGTCTGAAAATTACGGTACTGTAACCTCATATTTGTCTGGGCCACATTTTTGACTTAGTATCTTGGAATCACTTCATAGTAGTTTCTTCAAATTTGGTACAAAGGTCCATTTGGACTTAAGGATGAACGGATTAGATTTTAAGTGTCAAAGGTTAAAGGTCTTATGAATGTGACAGCCCAAGAGCACCTCAAGGAAATTCGTTCAAAATTGGTATAAAGCAGTGTAGCAGTCTTATCTGTGGATGACACATACTTGTACTCCCTGCTGAGGATAATGTTGATCCTATTGTTCAGAGGTCTGTTCTTCTCTGGAATGGAAAACCATGTTTTCCTGCCCATGATCACAACATTCTGCTTGCCTGCAGGACAACAAGGTTTAAATTAATTTATTAGTATGCACCTCTCCTTGTTTTACAGATTTTTTTTTTTTTACTTTTTAGGCTTCAGGATATCAACTACAATATTTTAGCCAATACTGTCAACTGTGGCAACTATTTTTATTTGAAACACACAGGAATTTGAAAACTAGGAAGGGATCCCCCTTTAATCTTTTTTACATTTACACAAGGCTTTTGTCCATCTCTAGGTGTTTTTTTTTTAAAAAAAACTTTCTTTTTTTCTAAACTAGTTTGACACGAAAAGATTTTGTCCTGTTTTGACTTACAACCGAGAGTTTAATACATTCTGATGACTGCCCTCTGAGCCAATACTCAAAAAGATTCTTAGAACAGTCTCAAAGGGCTCCTAACTTAGCCTATAAAAAGAGTTCCAGCTTCGTAGTGATTTAAGAACGTTCTCAGGGCTCCGAGCAAAGAAAGCTCAGAAACTTTAAACTCAGTGAGGAGGCGTGGTTGACCTCGTTGCTAAGTATGACACTGTGATTGGTTGATCCAAAAGGAGGGAAAAAGGTTAATAAAAATGAACACTTGTATGTGATAATCGACATAGAACAGAGTGAAATCATGGAATCTAGTCTATTGTTGGACTTGGTGTGGTGCTATTTTATGTGACGAACAGCTCTGTTGAGCAGAATTGTTAGTAGTAATTTAAAAGTAGCAAACAATATGTCTGAAAACAAGGTGAACATGAATTACCTTTCACAGTTGGAGTCGCTGTCATCGTTCGAAAGTGTTTGAATTCGTTACTGTAAAAAAGACCACATGATTCAAGTGTTTACAAATTCCTGCAGTTGAAATGGTACCCTGCGCCCTACAGTCTCGTGTTCTTTGCTGTGTAACAAAGCACTACTGCTAAATTCGAAACCAACTAAACAGTTCAACAATTGCTGAAGCTTCAAGATAAGGTTTCATTATTTCCACATCCACATTAACAGAGTCCACCTACACAGCAACTATCGAGACTTACTTAAGTCTAATAGGATGCCAGGGTAGATTTCCATTTGTACCGATACCCAGGTCAGGACACGCCGCCACAATACCGTTCAGAATGCGGGACATTGTAAGAGGATACGACAAGTGGGCAGTTAACAATCTATAGTGCTCTTTCCTTAGTTATGTGCACTGACCATAGTTTCCCGCCTATAAATACGAATGAGGCGTCGTAATCGTGCCGGATTCAGAAAAGGCCGTTTCTTCTTCGTCGTTGATTTGGGAATCTAGACACAGCCAAAGCATGTTGCTGCCCCCTCAGTGTGGCGATAGTCTTTGGCACACAACAGGTATGCTGACACTAACCACTAGTGTAGAGAAAATCAGGCAGTTTTTCTATTTTTATGTGCCTGTGTTTTTCCTTGCTTGGCATGTTCGATAGATTTAAGGTAGTTTTTTTCCTCAGTTTCTTCCTTTTTACTTACACACTGACACTCCCCTTCAGCTGATTTTACAACACAGCTTAACCAAAGAAGCCCAAATTCAACTTGCTTTGTTCTTACATTCACAAAAGTACTGGTACCCATTTTTATAGATTTTAATTCAACTTTATTATTTCATTTTTTAATCTTTAATTCAATTTTTAGCTATTTTGTCTGACTGCATGGAGGGCTATATATTCTCCAACCAGTGATCTTGGGTTCTGGACCATTTAACTTGTCCTCTATGGTCTCTTATGCCTCAATTGACTGTGGGATGGAGCTCCCTTTTGGAACAAGCAGCTCACAAGCACTGAAACAGGGCTTGTTTAAAACTCTTTGCAGGGATACAGTCAATGGATGAACCTGAAGGGATGGGAGACTGCAGGAAAATATTTAATTATAAGAGGCAAAAAACTATTTCTCAAATAAATAGGGTTAGGGTCATATTGGAAATTTTTATAATTAAAAGAAAACTGTAATGAATTTTATTTTAATCCCTGACCCAAATCCTCAAGCTACAGTTCGACAGTATCTTATGTTAATTCAGCATGGCGAATGCAAGTGTTGAGATTTGATGGCGGTAAAACAAGGTAATTGGTAAAGGCCTGTTTGGAAATCACAACACACTGTTTGTTTTTTTTAACTGGTAAAAGCATCAGTACAAAAACAAAACAAAAATTATTTATTGTAACTGCCGCATCACAAACAGAGCTGAAGTACAAAACTGTGCACAAACAATGCACACAAACCATTTCTGACAAATATACAGTAGTGTGCTATTTAACAACACTAGAAAAGTGCTTTGGATCAGATGCAAATCTAACAGCAGACCGTAGCTCTGGTATTTAACTCTTATTGAGTTAGTCTCTCAGCTTCAAGAGGAGCTCTGACTGTGAATACAGCTGGGGCAGCAGTGCAGTGAGTCATGGATGAAGAGATCACACTCCACACAGAACACACTGCGACATGATGGACAGGTATATATCTAGAAATGAACACAGGGAGAGCAACTTGATAAATAAAGGTGACCACACAATATTACATTTAATATTAAAATATTTATTTTTTTATAAAGCAGTGATTTATTATTGTAGTGTCAGATAGTTTTGGGATTATTACAGACTGACAAGAAGAATGATCAAAATAGAAGCAGCTGAGGCCAAGAGTTTAACAGACTTTTGGAACATATATGGGTCAAATTTCAAGGACAGACCATGTAACACAACAACCAAGGTTCACATTTGTCCAGAGACTGGAGGAAGTATGTCCTGAGATACAAGTGAATTAAATTTGAACTTAGTGATTAACAAACACAACATCTTGGTTGTTCCTCTTAGAGTTGACAAAGATCTTTTAGAGTTACAGAAAATACTGATTTTTTACTAAGTGAACAGCTCTTTTTGTTACATTTAGTACATTGAACTTCATGTTTAAACTTTGGGGACTGCACCTTTAAAGCAGAAAGTATGTTCTACCATATGCAAGGCCTCTACAGATCCATATACACTGCCACTTTACTTACACTTTTATTTAGCTGTCCTTGACAAGCTTGACAGAACCTGAAACAAAATCACAACAGGTTTAGATACATAGAGGCACAGTACTGAGTACAAATGTGTTTGTGTGTGTATGTGTGTGCGTGTGAGTGTGTGTATGTGAGCGAGAGAGAGAGACAATGTATCAAAGCCATCCACCTGTCTTCCTGAAGATCCTCCACAGGACTCTCCATAAAGGCTTGGAGGGGGAAGAGGTGGTGAAAGGATCTGGCAAGATGGGGGGCCAACACTAGAGTCAAACCTTGGAGACAACACATCACACACCAATCACTAAAAGCTAAGGTACTTCTATTGGTTTGAGACAGTACTTTAAAAGCAGCATAAAGATCAACCGTATTTTTTTTTAAATTCCTCAGATATAAAATGTATCCAATTTTTACCTTTTTTCTCATCTTACACTGATGCACACACACAAATTCTCCAGTTAGACATACCACAGACTTTACACTCCACAGGAAGCTCTGTGTACTTGGCATGGCACTGTGGACAAAAGTATCCTCCAAGGGACAGTACTGGACCACTGCTACTGTCCAGATGACTTTGA
>JAPZDV010000022.1:6454788-6465516 GCA_029814665.1 Acanthurus lineatus
CGGATGGATGGATGGATGGATGGATGGATGGATGGATGGATGGATGGATGGATGGATGGATGGATGGATGGATGGATTTTAGTGCCTTTTTTGGGTCATCAATCTCACATTCACATGTTTGAGCGGAAAAAAAAGAAAGGGTGAATAAATGCTAAGATAGTGATAACATGATGAGACACAGCTGAGGTGTGTGCTGTTGCTGTTCATGGCTTGTGGTCTTGGTCTTGGGTTACACTGAGGGAGGTAGTATTTTATGTGATCTTACCTGCCAGGTCAGTCAGCTTCTCAGCCCGTTTGTTCTTTGTAGTAATAATGCCCACCTGCAGACGTATAGTACATGGTGTTACAGCACTAAAACACACTAGTACCTTGTTGAAGGTGCAGTCCATAGCCATGTTAAAACTGACAACTTCCATCTTACAACAAAGTCAGTACACTATCAGTACAGCAGTGGTCCTGGCTTATTTCCAAAGCAAATAGTGTTGGCCAGTGCAACGACAATCCCTGAGTACTCACAAAATGCTGCTGCAGATTAAAACCCACTGCTTGTTATTTTATACAAGAGAATATTTTTTCTGATAATCACACCTGAACATGTTTAGTTTAACCAAGAACCACAGATATTTAAGTGTGAAGTCTCAAGACAGTTCAGAATAAAACTTGTACAGAACTCCTGATTGTACAAACATACCTGACTGATGGGGTTTTGGTCAAAATATTCATCGATAAAAGCTTCCATAAGCTAATGAGGAAAGGAGAAAAGGGAAGGTGAATTACAGCTGAAGTCTTATGGCAGCTGGTTTGCTGTACGATGGGACTTCGACAGATTTACCTTTAGAGTAGAGGTAAGGCGGTTTGGTTTTAAATCCTGGTCTTCCATACTTCTTGAACAGTCAATAACCACATAGAGGTGACGCATCTAGAGCACAGGACATAATATCTTAAGGTTGTCGGTAATTATACATTCTAAACAGATAATCTTTTTTCCTTATATTAAAACACACTAATCCCAATACAGACCTAGTGCAATGGATGTCTAAAGTGATTCATAGTACAGTGTTTCTATGGCTAAATTTATTCTAAAATGCACTTCTTTACACCTTATTTGGACATAACAGTTTATCACTGAACAGCTGAAGTTGCTGGCTAATAAAGGAAATAATGAGTAACTGATTTATTGTTATGGTGCCTTCAAATTGGGTTAAATAATGACATCTGTGTTATTCTACCATTATATTGTAAAAACAGATAAAAATAGCTATGTGACTGATGACAATGATGATGTAATCTCAACATTTCTAAAATAAGTATGTACAAAATTTGAACCAAAAGTTTAATAGTGTATTTTGGCCATTATTTAAAAGTAATGTAATGTAGCCATCTCCCCCATGTTTACATGAGACCTTAGAAACCTTAGGGTTTTATACAGATAACGAGTAAAGTGTAAGGTTCTGTTGGAAGGAGGCAGAGCTCACTCACCATTCCCAGCCTCACTTGTCCATGGCTCTCTATCACCCTACGGGGTAAAAAAAAAAGTTTGCATATATGTTTTAAGTAACAACAGTAACACCTTATTTTTTCTTGGAAGTGACCAGTGCAGAACTTAAATATAACAATAAACATACAGCGGAAAGGATGAAGCTGTCCATAAACAATGAAGGAGTACAAAACAAGCATTGAGAAAAAAAATTATTTACTTCATGGATTTAAATAGGCAACTATAAAATAAAAATAATGTTTGAGCCATCTCTCTAAGAGAGGGGAGTAGTTCTCATTTACCTTATAAGAGAAGTAGATTAGCAGAAACAAGCACTTATTCAATCATTCACATGCGCACACGCATACACACACCTTTTCCTCTTGGACTGAAACAGAATTTCTTCGACTGTGGCTTTAAGTGAGCCGGACTCGTCCTCCTTTAGCACCTCCCTGAAAAAAATACACAGTACTTTACCACAATAATAAAATGTCAAGTACGTCAAATTACAAAATCTCGTTTTCATAGTCTCACCATGTCCTTTCATAACCCCCTTCCCAACGCTTAGCTCTCTCTGGCTCTTCATCCATGATATCCTGCTGGCCAGGAAATCGACTTAACGCCAAGGAACTGGAAGACAACAGCTTCATTCGTTATTACAGAGGTTTACGGTGATGCATGTCAAACTTAATTCACGGCCCAAGAATCGCAAAGAGCGACTGTCATGCTCATAGCATCAGTTAACTAGTCATGGAATAAGTATGTGCAGAATACGAATATGAACAGAAGACACGCATTAGTGTGAGAAGACCGATAAGAGAGTGTCCAACAAAGTAAATGTTAACTAAGGACTGAGCTAATCGAGACAAGCTTCCATTAGGCTTTGGTTATAAATAATAGCTAAAACTGGTGAATTATTTCCTGAGCTTTTTTTTTTAATCTTCAGCGTTATGTGTGGGGCATCTCGTTATATCAGTTTACATCTTGCAATTAACTTGGAAAGCGTAAAGAAGTTTATTCGCCTTAAGTGGCTACCGTTACTCGAAGCCACTAGCCTTGAATACTCCCTGCCAGCTAACAAATCTGTTACGTGCTTTATTTTGGCTTCTGAGTAAAAGTACAATCGTAAATGAAGCTATGCAAGTATCATCTAGCTGATGTCTTGTTAATGTCTATGGTGTAACTTACTATACGCTGCCGACAGTCAGAAACAATCAGTTGCTGTGCATACAATTCCGGTGCAATGTTAAGACAGCTGGTGCAACGGTGTGTATTTGTCCGGAAAGAAACATGCTCGCCAGAGAAGTATCCGCCCAGTTAATTTGCCCCTATTACTACTACTACTGCTACTACTACTTCTACCAATACTACTAAATTAACAGCAGTAGGATTATGATGACGGATTTATTCTCCTCTATTAGGATTTTTTTTCCCTCTATTCCTCTATTTTGTTAGAAAGTAGTTTTTGTATATGTGTAAAAAAAACTACAAATAAAAATAAAAATAAAGTAAAAATTAAAAACATCTAACACAGAAGCACAACGAGTTCATTCATAAGATTTTTATTGAAAGCTTGCATACCTGCTCTGTGCAAAACATGTAAAAATGGATACAGGTCAAACTTCATGATTGAAAACCACAATATACATGCTGAAAAAAATCAGCTGATAAAAAATATACTGATATGGTGGGAAGAATTGTTCACTTCTTAAATGGTCTGGAATTAATAAAAGTCATTATAATCATATACAGATATTAGACAAATAACTGCAAACCTAAAAGAAAGAGAGCTTATATTCACCTATGTATGTAGCTTCATTTAGGCTATTCCTTTTAATATCCACCATATAAACATTCTATAATAATTATAATAATTTCAATAACAAGGACCAGAGGGAAGTCATTATTTACAAAAGACAAAAAGACAGTAAAGCATAGAAAAGATAACTACACAACAATTTCAATTGTTTCTAAAGACTAAAACAACCACTATTTACAAGATGGTGGCTTAATGATGCAACAATTCATGTTTTATCTTAGGTGTATCTTTCCTGTACATAAAAATAAATTTAAAAAAAAGCCTATGGAAGCTCACTGCATCCTGATAAAAGTCACTGGTGCTGACACAAAGACTTCTATCACATATCACTTTTTTACATCAGGGGATGAGCAAATAAAATACATTTAAAGACCTAAAAAGTTCTTCACTAAGCTCACAAAGGTTCAAGAATTAATAAAAGACAAAACTTGAAAATCCTAAAATAAAATAATAATATTAATGACGATGATGAAAAAAACATCACACCCTCTTTCCTGTGGAAATCATCTCAAGCTGGATGCAGATGTAACATTTAGGCTAGATCCTACATAGATTTGTGATTAACTTGATCACAATAGGATCAAGGGAAAATTGCAGTAGGAATGGCAGATTGGTCTCTTTCTCAGCATGAGGGAGTCAGAGTTGAAGGTTCAAGGTCGGCGGTCATATTCACTGATCTGTCTCTTGATGTGTGACAGTTTGGACCTGAGATATTTACACCTCTTCTTCTTAATTTGGTAGTTTGTGGACTGCAGAGGGAAAAAATAATTCAAACAGTTAGATTTTAATTTACAAAATAACTGTAATTCACTGTAAATAACCACTACTGGAAATCACTGTAAATGCTTTACCTTCTTGAGATTTCTCAGTCTGGTGAATTCATCTAAAGCATCCTTAGATAAGAAAGATAGCGGTCAGTGATCTCAAGTGATCAGTCAGACTCAAGAAACCAGATTCACATACACATTTTTTTATGCTAGATGAAGTTTCTTAGATTTTCCAGACCCTTGTTCCCATTTTTTAGGCGCAAAAACTCCAATTGCCCCCACAAAGGCTGATGGTGAATTGGTCGATGACACACTTTAATGCTATTTTAACTTTGATGATATAGTACATCAGTAACATCAGAGGAAACTGAACATGATGGTCATCACATCATTATTCCAATATTTTTCTGTCTACATTTGCATTATATGACAACTGTCTTATCTTAATCTAAACCTAATTCTTTTGATAATCATAGCCACAAATTTAAGACAAGGTCCTCTAAGAGGGGTAAATTGATAATCTTACTTCAAAGAGCCAAAACCCAAATTGGCACTGCTGCACTTACCAGGAACTGTGGACTGCCCTCAGTGTGTTGGTCCAGCTCTCTCTCCAGGTCAGCTATGTCCTGATTTATGCCGTCCAGCTCAGCCTGTAGGCCCTTGTACTCCTGGTGATCCTGGTCAAATTCCAGTTTGTAGTTCAGACGCTCGTGCTCATCCACAATTGAAGGAAACATACTGCAAACAAGAATAGAATAACACCCTCCACTGAACACATTTTGCAAACCATATACCAAATGAAGTTACAGTAAATAAAAACAAATCAAACCCACTCAAAGACATACATTTTTCAGCCTAAGTAGCTAGATCGCCCTCTAACAGTGAAATCAGGGCCTGTATTCATGAAGATTCTTAGTACAAAAACTTGCTTCTAGTGATGGAATTATATGAAATTCTTTTCTTAGAAATTATGAGAACTTTTAAGGCGAAACACTGATAGGAGCAGGGAGGACATTTAGCACATTAAGAGTTTCTTTCCCAGAGGAGAAAATGGCAGAAAGAGGAAGAAAATGGAGAAATGTTCTTAAAACTCTTGTTGACTCTCTCATAAACCATGAAGGGAACGTATTTGTAGTAAATATTATTAGAGGTGCGATCACATCTCTTACGGAATGGCACAACTCAACACCGTTTGAAACGAAAGTGATCACAACATTTGGGTATTTGGGAACTGGAAAATGCAACAGTGTAGCAGTGATGACTTAGTCATACTTAGCAACGAGGTCAACCACGCCCCCTCACTGAGTTAAAAGTTTCTGAGCTTTCCTTGCTTGGAGCTCTCTAAAAATATTCTTTAATCACACCAAAGCCAACACTCCTTGCTAAAAGCTCTCTGAGGCTACTCTTAGAATCTTTATAAATACCGGCCCTGATCTCTTTACATCCACTCACGTGCTGAAGTCCTTCTCTTCCAGGTCATCTCCAGACTCCAAACCGAGGTCATAGTCATTCAGCCTGGGCTTAAGGCCCCCCACAGAGCTGCTGATGTCTGAGTCTCTGCAAATTGAATTATTTAATTATACATTTTGTAGTTGTCCTTTCAAGTAACTTTTTTTTCAAGCTGTCAGTGCCTGTCCTGCAGTACCATGTAATACCCTAGAGGCTTCCCAGCACAACAACAACAATCTATTGAACACAGAGTTTTAACATTTAATTTTAAACAATGACAATTATATTTAGTCAAACTTGAAAATTCATATATTTAAAGATATAAGCAATATTTTGAATGCATGCACATTAATTTCTAACCTAAAATCCATTATTGAAATTGCTTTAGAAAATTACACCTGCAGAGCAGGTATGGAGGAAAAGACAGCCAGACTGTTTGAAATGGTAGTAAAGAACAGAGGAGGACAGGCTCCTCCTGAAATCTCTTACATCAAGCAATGTACTTAAAGCAAATCTGTTATGAGGGTTAAAACAACGCAGAGGCTTTCACTGAAGCCCTATTTTATGACACTAAACACGTCACATGCTCAGGGATTTAGGTTATACATGGACACGGACGTAGCAGTGCGGTCAACTGCAGGATTTACAAACAAAATAAAACAAAACAAACAAAAACAAAAACAAAAAATTTCAATATCGAGGAATAGCCTACATCTTCTGATTAGAACAAGCAAAACAAAAACCACAAAATCAGATTTGAGGTATCAGGAACATCTGTGCTTTAACACATTTGTCAGTGGTATCCGTCGAATCAAGCAAAGATTATCAAATCAACTACATAACGTGTTTCTCAAACCAGAAGCAACCACAGACGCCTTGGACCTTCTGTCTTTGCTTGTCAACCTGTAACTCAGAATGTTGAGGATCGGTGGCCAGCTTTAATTCAAGTTGATACAAAAGGCAGAGGGTCAAATAGTTCTAAATGGAACCATTCAAATTCACCAAGAAAAGGGAGGAGAGGCTTCGTTCACACAACCTGTTTTGGTGCTCGCTGTAAGGAGAGTTCACAGCAGAAAATCTCCCTTCACACTTTGAGGTGGCCAGGTAGATCAGGCTCACTGTTTTAAAGTTTTTCCACCATTTCTCTTTGTGCTCTGTTAAGCAGTTTGCCAGAAAAGACTTGAAGCAAACTCTTTGGTCTCATTTCAAACTAAGGAAAGTCTTGTAAAAATGAGAGGCCTTTGTGAGGTGTACTGTATGGTACATAGCTTACCCTGGCAGGTAAAGAGGCTTGTTGGGGTCCAGGTGGTCCAGAAAATCTCTGGACTCCCCAACTCTGTCATTATGGTCGTTCAGCAGCACCTCTGGATCTCCAGACACATTATTAACCTGGAACAAGAGTCAAGGTTAGAAATTTTTTAGTGGGGTTTTTCATAATACATTTTAGTGTAGTAATAAGTTTGAAGTTTGTTTTTGATCGAATTTTATGTGTCCCTGAATTAAAAATCATAGAGCTTGGACATGGAAACAGCTAGGGAAATTTCTCTTTTAAAAAATAGAGGAATGAAAGAGGTGAGCATTTACTAGGGCTGGAGAGCATAACATAGAAGGTCTGACAATCTATTTGCATAAAAAGAAATTAGGTTTCGGTAATTTTTAGACTCGAGTCATATTAAAGACTAAACTTCATGATATCTTTGCTTCTGCTGCTTAAGTTATTTTTATCCTATTTTTATCTGCCTCTCACAAGTCCCTTTTACAACCTTAATATTAATATTGACAATTTTTATATCCAATTAGATGTATGACCTTCAGTGACCATGCTTGAATAAAACAATAGATGTTTTGTTATTTCATTTTTAATTTATTAATACTTAAGTATGGAGTAAATAATACAGATTAATCTAAAGAAAGCCTTTACTGCTTTTATTTTAATTTCACTTGTATGTTACAAAGAGATCCATTTTTTTTAATTAATTCCATTTGTCCCCTAGAAAAGTTTGCTTGCCTTGAGGTTTCTAGTCTGTTTTTTTCTGCAGCTCCTCTCATACTTGTCCTAGTTTATACTTTGACAACCCGTTCTCTCTATTTGATAAACATTGTGGTTGTACGTGGTATTTACCAGGATCAACCGGTTCCTCTAGTTATACCTGCATACCTGATTACCACCGATACCATCACTACCATCAACAGGAAGTGCGGGACAATGTTTCTCAGCCAGTACAATTGCTGTAATGTCAGGTCTGTATGCACCTTAAATGAAACCCATGCTGGTAAGCGAGTGGTTTTCAGGTTATCACTTTTACTTGCACCACTGCCCTTAGAACAGAAACTCTCATGTAAGTAACACTGTATGTGTATCAGTGTTGTTCTGTATACCAGCCCCTTAGGATTTTTGCTGTGTAGATGTTGTATGTTATAGTTGTTGGATAACTTTCTATTTTTTATTTATAGAACACGTCTTGCTGACGACAAAGCATGTCATGCTGCGTCTTAGAGTGGCTAACCAGACCACACCCAGAAACTGCAAATGAAACCATCCTTGCTTGCTGAACAACTGTACAAACCTATATCACGTCTCATCTGTCTTGACTTAACTTTTCATATTTGCATGTGTTTTCTTTGAGAATGTGCCATAATAGAGTTAAAGAGGTAAAGTATTTCCTTGTAAGCTGTTTTCGAGACAGACATTATAACAAGTGAGATAAAATGTTTGTGAGGTTGGGCCCCTACAATCCTTCACTATATAAGCTTATTGTTTCCCTGTTTAGTCAACTCTCTGGGAATATGGTGTGAATTAATATCCAAATAATCTCAATCAAAACCTCCACACAGTATTTTTTGTGCTTTACAGAGTACTCCCCAGCACCCCTGCCGGCGCTTAACTAGAAAAAAGAAAAAAAAAGCGGATACATGACCTATTTTGTTCTATTTGAATGTATCACCTATATTGTGTATCATCTTATTCCAGTTTCTTATTGAGACTATATGAGGTTTACAGAGTGAAAATTTAAAACCCAAGAATTAGTTTTTTTTTGATGGCAGCACCATCCTATCCAATGAAAATATTTCATGTCTCATGCATCAATTTTACACATTCCCCCCAAGTTGACCCTTATATATTTGGTATCTTTGGAAAATTTATCCATAACTTAACGAATACAAGAAACACTCACCCACTCGCCCACACTGTTGTGTGGACCGTCACTAATGACCTTAACCTCCTCCCACAGAATACGATCCCGGCCCCAGCGCCTGATCTTAGAGCGGGTCTTGACTGCAAACACCAGCAGGATGATGAGGGCTACGAACACCAGAAAGCCAAGGACAATAGCTATGGCCTGCAGGAATCACATGACGCATTATCAGTGGGCTGAAATTACATCTGCTACCATGGCTTGTAAATAAGAGGGAAGTCTGAGGGTGGGAGCTAACACAAGACTAACCCTTACCAATACTGGATCTGAATTGACAGAGCAAACAGGATAGCTCCAAGCTGCTAATGCACTGTGTTGGCAATGCAAATATGCTTAAATTATTTGCCTGTGAATTGGCACCAGATAGAAATCTAGAGGCTGGTTGAAACAGCATCAGCCCCAAGAATCCTGTATCTGTAAAGGTCTCATAATCCGTGGTAAGCTTTTTCAAAACTTAACAGACTCATGGTTATAAAGGAGATGCACAGTGAAAACCTCCCGCTCCATAGAACCCAAATAGCACCACACTCCCAAATTAGCAAGCATATCACACCTCTTGAGGCTCCACCACACAGTAATGGTACAGGTACTGGTTGAGGAAGATTCCCTGGGCCTGGGTCTGGGTCTGGTACTGGGCACACAGCTGGCGTATCTGGCTGTAGTACACTGATCCTGTGGACTGGGCTGTTGGGTTCACTGCTACCAGGTACACAATAGTTGCGATGACCATCAGAAAAGCCAAGATGGCACAGATGATGATGGTTGCTAGGTAAAACTTTGATGAGCGGGCAGCATTTTGCCTCGAAACAACCAACACAAATATGATAAGTACAGCTATGAAGGTAATTGCAGCGATGGCGATGATGAAGCCTTTTCCAGCTTTGGGATCCATTTGTGTCCCTCCATAGCCATAGGAAAGGCTACTGCTTCCTCCATAAGAGCCGCCATAACTGCCTCCATAAGATCCACCATATGAACCACCATATGCACCACCATAACCAGGCACAATGCCGGCTCCACCACCCAGACCCATGAGGCTCATATCGTAGTCCCATGCCAGCGTGGAGGCCACACAGGCAAACACAGCCACACACATGACGATGATTATGATACACAATATCTTCATCACACCCGGTGGAGAAGTCCAGCGGTAGAAGTGAAGCATTTTCTCTCCTGGGTAGTAGGAAAAGGCTGGATTGGACATGTGCTCACTGTGTCTGTGTCGGCTGCTATGGCTGCAATAGAAGAAGACGATGAGTTGTGGTCTGGTAAGCACTTTCACAAAACACTGATATGGAAAGAATCCAGGTATGTCAGCGAAGCTGAGATAATTTACAGTTTGTGTAATACAGATCATGTAAAATTTAAGGCAATTAGCTTCTGGTTTATTTTTTATTAAAAGGAACTGTTAAACATATTTTGAAATGCTCTTGTTGACAAGAGTCAATTTTTACACAAAGCTTTTAAAAAAATTAAAGAAAGGGTTGAAGGCCATCTAGCTCATACCATGGGAGAGACTACAGTACAGTCTGTGCAGAGAGGTCCCAGCATGTTTTGTCTAACTTGTATCAGAAATTGAAAAAAAAATGTAACATAAAAGAGCTGCAGACGAAATGTTTGTCAGTAAACTTACTGATTATTGTTGCATCTCTATTGTAGCCTGGGCCTAGATCAGAGACTCCATCCACTCCCTTTATCTCCAAATGATGTTACCAGCACAAGATGACCTGCACCTGCAACAGGATTATTTGGCTTTTTTTGTACACTAGGAGGAAGTGGAAAGGCTTCATCCATCTTAATTTACAGACATTGGTTTGAAAGTTAACGACACAATTGTTTAAATAAATAATTAAGAAAAATTGTCTTTTTTTCTTGGCCTTAGCTAGACAAAAAATCAGTCATCAGATCTTTGTTGGACTTGTATAGACATAAATTGGATAAAGTACTTAATAGAGATAGCCTGGTTCCAGACCAAAGACCCCTCCCACTCCCCTGTGTGGACATGATTCTCTTGGTCTG
>JAPZDV010000022.1:6491341-6511018 GCA_029814665.1 Acanthurus lineatus
AGTATGCATCCATGTTAATGGAGGTCCACATGTCAGCAGTCAAGCTGAGAGGTTGACAAAGGCCTAGAGGTGACATTAAATGCAATAGAAAACATGAGAGAGACATATAAGACAATTCAATTCAATTTAATTACAGTAATTGCACTTGTTGCCATACCTTGAAACCTTTATCTTCCACTATAGAAAATGGCTGCACATCCATAACAACCATGTCCACCAATGCCCGACCAGCTTTTGCTGTTTCGGCACTGTAACAAAGCAGCATGTAAGTGTGTGTATGTGTGTGTGTGTGTATTAAACATGAATAAATCCTTAAATACATGTAACTAAATGTAAAAGAAAACAAAAACAACAGCAATGTATGTCTTGAGAGAAAAAGAATGTGGCAGTTGCACAACTGATTTCTAATGTAATGAAAATTAATAAATTACCAACAGTAGGAGGACTAGGTTGGGGTTGTGTCCTCTCAGGTCACGCTGTGGCCACATGATTGGACGACGGGAGCCAATTTGGTTTTTTTCTCCTCTTTTTCCTGATGAAGCCACACGTGATTGGTCAAGCTGTGTTGTAGCGTCTGTGTGTACAGATTAGCTAAAACTGTTACCTGGATGCTGCTTTTTTCTTTTTGTTTTACACATTTTAATTTATATTTGGTTGTTATTCTCTAAGCTTGTCTATGTTGTTTCACTGTAAATATTTAACAGTTTTTAAATTATATATACATACAATCAGAGATTGAACCTTTATGTCTAATTAAGATGTGTCTTTGTTTTTGTACTTTATAATGTATTTTTTGCAGCACTCTGACCCATGTTTGTATGTATGTTGAGTAGATAAATAAAGCCATATAAATAATAAACATTTGATATAATGTATGTTTTTATATTAGTAATTTATTTTACACATAATTTTACATTATTTTTGGTAATAAATTAATTTAAGCAACAAAAAAGATCTGAGGAGCCACTTTGAAGCCACAAGAGCCGGCTCTTTTTAGTGAGCCGAGCCAAAACAACCGGCTCTCTAAAAAGACCCGGAATTCCCATCACTGATGCGCACTATTGAGTTCTCTGTTCACTCCTGTAACACAAGCTCAGTTTACTCAAGTGAACCGAGTTTTATACATGTTTCAGGCTAAACGAATACCTTACTAACATTATCTAAGTTTAATAAACAGGATAGTGAGAAATAAGTTACACATACTAATGTCTTTTAAGTAAACATAGGTATTACCTTTTAGAGTGTATTTATAATTGCTGTAATTAGCTATATTTTATTTTCATATGTGTGTCCGTGTGTATATGCTTATGTATGAATATGTGTATACCCTTTAGCCTACCTTTAGGCAACACCTATAAAATTGGTTTATTTCAGCCAATATTTTTTTAGTTACAGCCAGTCTTTTAATCCTAATGACGTCCTTCGGCCTAAAGACGTCCATGCGGCCGTGTTGACGCATCTGACAACCCTGGATGCAGCATCTACGTGTATGGTGTATATAGATCTATGGCCACGCCCCCCTACATTGCCCTGTGCAGTCAACAGCTTTAAAAAAAAATAAAAATACTGCGGTGGGGAGCTCTTGCAGAATTTAGGCTGTGATTAAACTCTACTGTTTCCTGCTCAGCAGGTGGCGACAAATCACAAAAAATCTGACATTTCTGCAGTGGTGTCACAACATTTAGGGTTCCATGATATAATCTATATCCGTGGACTTAAGATTCCCTGAGAAGCAGAGGACTTTCACTGTTTTTTCTGTAGAGGTTTCTGAAGTATCCCTCAATGTGATGAGGCTACCTTATGTTTTGCCCACTGTGGAATACAATACCCGTAGATCTTGACGCCAAATCTTTTAAATCTTTTAATTAGGGTTAACTTCACTGGTATCTGTACTATAACTTCTTCTTTGCAATTGTTATCTTTTACTTTTTGTTTTTGTTTTTTTTTTATCTAATCTTGCGAGGTTGAGCACTTTGCATGAAACACTTTTACATGAAAGGCGCTATAGGGTACAGATAAAGGTTTTCTTCTTTTTTTCCCTCATTATTAACTACATCAAATTAACCAACAAACAGATTCTCAGCAAATGATGGTGAAAATTTACTTGTAGTAATTTTCTCAAGAGAACTTTGAGTAGTAATTTGTTGATATTTAGAGGGAAAATCACATACTGCACTAGCACATTAGCCCGGCTTGTGACTTAAAAACAATAAAGGAATATCCAATAAAGGATACAAGAAAAATTGGGAATGAATTACAAATTTCTTCAAAAAGTATTACAATAGCTTGGATCATTTGTTAAATACAGCATGTGCAGAAATAATGAGTCTTATAGTCAGCTCTTAAAAACTAGAGTTAGAATATGTTACAGAGCTGAGTCATAGCCTGAAATAGAGATAGAACACATGAACACATCATGTAATATAGCCTACTATCTGATGTGAAATACTGCAATATATCAAAAGTATCAAGTAAAAAAAACAAAACAAAACAAACAAAAAAACAGTAAAACATTTATTTCAAACCTTGATTCTATCTACGGATTACGGATTACAGCAGAACACGGTCCAGAGAAATAGCTTCAAAAAACTGACCACAACCTCTTTAGTAAATCAAACCTCTCCATGGGATAAGTCTCAATTTATGTGCGCTGAAAATCGAAAAAACATTGAAACGAACTTTTCGCTTCTGCCTGCTGCTCGCTTTTGATCCAGCAGGTGGAGACAAATTTAGGACAGAAAGGAACGACAGTGTCGTAGGGAGGATGGATGTTACCATAATCATTATGATCAGCAGCATTATTTCCTTGATCATCCTGCATCCTCTGCATCTCTGCCGGCTGTTACTCAGAGGTGCGTATGTGAATTTAGAGATTACTCACATTCATAAAAAGACGCAGCCTTATTTAGTCATGGTCTATATATTGATACACTGGTTTTTAAAAAAATACTTAATAGAAAGAACAAGGCTGCATGAAGGGAAACCCATGGCTCTATAGCTACCACTTTGTCGGTCTGCCCGTTAATGTGTCATGCTGCGCCAGTTCGGATAAGGAAGGTGACAAATGACACTTTTCAACCCTTAAAACTTATACTTGCCTTCAATAGCGATGTCAGCTGAAGGACACAGATTTTTTTTCGCTCTTATGTATCAGAAACCTAATTTTTATTTTAGACAAAATGATGCTGTGTCTTTAATTTTGCTTGGATGTCAATATGAGCCCAATCTAAGCATAAAGAACAGTCGATTAACCTTTTATTCTCCCAAATAACGAGATGTTTCATTAATTTATATAGATCTACTTATGTATGAAGCCTGTGACTTTAGTGTGGGTAGACTTGAAAAAGGTCTGCCATGGGAAAGGATTATACAATTTAATTAGATAACATAACGATTGTTTCGAAAAAGTGTCTTTCCCTGACGTTTTCCTCTTATAAGCCTCTTTGATCTTACACACCTCTGAAAGCTTAAATATAGGATATGAGGCTTTCATACAAGACGCAATTTGTTAAAAATCAGCGTTTAAAACAGGTTGGCTCCAAGTGGTCTAGTTCTTGAATGTTGATTATGCTGAACACACGTTGCCTTTAAAATAATGACTAAAGCTCGAAAGGTGAGGATATCCAGAGGACAGTCCTCTGAGCTCAGTAATATAACGCTAATATATTAAATTCAGCAGTTTAACTGACTATGAGTTTATCCCAATAGATGTGTTTGGATTGAAAATCACCTGGAGAATTTTAGGCTTTTTAAAGAATGTTTGTCACATACAAATACGCCTACATATGTTTGAATTAAAATTAAAAAAAGAATATATCTAGATTCATTCATTCATTCATTCATTCATTCATTCATTCATTCATTCATTCATTCATTTATTTATTTTTGCTGCATCATTGATGGTGTTAAACATAGCTGGAGGAACATATGGTTTGATTAGAATCAGGTAAAATAAACATTTGAGTGTTTTTGATTAAAAGTTTAGCAGGATATAGTAAAAAGAACACTTTTTTCCGATGCAGCATTCCATGGAAACTGTACTACTGCTGCTAACCTTTAAAAGTTCTTTAGTATTAGGAGGTGGGGGTGGAGTACAGAGAAGTGGGGGTGCATAGGGAGGTTCCCAGGCTTACCATGCAGGAGCCCCAGCAGGCACAGCAGAGGAAATGTAAATGAGACCACCCACCTCTGAGACGGAAATGCTGTGCTGTTCTATTACCTTGTCTTTATAATGTTTTTTCTACTGATTTTTCCATAGTTGCGTGGTTTATCTGTAGATTATTAACTACTGCTAGTGATTGAGCTATATTATAGCTGAAGATGAATAGGTGCAGTTAGAAGTGAAATGAAATAATTGTTTTAAAATGAAACAAACACACGCCACATAAGTTTCAAGCTACTTTCTATGACTTTTAGGTTAAAAATAAAGGTTTTATAATTCTAAATTAAGTTTTTATTTTGTTTGAAGCTATTATTAATGAAAAAGTCATGTCAGCATATGTAGGATCCTGTTTAAGTCAGTCACTTTAATAACCATAGACAGATTCATAAATACAGGATTCGATTTTTTTTCTAATTTGTTTGATGCTGTTGTCAATTGTCAAATGATAACTAAAAACAAGGAGCTTACCAAAAACTTACATGAACCCAAATAAAATGATCAATCTAAGGACATAAATCAGGGACTAATTAATCAAAGAACATAAATTTGTTGAATTTGCTATTTCACAGTTTTTTAGCTCTGCTGCTACAGTTATATTTTGCCTGGTACTGTGCCAACTCTTGTGACGACCTTTAATTCAAATTCAACTAGCGTCCCTTTTTTTTTATAAACTATTGTTTCCCCTGACATTTTTAATGACTTCAGTGTAAGGCATAAGATTTTTTGTCTTCTAAATGGTGGCATAAATGGGGGCAACAGATAAAGTTTATGAACCACTGTCTAACACAGATATTTGACAATTCTTAAAATAAAAGAAGTCAGCTGTGGAGCATTTTTATTGATATTTTGAAGGTTGCACCTAAATTTTAAACATATCATGTTTAACACATCATGTTGTGAATTTGCTCTTTTTGTACTGAATAGGACCTTTAAAACCTATACACTGCAACATTATTTGAAAATTTTCAAATTTTTATACCTCGAGAGATCCACACTCACTGTTTTTTGCCTTCAAGATTGGGTTCACTCTAATAACAAAAACCTATATTAAAGCAAAAAAATTTAGATTTTTTTAGTCCACCTTTAAAGATATTCTGACATTTACAGAACATCCACATTACTTGGAATAATCAGCAGAGTGTACTGTTTTTACTGGAACTACATTCAGAAAAAGCCCATTAGAAAACGCTGACACTTTTTCTGGAAAGAACTTCTGAAAAAGCTCCTGTTGAATTTTAAAGCTCCAAACCAAATGCCAGTTCCTAGAAATCTTAGAGACAAGCATATAAAACAAAAACTTTCGAAATGAAAATTTGGGTGAACATATATCTCTCAAATTCTAGTGTGTAAGATTTAGAGCAATCAATGGGTAGAATATAGCAAAAAAGGAAAATAATATTCATAGGTATGTTTTCTTTAGTGTAAGAAGAACCTTATTTTCAAAATCAAAAATGAGGCCTTTGTGCCTACAGAGCAGGGTTCTTCCTGAATTTTCAAACCAAAAACTGACTCAAGAGTGGGTTTTTAGCATTTTAGCAGCCACCATTGGTTATCCTATGTGCTTGGAATGATAGAATAATCAAGTGTATTCAGTAGGGTGCAATTTACAAATTCACCACTAGATGTCATTAAATCCCACACACTGGTTCTTAAAAAGGTCTTTTGTGCTTTGTTTTATATTTGGCTTTTTTTCACCTATGTTTAGAGAAGTTCTTGACGTTTTGCATATGGATTTTTACTTAATGCTTTCTCTTCTGTCTTGGTTTTACTTTGCACTGTAACCTTATTCTCTCTACAGGGATTCAAGAATGTCACTTTTTCTAATACATACATATGGCATCAGTGCAGTCCAAGACAACAGTGCTACCCTCTACTATCTTGGACCTATAAGAGGGCTCTAAAGTTCTTTTCATGAACATCCAAACATCAATTATCATCAACATTAACATCATTATCACAGAAAAGCTTGAAATAAAACACAGACAACTTTTCCTCATTTAAAACAGCCTTTATTCATCATCCAGATGACAAAATGGAGGTGGATGAGAGGCAGTGAAAAGTATCATTTATTGTTGTGTTGTGGTGCCTTGCTCATAAGCAGCTGGGCCCAGCTGACCGATGCCCTTTCATTATTGCACTGCTTGCTGCAGCTCCCACAGTAGTGCAACAGGGAAAGAGTGTCAAGCAGAGAGCGTCCTATAGCTGACATCCCAGGTGACACAGTGCAACCTGATAGGTCCTCATCCTGCCTGAGTAAAATTCCTTTTTATGTTTGAGTCTGAATCACAAGTGTTTTTATGCTCAATTCAGTGTTTGCTAAATCTGACAACACTTGAATAGAAAAATCAATCTAAAAAGAACAAGATTTCATGTTTTTATCATGGTTAAATAATATATTAAATAATATTCAGGTTTTCAACTCTTTTTGAGTGATGATGCCACAGTAGGAGCTTTTTGAGCTTACACAAATGCTGGGACGAAGTTCATTTTTTAGTGTTGGTCTGTTATTGCTCTACTGCTGTAACAAAGGAATTTCCTTTGTTGCAGCAATTATAATTGGAATCATTGTTGCATCTTTTCAGAAGTTTGAGTTAAAACAATAAACAGTGGAAACATCTTAAATCATAAAAAAGATAGATGATTCAATTTTTAAATCTTTTTACAACACACAGTTTTACAATGAGATGAAGATTGTGGTCCCTTTGTACCAATACTAAAAAAAATGTGAATGAAAAAATAATGAATAAGTTAAAAAAACACAACATGTTACATTTGTGTGCAAAGGTTAAGCTAAGAAGTTTAATGAAAAAAGCTGTCCTTCAGTCTGATGGTACCCTTGTGGATACTTCTGGGAGTACAAAACATAAGTGATGCTGTTTCAAAAGGCATCCAGAATAACCCCACGATCTACACAGTGTTTACATGTATCACATTTAATGTCATTAAGTTACTACAACCTGAGAAACTGAAATGATTTGAGCTGCTAATGCTATTTTTACATGCCTTTATCTGTGGCAGGCTGAACAAATTTAATGGACTGTCTACAGTTGTGTCTAAGACAACTTCAGCTGATGCAGAAAGCCACTGCCAGGGTTTTATCGAGGATCAAAAAAGCCCTGCAATAACCCGAGTTCTTAGATAACAACATTTGTCACCACTTTCTAACAGAAGCAGCTTCAGAATTCTGATACTTGTTGATAAATCTCTAAATGGTTGAGGTCCTAGACACTTAGATCTCTTGACACCTTACAAACTTTGCAAACCTCTTAGGTCAGCTGGTTCTGATTAACCAGCCTCTAAAAGTCAAAACCAACTAGTTAAACTAAGTTAAACCTGCCTTTAACTTTTATGCTGCTCAAATGATGAAAAAACTACCACATGAATGAAGACTTAAGACAATGCTGACTACTACTAATGCTAAAACACTGACTACTTTCAAATTATGGTTAAAGAGCAACCTGTTTACCATTGCTTTTATTATTTTTAATTTAAATCAAATTTATTTCTTAGTTTGTTTTATTATTTTTATTAAATGTGCTTTTTTCTTGTTGCTTTTATTGTTTTGATGTTATGTGTTTTTGTTTGCTTCCTTTATTGCTTTCATCATTTCTTTCTTTTTACCTGTGAAATATAAAGAGCATTTGGGGTTTCTTTAAGGATAAAATTTAAATATATTTACTGTGAACTGTGAAAGGATGAGAAAAGTGTATAAAATGTGCAAAAATGCTATTAACAGTGCTTGTGGTACTGAGCAAATTTCCCACACCAGTAATTCCTGTTTGCAGGAGAACTAAAAGAACTTGTTGCAACAGGTTCTTTTGTGTCTGCTTTGGCAAAATTTGGCCTAAACCAAGTAATCTGTTAATGTACCCCTGTTTGTATCCAAACAGAAATGGGTTATCTCAAAATGTGTGATGGCTTGAGACTTCTTAAATATCTGCCAGTGTTTCATAACACTGACCTTACAATTTTTTAATATTTTTTGTAACTGATGACATAAATTTTGAGTAGCTCAAGGTGATCATAAATGGAACCAATCACTGTGATCTTCTGATTAGGTGACTGGATGACTGAGGCAGCTATTATGTGTGTATATCTATGAACGAGTTGTAATTCTCCCGTATACAGTGGAAGGTTGGACAGACCGAAATGTTATAAAATACATATCTTAGCTGGAGGCCCATGCAAGATGGTGGGTGGAAGCCCTTTTCATTGTTTACAAGTTACGCTTTTATTTGAAGCGCCTGTCACACATTCAGGTATAAAGATTTTTTCAAGATATCTGTCCAACTTCTGATACATCTCTTAGCGTTCTGCCTCCAAGCAAACACAATGGAGGTGAATGATCACTATTTGCTGCTTCTTATGCATTGAAAATTACATTCAAAACATCTAGAGCAACCTTTTTTTCAAGACAGTATCCTTGTATAATAATCCACAGACCTCATTGTGAACATTTTTATATTTGTGCTATTTTTTGTTGAAAAAAAAAGTCCCTATGAAAAATATTTCCAGTGTTCTATGTATTATCTAAAGTTATTTGGACATTGTATCAAGAGATGTTGCAAGTAAATTCTGAACTTCAATAGATTCAAGCAGTTTTCAAGTATTTTAGGGTGCATTTTCAGCTTTTCAGCACCTTGCAGCACAGGTAAACTGATATTTTTATATACATATCAGATCCTTAAAAGGTTGCCTCTCTGTTTTTGGAGGGCAGGCGGGAGATCAAACTACAACAAAAAAGATTAATTCATTAAAAATAAACCATTAACAAATCTATGTATCATATTTAAAATATTTTGATGTCTTCATTAGAAGAAATTCAGTATTCAAATTTTAATTTAGAAGTTTTAACAGCATCACATGCATGGCAGGCAAGTGAGGAAAGCAAAGTCTGTCTGTACGAAGTGGTGATGCGGAGGGTGGGATCACCTGTACTAATTTAACTCAATTTTTTGCATGTTCATCAATTATCAGAAAAAACACACAATTTAATGTACCAAAAGAGGAAGTCCTCCCTAAACAATCAACAACCACAACTCAACCCAATGTGTGTCTAAGGCATTGTCATGAAAAATTTTCTGTCATTAGCAAAAGATGACACAAACTGCCCAGAGTGCAGCAAAGGGTTCAACTGAACACTGCACTAGTGACGAATGAGCTAGTAATTTCTCCAAATTTCTGAACAATGATTTAAATGCAAAAGACTAAGACATTGCAGGTCCTACTGTAGACCTCAAAAAAGAACATGGCTGAGGGGTTTAGTCCACTTACTTCATCCATTTTATGTTTTCCTTTTAATTTTTAATTTTCAAACCAAGCCCGCTGAAACAGCAACCAATAACCATGTTCTTATCCATTAGCCTCTAGCTCACTGTTCTCTGACTAGTAATAATCCAAGGAGCAAACTATTCAGTTAGACAGCGATTTACTTTACAGGTTACGGTAAAAGTTACAGTTTTAAGCAGTTTCAAGCATTTTATTAAAACCAAGCCCTTTTAAAGCCTTGAAAACCCCACATCACAAACAAAGCACTTCAAGGATATCAAGCACTCATATGAACCCCCCGAATTGTCTTTTTTCTTTTGTTTTGCTTGACAACCTAAAAGGTACTGCATGACTTAGCTTGTTTTTTGAGCTGTAAACAAAATTATAAGACTGTACTGTGATAAACAAAATCAGTGTTGGTGCTCATATCAACACGAATACCTAATTTAGAAAAAAAATAGCATTTTCTGAACTGAAAATGGCCCAAAATACCATTTAGTTTTGAAACAACCTGAATCTTGTAAGACCAATTCTGACAGAGTAAACCATTTTTGACCTATTTACATCAGTAATTTTATATTTAAAAGAATGTTAATGCCCTATCATTAGACACAAGCAGCCCACCTCCCTGAGCCTACATATTTGAGTGGGAGATTGAAAATGTGTTTACTTACCAGTGTACGCTGAAGGAAACTCGACGTCCACCGCAGTGTATGTTATTTCTGCTGACCCCTTAACTTGGTTGTTTTGATTTTGGCCCAAAGATTCAGACTTGTGCTTTTAGCAGCTGCAGAAGCACCAGTGGACTGCATTCTATCTCTTGATGATTACTCCAAGTTAAACAACAGGTCTACTGCTATGTGGTACTGACACACTCATACAGGTATACACACATCAGTGAACCTTAGTTTCTATGAGCCACTGGCACAGCTACAACAGGCAAAACAAAAAATTTTACAAAGGGCCATGAATGGATCTTTAGAGGCCTTCAGAGCTCCAGCAGGCGCTCTCTGTTTCAAGCATAGACACAAAGAGTCTGCTGCTTATGCCTAGTTAGCTTAGCTCAATACAGCTACTCCTGTTGCACTGAGTGTGGTCGGTCAGCTCTGGTCGATGGCTCCCTTGTCTCTCCTTCTCTTGCAACTTAAGTAGCCACAAGCTCCTGTTCCCTGCATTGGTTAGGGATTGTCCTGTACAGTCCTCTGGTGTATATATTGTTTTAATATGCTGGGAGGGAGGGATCTAGCATAATTTGGGGGTGAAGTTACACTTTAATTTAAATTCATCCACCTTTATTATATTGGGGTAAAGAGAAATTCTAACAGCCAGATACTTAACGACCAAAATGTATTTGAGGAAATCTAGCATTAGCACTGTTCCCTTAATTATATAAATGCAAATTCACTCTGTTATTTACAGTATATAAACTTTTTTGTAATATTCTGAAAATCACAATTTTCCTACACAAAATTAATACATTTAAAAAAAAAAAACACAACAAAACAGTAGTCAATAATCATTAAGAATTAGGAATTAAGAATAAGGATTCTGAAACTTCTAACATATTTTCTGACAATTAATATTATGTTTTATATGGAAAGAAAGAAAAGTTAACATTTACACTATGTTAACATTAATATAGGTGTATTTACACTTACAAAGTTATGGAATGACTTCAAAGGATTACAAATTTTGACTGAAAATGTCAAATTTTAAAAAATATCAGGTTAAGTTAAACAAGTGTTTTGTTTCATAGCAATGAACAGCTTTTGAACCTAACTGGTTAAAACAACTTCATTTAGCAAGAACATTTATATGATGGAAACAATTAAGACTCAGTATTTGACTTTCAGTAAAGTTACAGTGTTGAAAATTGTCACACAACTGGTATCACAGTGTATGCTGAACATCAGTGAGATCTGCAGCAAGCAGTAATATGAGCCTCATCATGATGAGATGAGCAAAAGCGCCAGCTGGACAGGCTTGTGTGACACACACACACACATGCAAAACACACCAGCAGTGGTAGATCATCCCTCAGAGTCAAGACCCTATAAGCAATATTGCACTACTCTGTTAACTCTAGCAAAAGCAGAGGCAACATTGATAGGGTCTTGTCTGCAAGGTGACGTAGATGAGACAGACTTCTTCTCAGAAAGGGAGAGTCTCAGTCTGAGGCCACAGCTGACAAGAGGAGACAGAAGAGGAAGAAGGTAAACAACTACAAAGCAATGAACACCAGCAGGAACTAAACATCTATGTCTGGAATGCAACTGCCCCATTCAGGGACTTTGATTTTGGGCATGATGTAGTAATGTTGTGAGGTCCACATACCATTGATTGCTAGGTTGTTGAAACAACCATACTGTGCTGCTGTGGAAGCCATCAATCTGATGTTGATGTTTCTTTAAATCCAAATTTGTTCCAGTAGTTTTTCCTACAGTGCATTAACTTAAGAAACCAATCAGGACTTATTCTACATACTTCTTTATTGTATTACTTGAATTGAGGAATCAAATGTTAGCTATGTCATTTTAACTGATCTCTAACTTTTTTTGTCAAGTTAAAGGAAAATGGATTATGTTCTCGGTAAAGCCACATTGCCAGTGGGGAAAACAGACATAACAGACGACTGTGTCTTCACCTTATGTTTTTCTATCCAGAAACTGTTTCTAAAAATGGGGAAAATCCCTCTTTTAAAATGTGCTTAAGTTTGACAGCTGAAAGGATAATAAGTTAACAAACGATTAATACTGCCTTTTGTGATATTAAATTGAACATTTTCAGGCTTTAGGTGGACTAACAATCCCCTTTGACTTTGGGAAATTCAGATTGAAATTTCAGATAAGCCTTTTCTGAGTCAAAGTGAGTCACAGTTCCAAAATGCTTTTAAATTTAATGATCAGTCTGTTAAATGGGTTAAGATAGGTAGATCTGTGCTGGGCACAGTATAGAAACTTAAGAGAGCACCTTCTGAAACATGTTTTAAAGTTAATGCACAAAATGTCTTTTGGCATGAATTATATGTTCCAAAAGAGTAGTTTTGGCCTACTGCATATTAACATTTTTATGGATGATTTTTTTTTTCACATTTACTTTGACTCTTCATTTTTTTGTGCATTTTCATTGTCTGCACGCAAGTTTTCTTATGTAACTGGCTGTATATAATGTACCTCATCTGGCAGCTGATCCTTTTTCTCTGTTCCATTTTAGATGTCTTCTCTTTCCATCTGAAACAGTTCCTTCATATTTCATTCCTCTTCATATTTTTAATTTATGTTTATAAAATGTGTTGTATAAAATATCTGTTTATTCTAAATGTACTGTGTTAATATTGTCCTGCTGTTATCAGACTGCAAAAAGGATTTCACACACAATTACAGTGAGCTTAAAACAAAGGTCATAGAAGTATTAGTAGGTGCAGTACTTTTCACCAATGTTTTGAGGTGTTAGATCTGAAACCCTCCTTCAAACCTAAGCATTAAAAAAAATAATCAGCTTTTGTTTTCACTGTTTTAATTGTTAATCAGGGTGCTTTACCTATGCAGTGTGTCTCAATGATTTGAACGATTACCTACAGTTGTTGACTCAAATGCTTTAAATTCTTCACCCCTACACAATCGCAACTGTTCAACATTTGCTTGCCTGTCAAGTTGAAACTTAAGACTTTGGAGGGGGGAAATTTGCTGATGTCCTCACAGGAGCAACTGCCCCCTCTGTCCTCATCTAACATCACATCAAAAACAGCAGTACATATAAATAATGACTGCAAGTTTGATAGTTTGCATATTGTCTCCCTGATGACGTACAGAAGACACTTTGATTTTTAGAGAGAAGACAGTTAGTTACATACTATAGCTGTTGCACAGCTGTAATGGCTACTGCAATTCAGATCACTGCACTCTGACCCTTATTTTCATTAAAACAAAGACTTTGGGGACCACAGACATGATAAATATCTAATCAGGGCCACATATTTTTGACCTGCTCTAAAACCACACAAACAGCTTTAGGGGCAAAAAAACATCTTATGCTAAAAGTTAATTTTAAAAAATGGGGAAAACATTACATCAGAAACCTAAATCTGATTTGTCATGCACAATTAAAAAATAAATGTAATTTTGTTTGAAGTTCTATCAGATGTCATTGCTAAACTTACTCACAATTTTAGTGTTAGTGTACCAAGTATTGTAATACACTCGTTTCAACCAATTACAATATATAAGCATGCATGTGCAGTGGAGCAAGAATGAGTCCAAAAACAAAAACATGAGTTCGCTTAGCTGAAGCTTAGCTTCCCTCATCCCAAAGTCAATAGGTATTTTCAAATACTGTTTTTGGTTAGATGACTGAAGCTGTGGTTAACACAAGCTTAATAGACTTTAGTGCTCTGTTCTGACATCAAAAGACATCAGTAAATGCCCCACTACTTATTTTTGAAGCCCTTTCATAATTTTAAAAAGGCTTTTGTTAACAAGTAGCTACATGAGACTTAAGAGGTTGGATGATGACTATCATTATGTGAAACAAGCTAAACTAATCTGCTCACTAGTCAGCCTTTACAGCCGTGTTAATACTCACACCCATATTATAATATCAAACCTGTATACTTGCAGCACGCTGAAGTGAAGAAAGCCACCATGACTTGACTCTTACTTTGTGGAATTTATTTATAGGAATGTATTTATCTTGTGTGTTGGCAAACCTCCTACTTATGAGCAAAGCATTTTGAAATTTTGTTCATTCATGATGACTTTACAATATATTCACTTCAACATTATCAACAGGATGACTTTGGGATCCAACCTACACCTGCTCCAAAGAGGTGGATGACACACTGCAAGGGTCACTGGTAGTTTCCAAGTGATGCAATTTTTTATTTTCATGCCCAGCACCCAGGTTGTGTAAATAGCAAATGAACTTGGACCCATGGGCGTGTGCTTGTCTCAAAATTAGATGTGATCAGGTGTATTCTTGATGTATTGCTCTCTTGAGGCAGCAGAAAGTGAATACCCCTCTGACCAACAAAACCTGAGCTAAAGTCAACGGCACAGTATTTTCCTGATTTTTATAGAGCGGAACTTAGCTGCAAGGGCAGTACAGCACCCACACAATTCACAGTCCACACATACAGTTATCTTGTAAACCTTAACATTTTCATCTTCTAAAAAGGCAGCGGTTGTAATCAGTTTTATTTTTATGATTTAACAAGTACCTGTAACATATATTGCAAAAAACTTTTAACAGTGAAGCTGAGAGGCAGCTCTCAAACACTAGGGTAACAGAGCACACCTTCTCATTTTGTTATTCACATTTATTGAGAGACTGTAAGATGCTTCCAAATTAAATAATTAATTAATTGGTGCTGTTAACTTAATTTGTATATTTAGCTCTAATTATTTTTCGACTACTGGTATGTGTGCATTTGCAATTTTCTTACAGAAGTAAAGGTAGCATCACATTGGAGTGTCTGACTATTTCCATCAACAGGCCTTGAATAACCCAAAATTAATATCGAGGATCATCAGCTTTTGTTCATCAGTGGAGAGCCTGCAGTTTCTAAGACAAAGAAGACCCTTCAAGTTAGTAACACAACAAAGTGCAAGCTTTTGGTTTTCTTTAGTGGGTTTTCTTATCTTCCGTGCACAATCCTATTAATTGGGCCCCAGGGGTCAGATTGTTAATGCCAATTACTACTGTGACATTCTGAGACATCTGAAGTAGAACATTCAGGGCAAACAACCTGGACTGTGGCATGCTGGCAACTTGGCTCTCCAACATCACAACATGCCTGCAGCCTGCTCACAGTGCAAGTTTCTCTTCTACAGCAAAACACTCATCTCACATACTCCTAACCCTCTACGTGCATGATGTGACTCCCTGCAATTTTTTCTTTTTTTTCTGAAAATGAAGTTTAGTTATGGTTTGAAGCTATGGACGCAAGTTTAAGTCCATGGTAAAATTGCAAATGCACAATTACCAGGAGCCACAAAAAATGTGTAACTTGAAGCCTAGAATATTATCTCACAAAAGTTATTGCTAGCACCTGCTGTATGTATATGTACATACTGTTCAGCACTCTGGACTTGCGCAACAGTCTTAGAAATGTTTGTCTACACCTGGTATACATAATGAATACACAGAAACATACTTATGTCATACGTCTATACAAAATACATTTTCTCTCACTTTCTCTTTTGGTTAAAACAAAGACTTACAAGACACAAGACCAACTGTGAGGAGTAGGAAGTCTGACTGGACATTTGAACATAATTTTATGAATACAAACTGAAGATTCTCTCACACCATGGGAATGTCTCTTTTTTAATGTCACAGGAGCCAAAAAGTCTTCCATCTGTGCAACTTTCTTTAAAAATTCTCCATCATTCCTCCCCTCTACCATCTTCTCTCTCCACCTGATGCATTTTAGAAACTGGGACATACTTCTGGGTGGCTTACTAAGATCTCTGGGTCTCAATTTCTGGTTCAAAGCAAGAAGGATGGAGGATAGACAAATCAAGGTGGCATAAAACAAAGAAATATGCCCTATGTTTCAATTTACTCTCTAAATAATTACATTTGGATCAATAAATGTAAATTATATTGTAAACTTTCTACACCATGACTTAACTAAACAAAGACCATCCGACCAACACATACTGGAGCATTAAATAACTTAACCCAACTCAGAAGTGAAGAACTTTTCTTGGTATTTAATCTGTAATGCCTCAAAAAACACTCTGCCTGCTCATAATCTTCAACAAAATGGTTTTCTCCAGAGCTAACTGCAGCAGAGAAGCTGCTCTCCACTGCAGAAAATATAATGTTGACAATACATCTGTACTTCCATCCCTAATTACTTGTGATTTATATTTGCAGCTAACAAAGGCAGGAGGAAGACACTGTGTACAGTAATATGAATGGAAGACATGGCGACATAAACAAAGGATGTACAGCTTGTTATTGTGACTGTTACTAAGGCAGAAAATGTGACAAGGTCTATAGATGATGTTTAGACAGTTGACATACAGTTCAATAAGGATGTACACATGAAAAACCTCTAGCATACAGCCTCTGGAGGTTGTTTGAGTATGTTCATAACGTCTGGATCCATATACTGCTAAACATGATGGGGCAGCTCTAGCCAGTCACTCAGGAGACTGTTAATGGCAGCTGTAATTGGAATATTAGTCTCCATACACGGACCAGCCTCACTTCATTTAGACCCAGTCTGCTCTGGTATTTGCCTGCCAGCAAAATGAGAAAGCCAAGTTTCTACATGCTGCTTGTCCAAACTTACTTACCAACTCCATACTTTACTACTTATACATTTCTCTTTTATACTAGCATTTGTCAGTTCTCATCCTCACTTGATACTGGGCCACAAGCACCTGATGGAGACTTGGAATGTTATAGTGTGAATCAGTGGTCAAAGTAAAAATGGAATGCATTCATTTACATACTTCCCAGCCTACTAATGTAGCATGGAATCCACAGTAAGGCTGCACTGCAAATGCAACATTCAATAAAAAGGAGGGAAAACTATACATGTCTATATATCAAAATTGCAAGTTTCAGAAAAGCATTACACAATGAACAATACAGAGGCAATCTACAATTTAGAAGCAATGTACAAGTTGAACAGTTTGTAATTATTTATGGATTAATTTTGACTATTGAACTTTTTATTGATATTGACTGGTAGATGAATTCAATCCATCATAAGAAAAGGCTGATCCTCTACTGAATTACCATCATGAGACATGTCGAAATACTATCAAAATTTAATCAATTTATTTAAAAAACAAAAAAAACAAAAACAAGTGTTTTTTACTCAGCTCTAGCTTCATATTCCTTGACTCATATAATATAAGCCTTAATCAGTAGTCAAGACATTACGGCGAAAAAAAAAAAACAAAAAAAGAAGCTGTTTCACCCTCCACTCCATCGCTCACTACAACGCTTTTCTCCAAAAGACACACAACAGCAAATTCCACAGTGGCTTGCAAAACAGTGGCTAAGTATGACGCTACAGGCTCCATTGCTCCAAGGCGTGCACGCTCACATACAGATACACACACAGAGCTAAGGCAGTGACTGAGGACGATGAAAACCTACCCCCACCCTTCTCACTCAAAGCAGCCCTGCCCTCCACATTCCTCACAAGGAGCCCCATCCCCCCTACGACATGCCCCAAATTGGAAACTTACCCCATTTTTCCCACCCACACCGTGACTTCTTCAAGCCTGCACATTCAAATTATGCTTTCAAAAGCTGACTGAATGAGACAAAAAAGAGCCCTGTGCTCCACACAGAAATACTGCATGGCCATAACAAAATGACTGCAGCGTTAACCCACAGGTTCACACATTCCTTTGCAAGGAAGTCACACAGTTGCCCTTTTTATCTGGAAAATAACATATGTTAACAAGAAAAATGCAGAAAAGAAGTAGGATTTACACAATTTAAATCAAAATGTTTTTTTACAATGGATACATTTACATTTGCTTGTCTGTTTTAGATTGATTAACAGAATGTATTATTATTGTTATTGTTATTATTATTATTCTTGTTGTTGTTGTTGTTGTTGTTGTTGTTGTTATTATTATTATTATTATTATTATTATTATTATCATTATTATTATTATTATTATTATTATTATTATTATAGTTGTTGTTGTTTACAAAACATAATTTAAATTCTAAAGGCCTGGTTTGTTAGTTTTGACTTTTTATCATTTTTTTATCATTATTTTTTACATGAACTAAAACGATTACTGGTGGCTTCCACACATTGATATTGCACAATTAGTGTAAAAATTAATTTTTAATTCTGATAGTGCTAATGCTAAAATCAAATAAATTTAAAATCCTGGTTAAGCAGGAGATATTAAGATCAACTTCATCCAGCATTTACTATACTTAATGATTTCACACTGTGGCCAAACATGTAGCAACTCACTATACTGCCTGAGAAGTTGTGTGAAATGTTAGAAAATTAGGAAATTATGTTATTTAATCTGATATCTGGTCAGTAATGCAAACCAAGACGGCCTCTAAAGTTCTGACTACAATGTTGTTGTTTGACTTAAAAGAGGTGTGGTCCAGGAGATATATAACACAAGATTACAGCCCAATAATGCAGCATGGTTAAATAGAAAGCTACAGTAATTATCCTTCACAAAGAACTCTGGGCCCAGCCACTGGTTCCCAAACTACTGACTTGGAACCCACATTGGTCTTTTGGGGGTCTTCAAAAAAGGATCATTTTAATTCCAGTCAATTAAATTGCAAATTTAAATTGATTGTTTTGGTCAAAGATTTAAATGCGCTCAATAGACAATTACTTTAATATATTAGAAATCAGAACAAAACCTTACAACTCATTGTTTTTTAAGTTCAGGACATATAACATTAAACCTATGAGGATATTCAAAATGAAGAAGCTTAAGATACAATTTTTATGAAAATATCTTCCAAATGTAAGCCCCAAGTAGATTTTATTAACTAAGGCCAAATTTAATTCTATTTTCTTGTTTTGATATTTAGTAAAAATTAGACTTTACACACATCTCTTGCTTCAATAGTTATAACCTTACATTCATGCAGATAAATTTATGCTATTCATAATGTAGTTTTTTTATATATAATTTCTGACAATTAAAAATAGAGTAAAGGATTTTCCCCTTTGTATTATGTGAACTTAAACTTGTTTGGCAAAGACGAGCTGAGGTAAAAATGACTCCAATCTACTTAAAACCTATGGCCTGCGTCACATGACTGGTCCTTGAAATGTGTGTGTGTGTGTGGGAGAATCTGGGGGAAGGGGTGGGGCTGTCTAGGAACCTACAGAGGCTCCTCCATGGTTTCTGTTTTCATGTCTTTTTTTCTCCAGCAGCATCCCTCTTTCAGCTGTATTGCTGCAGTAGTACAGGGCGAAGGCCGAATGCTATGACAATACTATTGCACTGCTTTAGTGGATGGTACAGTAGTGCAACATCGTCAAAGCAGCTGACCTCTGCACGTTGGGGCACACACACACACACAAAATGTCAATAGCTCTTTCAGGGCAGCCATACCTCACACATACATCACACTAGCGCCATACAATGACAACAGACTGAGTCAAAATAACTTTAAGCTATGACACAACTGTAGCTTTCCATACTGTAGCTATCAAGGTGTCCATTTATAGCCATAAGATGGCAAATTCTATATTTTCTTGTCATGTTCACTTCAGATTCGTT